>ML661902.1:8666253-8833569 GCA_007570785.1 Antilocapra americana
CCAGCCCCAAGCATCAATCCTGGGCTGGCGATTGATTAGACACATGACAATTAACATGCTTCAATGCCCTTCTCCCATAACATCCCACCCTTACCCTCATCCACAAAGTCCACGAGTCTATTCTATACTTAACAAACATTTTTGAGCACCAACAATGAGCTGGGCAACATTCCATATGGTAGAGATATAGCTGTGAACAAAACAGACAAAAATTCCAGCTTTCCTAAAGCTTACATTCTCATTTCATTTCCTTCATTTTCTTCTCATTTCTTTTCTCTTTCTCTCTCTTTCCTTCCTTCCTTCTTTCTTATTTCCATCTTTCTTCCTCTTTTTCTCCTCTCTCTCCTGCCCTTTTTCTGTTTTTCTCTTTCAATTCTTTCCTTTTCTACGAACTTCCTACAGAGCACGGGCTACTCATGAACACTAGCTATTTACATTGAATATTAGCATTGTCATTACTGTAGATTAAAGTAAGGGAAAGGAAGCAATAAGCAAAGAAGAAAAAGAATGAAAAAGGAGAGAGAAAAGTAAAGAGGAGAAGAAATATAGAAAATTAGAAATCTGAATTAGAGAGGATCAAAACTATCAGAGACCATTCTAACAGAGACCACCCCAATACTCATTCTATATAATGTTCTTTCCTTTTGGTAATAGAAAACCCCACCATTACCACTTACTTTTAGCTGGACACATAATTGCCTATTTCCAACTACAGTTTCCAGAGTCCTGTGCAGCTAGGAGTGGCCATATGACTAAGTTCCAGTCACTGGGATGTGAAAGAAGGTGATGTAAGTAATTTCAGGTTATATGTTTATTAAGGAAGTTGCTTCTTCTCCTTACTTATGACCACCCCATCACCAGTTCAGGCTGGATGAAGACAGTGCTGGTAATCGTGCTTTTACTATGCAGATAGGGATCATATTCCAAGGAAACCAGGGGAAAATGAAGTAACCCATATTCCTTGACCTTACAGAACAGAAATTCCTGTATGCTTTCCTTCTTGAGTCTCTGTATTTTAAAATCTCTTTGCTATAGCATCTTAGATTATACTCTAACATAAGTTCCTTCTACTTTGTTATGATTAAAAAACAGAAACAAAAATACAGGGATAGATGCAAAGAGATAACACCCAACAAATGGCTCTGCCTTGATGTTATGAGGGCTAAAATCACCAAGAAGTCTTAGTTTCTAGAATGTCAAGTCACCCTAAGAAAGCTTAATAAAGTGACTCTGAGGGTTTCCACAGACACTTCAGCTAGGTCAAATTTCAACGGACCAAAAGATATTTCAGCAGGAGGCTGAAATCATTCACCATCCTCCTATAGTCACTATGGCTGTCTACTAGTTTCCTATTACATGGTGCTTAAAAACATACCTTTTTTTCCCTATCACACAAACATCTCTACCTTTTTGAGGGATGGATTTGGGGTGGAACTGAATAAATATTTCTAGTCTCTTTTCACTCTTTAATTCCATTCCTTGTGGCAATAAAACAGAGAGTGATAGAGAGTGTATAAAAACCGGGCAAATACAGACACAGCACCCAGAATATATGTAGGCACAAACCAATTATATGTTATTTTATCATTGTCATTGCTTTCTTTCCTCAGAGCCTTTTCTCTAGTTACTTGGAGAATACCATATATAATTATTGAAACTTTTGTTTTGGAATAATAATGCTAAATTTTCCTCTTCCATTCAATATATTTTATACCTGCTTAAATATCTGCTACCAAGATACATGAAAGATATATTTTGAATCCAACATGAAAAAGTATTTATATATATTTTAAAAATCCAGGGACTTAAGCATTAAAAGTAGTAGAGAAAAACAGGTCGAGCATGGTGATGTAATAAAAATATTTAGCATGTCTTGCCATTACATTATTTCCTCAGACTCTTTACTGTTTGTATTTCCTCCTACGTATGATAATAAAACATAGTTACAATTCGTGTGTGATGACAAATAGCCTCTGGGTTGAGTTTGCATTCTTCCAAATATATTGGCATTTATAAGTGGGAAAAGATAGATGTAATCAACCACCCTCAGACAAAAGCAGGATGACTATTCTGGCAAAATGTTCAAACCACATTAAGTCCTAATTTGAAATGATGTTTGAAAGAAAGCAATACAACTAGGACCAATTTATTTGTACAGCAACTAAAAACTGAACTCACCAGACATATTTAAGAGATGGAAACAATTAAATACATTTGTTTTCTAAATAGACCAAGTATATTAGAAGGTAAAAAAAAAAAGTCAATTTTACTAGACACTATTATTTGTTGCTGCGTAATACTTAAATCATTTTCTTTAATGGCCCTCTGAGGTTGTTCTAATAAAACATGCTATTTTTAAGAGTGAGCAAACAATCTGTTTAATTTTACATTATCAATATATCACAGAATTTCATTCTAATTAGCAGCATACATATGAAAGGAAGTAGCTGTGAGGAAGCATGGGACAACTTAAACAGAATGTCATTTTGTTGTGGGGGTATTGTTGATTCTCACTTTTGTTTTCAGAAAAACTGAATTTTGATGCTTTCTCCTTTGTATCCAAATCAAGTTTCTACGGTATTCTGGTAAAATTATGTCAAGTGAGTTCTTTTGGGTACATATATAGACACAATACGCACTTCATCTGAAGATAACAATTGTTCTGGCTCCAAAGAGATTGAAATAATGATGTTTCTATCCAGAAAAATATTCTGCTCCAAGTGCGGGATGGCCAGATACCAGCATATCATCAAGTCTTTGGCTAATATATGGACCCTGACCACTCAATCAAGGAGAGTTTCTTTAAGACCAAGTGTCCTAGACTCTCTGGCGTCTTCTCCCTTGGGCTATATCCTGACAAGCCTGGCTAGGAGAGGTGGCTCTTTACACACCATAATGAAGTACATGTCTGTGAGGACAGCACTGCCAAGGCCCCACTGAAGTCTGCCAGGAATTGTACAGAGTATTGAAAACAGGACAGGGCCATTTTTAGTTCTCCTCTCTGCATCACTAGTTTATAGAAGAGTCTGATGAACACTTGAATAAATAAAGAGCAAGAGGATTTTTTAAATAAGGATCACACATCACAAGCAAAAGACATAAGGCCTGCCCTAGCGTGAAAGATACCGGAAGGACTGGTGGGAAAAGTAGAACATGCATCAATTTCTTAACTGCATTACTACATAACTTCAAAGTCCTGAAAGGCTCTCCTCAGGGCTTCTTCATTTTATGTAGAAACACTAACAATTCAGCGCATAGCATTTTCCTAACACTATGTGTTCCTCCTAGAGATCCATCTAGGGTTAGGAGAGTGTATTTGACTTCAATATTGTACCTATTTGGGCTTCCCTGGTAGCTCAGCTGGTAAAGAATCTGCCTGCAATGCAGGAGACCCCAGTTTGATTCCTGGGTTGGGAAGATCTGTTAGAGAAGGGACAGGCTACACACTTCAATGTTCTTGGGTCCCTGGTGGCTCAGTTGGTAAAGAATTCTCCTGCACTGCGGGAGACCTGGGTTTGACCCCTGGGTTGGGAAGATACCCTGGAGAAGGGAAAGGCTACCCACTCCAGTAATCTGGCCTGGAGAATTTCATGGATGTAAAAGACATTCAGGGCTTCCCTGGTAGCTCAGTAAAGAATCCTCCTGCAATGCAGGAGACGCAGGTTCAATTCCTGGCCTGGGAAGACTCCCTAAAGAAGGAAATGGCAACCCACACCAGTATTCTTGCCTGGGAAATCCTATGGACAGAGGAGCCTGGTGGCTACAGTCCACTGGGTCTCAAAAGAGTTGGACACAACTTAGCGACTAAACAACAACAACAATAACAGCATTGTACCTATTCAGTTTGCCAGGAAAAGTTAAGGAGATTCTGCTGATAACAGCATTTAGTCTCAAAGATATTTAAAAGATTTAAAAGATTACAATACTGGTGAGACAACTAAAGCATGACTGAAACATCAATTCCAGTGAATCGCTTCATCGCATACCAGTATATCATATCTAGCAAGTATAAAGCACATTCTAAATGACCTAAAAACCAATGAACACTTCAGATACTTTAACTGTAGTTATTCAGCACTTTAACTAAAATATTTAAAGATTTCAAGTGTTTCTTCTACTTAACAAGTACATGAAGAATTAAAATAAAAAGGAATTCCCTCATGGTCCAGTAGTGAGGATTCTTCACTCTTATTACAGAGGGTATGGGTTCAATCCCTGGTGGGAAAACTAAGATCCTGTAAACCATGAAGTACAGACAAAAAAAAAATTAAAACATAAAAATATATGTAGTAGGAATATATTTTAATGAAATTCATATCACAGATTTATTTATCTAAAATAGAACTTACCTAGAAAAGTGATCCTACTCTAACACAAAAGATAATAAAGTTCAAAAAGTTTTTTAAAGGATGAGCTGCTTTAAAAAAAAAAGTTGAAATTTTTGAGCAAGAATAGTCATAAAATTTAAAGCACCCAGAAAACATTAAGTGACCACATGTTATGCTTAAGACACTGTGTTTCAAGTATCATGGCACACAATATACAATCTCTCACTTCTACCCACCTTGCAGGATGAGCCTTAGCCCATCCAAAGTAGCAAATTTTTAAGTAGGTTACTCTTAATTGGAGTTCTGAGGGTAGCATTAATATAAACTCCCTTACCAGGCTTATGCATTCACTGTGTTGTACATCTTACAAAACACAAGACACATTGGTACTAAAGATATATGTTACATCCTCTAACTTTAGCATTACATTTTAAGTCCTTAGACATGTTATTGGAAGCCTTTACTCAGCAGACCTTTCCAAACTAACCAGAACATATCCTTTTAATAAAAAATAATAGCTATGTTCTCATTTTCAAAGTTTGCGATTAAAACCTACAGTGAAAGAATCCAGCTGAGAAGAAATTTCCTTTTGGTTCAAAAAAATAATAATGTCATTAAATTTATCGGAACAATATGAAATGAAGATGTTGTTGTTGGGTCCTTCACTTATAATGGAAACCAAATAGGCTTGTTGGCTTAGTTATATCCATACATTATTCGTCACGTAACATTTCAACAATAATTTTAAGCATATAAAACTTAAGGCACAAAAGAAAATCCCACTATCAGTGATAATCAAACAACAATTACACATCTTTTTGCATGTGGCTTAATTGCCCAGATTTCAAAGAAAACCACATAATCTCATATGTTAAAATATTGCTTTTACATATTTTAAGCATGGCAGGACAGCTTTTCAAAACATAACTTGTAGTACTGGGTGCCATTCCAACTGCTGTTTCAGATCCTTTGACATGGCAGCTTAGTTTGTTAATCTTGGCTTATACTTTTAAAAACAACTTATTTCAGTTTTATGTGGTAGCATTCTATCTTTCTCATAGTTTATAGCCTGAAAATGCACTTTTAAATTGCTTTTGATATTGACAAAGGGCCCTGTTAACTCATTTTATTTTTCAACATAGAGCTAAAAGGTATATGAATCATCCTTTTGAAACTTGGAATACAGGCAAAACAGTGGATGTGAAAGGAGACTAAGCAAATAATTCCTCTCATCATCTAAACCTTTTTTTAGGGCATCAGCCCTGAAAAAAAAAAAGTCATTTTCTTAGCAGTAGCCTACTGCCCTAAAGAAAGAAATGGTGAAAAATTTGTTCACAGAGAGCAGTTTATTTACCATAAGATGTGGCTCAGCAAAGGTTTTGTGTTCTGGAAATGTAAAGTTAATTCTTCCTGTCAAAGCCTTAGGAAAACAGGCACATTGTAAACATATTTGCATGTAAGAGCTGGCCCTCATTTCATTTCGGAAGAGGGTTGTTTCTATATGTCCCATAAATTGTCATTCTTAGATGTGCAGAAATGAGAATAAGTAATTTAATAGCATCTTTGTATGGCAGACCTAATATATACATATATTAGAGCACTCTTTCATTCTCCATATGGAATTACAAAGGGGAGTGTGGGTAGAAAATGAAATCCCAAGAGATGAAACTGAATTTAGCTAAAGTGATATTCTTAGGAAGAATTTTATACTCCTTTAAATAGTGTTAAGAGAGAGCTAAGGCTCAATACTGCCATCTCCTTCTTAAATGTTGAAATACAAGGAGCAATCTCAAGATAAAAATACAGGATAACAAAGCAAGAGAAAATAGAGATGAACACATAAAATTCACCAAATATATAATTTTTATGCTTGTCATCTTGGAGGGAAGATTCAGTCACTAAAGACAGTATAAAGGTTTTAAATAAATAAACATTTTAAACTACAAAATGACTAATGTTTTGTGGATTCCAACCTCCCCAAAAGGCCATATATACAATTAACTTATCCATCCTATTATTGATGACAGTCCAACTTATTTTTCTTATTTTGAGGATAAGGATTGAGAAAACTACTAAGGAGTCAATAAAGCCAGCCTTGAATGTAGGCAGAGTAATTTCCTACCTCCCTAGTAGCTTCCTAGTAGCTCAGAGAGTAAAGTATCTGCCTGCAGTGCAGAAGACCTGGGTTTGATCGCTGGGTCGGGACGATCCCCTGGAGAAATGGCAACCCACCCCAGTATTCTTGCCTGGAGAATCCCATGGACAGAGAAGTCTGGTGGGCTACAATCCATGGTGTCACAAAGACTTGGACATGACTGAGCGACTAACACACACACAATTTCCTACTTATTCTTTGGCTCTAATAGTCTCCTTACCTAGAAGTTGATATCTGAAAATCCACCATTAGGATGCTCTTTTAACTTAAAGATTTAAGCTCTACTGAAATGCAAAGAGCTCACTGAGAGGTACATTCGTAAGGTACTATCAAGTGCGTAGACCTTATTGTGCATTGTTCTCACACAGGGTAACAGTCAAGTTCCTAGACAGTGCCAGTGGACACCTCTTGTCCTACAGTAATGATTTAAAACTCTGCTTTATCAATCTTGATAAAGTATATGGTTATCCTAGTCTTAGGTCCTTCTTGAGGGTAGGGTTTAGCAGAAGAGGGGAGGCCACTGTGGCAAGTGGGGGGCCACTATCAAAGCAAGTGGGTGAAGAGTAAGTAGAATGGGAAGGTTGAGGGTAAGAGTGTTTCTCAGGGAGTTATTTAGGCATTACATTTATGGGACTTAAGAGGCAAAATCCATGTAGTATGAAATGTAACACAACCTTAATTAACAATGGTAAAGAATGTATTTAACTAAAATAAACGGTAAAGCACCATACTGGTTTATCACTAATGTCCTGAGCAATCTATCTTTTTCAAAAGAACGAAAATGCTAATTTAGAATCTCTCCCTTCCAAACTGAATATATTACTGAATATATCTATCCCTCAGAACAGGCCTGAGGGATTCAGAGGCTTGGAGCAGGCACTGCTCCACACCATATGTACTCTTACCGTGTTTAGAAAAACATCTTTTCTCCCTCTGGAATATTGAGATCTGCAAGAGATGTCTAGAAAGAACAAGGGAAGTTACCACCTTGTTAGCTGTTAGACAGGCTACTCACCGACAGAACAGCTCTGTTGCCATGGTTGACACACCAAAGGCCCACATCCTCAAAGGTGGGGTTCAAGCTCAAGAAGGGCCATTGACCCAAGGGGGAAAAAGAGGATGAGCTTACTCTTACAGAAGTAGTCATAACACACTAGGTAATAGAAGGAGTATTACTATTACTGTAGAATGTATTACTTCTAATACATAACTAATAGAAGGAGATTCAGTGTTGAGACTTTAGAAGTAGAAAGTACAAAATACAGGGAATTCCCTGGTGGCCCAGTCATTAAGAGGACCTTGCACTTTCACTGCTGAGGGTTCAATCCCTGGTTGAGGAACTAAGACCCACCAAGACTCTTAGTGCAGCCAAAAGTAAAAATACAAAATTAGAAAGTAGAAAACAAGACAGAAACATCTCCATGACTCTATCCAATGAAGAACATACTTCTATAAGCTATAAGAATTATATTAAAATTTAACCACAAAAATATAGTAATAGATGTTTTTACACCTTGTAAATCTAATTACTCAAAACTTCAAGAAAGTTTTTCTATAAACAAACGGCTATGAAATGAATCAGAATAAAGAGATATTTCCCTTCTTCTAATAACTTGGAATTTTTACATAAAAGTTAGTGGAGCAAATTATTACCTCATCTACCACCTCCAAGTTCAATCAATCATCTGTGTTTTAAACATCTGGGCTTTAGACCTTTGGATAAGAAGCATGGACTTCCTAGGTGGCTCAGTGGTAAAGAATCTGCCTACCAATGCAGGAGATATGGGTTGAATCCCTGGTTCGGGAAGATCTCCTGGAGAAGGAAATGGCAACCCTTCAGTATTCTTGCCTGGGAAATCACAAAGAGAAAGGAGCCTGGCAGGCTACAGTCCACAGAGTCACAAAAGAATCAGACATGACTTAGCAACTAAACAACAACAACAACATATATTTTACATGCATTTAATGTTTTTGGAAAGAAAATGTCTTGAAAAGTTATTATAAAATGTGCTACATGTGTACTCAGTCACTTCAGTCATGTCTGACTCTTTGCAATCCTATGGACTATAGCCTGCCAAGCTTCTCTGTCCATGGAATTCTCCAGGCAAGTATACTGGAGTGGGTTGCCAGGCCCTCCTCCAGAGATCTTCCCAACCCAGAGATGGAACCAGTGTCTCCTGCGACTCCTGCACTGCAGGAGGATTCTTTACCCATGAGCCACCTAGGATGCCTTGTGTTATAGAAAGTATGTGTGAATATATATAAATATATATATATGATAAGTATAAATTTATTTCTATAAATAAATAAAATTATATATGTAAAATTTTATTTATTTATTTATTTTTGGATGTGTTGGCTCTTCCTTGGTGTGTGGGCTTTTCTCTAGTTTCAGTGAGCTAGGCCTACTCTTCGTTCCAATACACAGGCTTCTCATTGCAGTGGCTTCTTGTTGCAGAACGCAGGGTCTAGGGCACGCAAGCTTCAGTACTTGTGTCATGTGGGCTCGTTAGTTGCAGTTCTCGAGCTCTAGAAGACAGGTTTATTAGCTGTGGAACACAGGCTTAGCTGCTTCTCATCATGTGGGATCTTTCCAGACCAGGACTCAAACCTGTGTCTCCTGCATTGGCAGGCGAATTATTTACCACTGAGCCACCAGGGAAGCCTAATGACAAATGTTTTTAAATGACCAAAAAGGACTTCATCAATACTGTCTTCAGTTCTCTGAGAAAGCAATGCCAATTTTAAGTTCTCTCTCTTTTTATCCAGAGTTAGAAACACAGGACACCAGCATAACTGCCATCCCTGTACAATAGGTGAGGCAACTGATGCAGTGCAAGGAGCACCATCACTGACCACTTTCCCTTGACCTCTTGAATAAAAAGATGCTGCACACTAAAGTAGGTCTGCCATCCCTTAAGTTTCATTACCAGGTATGTTGGTTCAATTTGGGGGATTAAAAAAAATTGTCAAGGAAGAACATTCAGAGCTGTGATGTTTTTTTTCCCCTAAGGTCTTCAAAAGCCTTCCTCAGAGATCAATGCAAAGAAATAGAGGAAAACAACAGAATGGGAAAAACTAGAGATCTCTTCAAGAAAATTAGAGATACCAAGGGAACATTTCATCCAAAGATGGGCTCGATAAAGGACAGAAATGGTAGGGATCTAAGAGAAGCAGAAGATATTAAGAAGAGGTGGCAAGAATATACAGAAGAATTGTACAAAAAAATTCTTCATGACCCAGATAATCACGATGGTGTGATCACTCACCTAGAGCCAGACATCCTGGAATGTGAAGTCAAGTGGGCCTTAGAAAGCCTCACTACAAACAAAGCTACTGGAGGTGATGGAATTCCAGTTGAGCTATTTCAAATCCTGAAAGATGATGCTGTGAAAGTGCTGCACTCAATACGCCAGCAAATATGGAAAACTCAGTAGGGGCCACAGGACTGGAAAAGGTCAGTCTTCATTCCTATCCCAAAGAAAGGCAATGCCAAAGAATGCTCAAACTACCACACAATTGCACACATCTCACACACCAACAAAGTAATGCTCAAAATTCTCCAAGCCAGGCTTCAGCAATATGTGAACCATGAACTTCAGATGTTCAAGCTGGTTTTAGAAAAGGCAGAAGAACCAGAGATCAAATTGCCAACATCTTATGGATCATGAAAAAAGCAAGAGAATACCAGAAAAACATCTATTTCTGCTTTATTAACTATGCCAAAGCCTTTGACTGTGTGGATCACAATAAACTGTGGAAAACTCTGAAGGAGATGGGAATACCAGACCACCTGACCTTCCTCTTGAGAAACCTGTACGCAGGTCAGGAAGCAACAGTTAGAACTGGACCTGGAACAACAGACTGGTTCCAAATAGGAAACGGAATTACGTCAAGGCTGTATACTGTCACCCTGCTTATTTAATGTATATGCAGAGTACATCATGAGAAACGCTGGGCTGAAGGAAGCACAAGCTGGAATCAAGATTGCTGGGAGAAACATCAATAACCTCAGATATGTAGATGACACCACCCTTATGGCAGAAGTGAAGAAGAACTAAAGAGCCTCTTGATGAAAGTGAAAGAGGAGAGTGCAAAAGTTCGCTTAAAGCTCAACATTCAGAAAACTAAGATCACGCATCCCGTCCCATCACTTCATGGCAGATAAATGGGGAAACAGTGGCCAACTTTATTTTTCTGGTGCTCCAAAATCACTGCAGATGGTGATTGCAGCTATGAAATTAAAAGACGCTTACTCCTTGGAAGAAAAGTTATGACCAATTGACATAGTATATTAAAAAGCAGAGACATTACTTTGCCAACAAAGGTCTATCTACTCAAGGCTATGGTTTTTCCAGTAGTCATGTATGGAAGTGAGAGTTGGACTGTAAAGAAAGCTGAGTGCCGAAGAATTGATGCTTTTGAACTGTGGTGTTGGAGAAGACTCTTGAGAGTCCCTTGGACTGCAAGGAGATCCAACCAGTCCATCCTAAAGGAGGTCAGTCCTGGCTGTTCATTCGAAGGACTGATGTTGAAGCTGAAACTCCAATACTTTGGCCACCTCATGTGAAGAGCTGACTCATTTGAAAAGACCCTGATGCTGGGAAAGATTGAGGGCAAGAGGAGAAGGGGACGACAGAAGATGAGATGGATGGATGGCACCACTGACTTGATGGACATGGGTTGGGGTGGACTCAGGGAGTTGGTGATAGACAGGGAGGCCTTGTGTGCTGCGGTTCATGGGGTCACAAAGAGTCGGACATGACTGAGCAAATGAACTGCACTGAACATGGCACCACTTCCAGCAGTCCCAGCAATACTACACAGAAGCTTTCCATATATAAATTAGTAGAAAAAAATATGTTCCACACCTCAAAGAAAGAAAATGTACTAATTAGTATAAGCGCTAATGGCCTCATCCTTTTATTAGTTCCTCTCATAAAGTGAAAATTGAGAGAGCTGTTGTGGTGTTACAGAACTGAGGTCCCTCTTAAATGAGGACAGGACAGTCTGAAGCTTATAAAAGGGTCAAATAATCCTTTCTCTGCAAAAAGTATCCTGGCCAAGATCTTTTAACCTTAGTGACTTCAGTAAACACCCAAAGGGCATAGCAAGTGGCCACATACCCTTTAAAAGTGATTTTTAACTTTTTCAGGACCCCACACCTCTTGTGCTGGGCAAAAAGCTTAATAACCTCACTTGCTCTCAGATATAGCTCAACAAAATTACTGAAGATTAGCTTTGATGTTCATGATATCCTTATTGGAGAGACTGATCATGTCTTCAGTTATTCGGTCCTTTCTTTTGGCTGATTACATGGGGCATGATTTTTACCTTGGGTTAAGTTGTGTGAATGTGAGCTCAATTAATAATTCTTACTAACATATTCCCCCTAATCCAGGAGGATCCCACATGCCATGGAGCAGCTAAGCCTCAGAGTCACAGCTATTGAGCCTGTGCTCCACAACAAGAGAGAGCCACTGCAATGAGAAGCCCATGCCACAGTGAGAGAGTAGCCCCCACTTGCCACAATTGGAGACAAGCCCACACAGCAACAAAGACCCAGAACTGCCAAATATAAATAAACAAATAAAATTTTAAAAAACGAAAAAGTGAGAGGTACATAATAATTGAGCAATACATGGATACCAGCATGCAATCTGTTTTAACGAAAAAAGTACTGACTTCATTAAACACCATGAGAAGAGAATTCATCCTGGAGAAGCTGACACCCTTCCCTATGCCCCATCTCCTCTCATGCTCCAATTTTTATCTCTTTCAAATATTAGCTCAAAAGTCATGTCCTCATCATGTCCCCAAAAGCCCAGAAACAAAGATAAACTCTTTTGATCTCTACTGAAAATAGTCTTTCTATTACCCTTATCATGTTCTATATCTTACATGTTTCTTTCCTTTTCTCTCCCATTTTATTGAGATACAGTTGACAGGTAACACTGCATTAGTTTAAGGTATACAACATAATAATTTGATACATGTATATATCATGAAATGATTACCACAGTAAGTTTAGTTAATACCCATCATCTCATAGTAAGGACTTTTTTTCTTATGATGAGAACTGTTTTCTTTCTTGAGGAACTTAACCATCTTGGCTATTCCAAGGACAACTAGGATGATGTTTTACCCTAATAAGTCTTCAAACTCCTTCCTAACATTTCTGAGAATGTCTCTTGTGATAAGATATAATTCTTTATTTCTTGTTGAATTCCTTTTAATTGTTTACAAGCCCTTCCTTACATTAAATCACTTTGTAACTCTTACCTATAAATCCAAATTATACATTCTAGAGTTATACAAAAGCCTAATCTAGCTTTCATGGTATAATCCTTCATTATGTATTATTTATAGACTAAATGCACTGTCCCAAAAGAAATGGCTTCTAGATCCTTCATCATCTTTGTCATTCACTTAAATTTGTCTTCCAGTTCATCAATACCCTTAAAAATCTCAACCAACAGAAATGTACAAACCATTTTGGTCTAGAAATGTAATATGATGAGATACAAATGTATTAAAGAAAAATTAAAGTACAGTTATTTCTAAAAAAAATAAGAAAAGAAGATATATAAGAGAAAATTAATAAAAGGACAAGTATATGAAATAACAAAATACTGTAGAAGTACAATGGAAGAAACAATCATCGGAGAAGTCACCAATAAAAATAATCAGTAAAACAATTTAGTAAGATAAGACCAAGGTCAGAGTATCCTATAGCACTCCCTCAAACACCTGTGAGTCACTGTTTTTCCAAGGTGTATAGCAAATAGTAAACAATAACTTACGTTAATTGAGCATAAAGCATGTACCAGACACTGTCCATGCACTTTTTATGTTTTAGGTCATTTAATCCTCACAAGAATCCTTTAAAGTAGATAAACAGACCCAGGCTTGGTAAGCCAGCTTTGGACCATCCTTCCAGTTTCTCACTTTCAGTCATCAACAACCAAATGAAAACAAGCACATGTAACAAATAAGAATGTTCAGTTGTATAGAAAGTAAAGAATGTGATTTTCCTCGTTATGAAGCAATTTTTAAAAACTGAAAAATAAAAAACCAAACTCTGCGTATCAACATGTCACTTAATTCTGTTGCCCCATGAGACACTCCCTCTGAATAGGCTCTGAAATTTTCCTGTTTAATGCATTGATGTGCTTTGTAAATAGTAAAAAAGCTAGAAAGAACATATAGCCAACAATGGGAGATTGATTAAATAAATTGTGAAATGTCCACATTAAAAAGTAGTATTTACATTCAGAAAATGACAGAAATGTCCTTATAATTAAAATACAAAACTTTGTAAAATGTATCATGAGAATACTATATATATCATTATAAACACACAAACTAAAGAAAAGACCATTAAGAAATAAATCAAGATAACTATGATTATCACTGGGTTGGAAAGGTACTAGCGATTTTCATTTTCTTCATTATATTTTTCAATATTTTTTAATTCTCCAAATTAAGTTCTATTGGTTTTAAAAGAGAGAAAAATAATGATATTCTCTTAAAGATACTTCCTTCTAATTTTATTTTTCTACTGGGGCACTGACTTAGGACTTTGAATAATAACAGAATTTTCCATTTATAACTTTTGCCCAAGGACATCTGTCAACAATCCTGTAAATAAGAGTATTCAGCTTAAAGACTGCAGGTCTGAGAAGAATACCTAGGGTTATATAACAGGGCATATATGACACTATATATTCCCAGTATATTATTGTTACCTGCAGCAAAGATAAAAATCAGTTCCTAAACATATGACCACTTATACTGACTCTTTTCTTAAGCTGAAGGGTTTGATTTCCAAGGCTGAAATTATCAGTAAGACCCCTCTTGGTTATAGATGTGACTTACATGCAAATATGGGCTTCCCTGGTGGCTCAGCTGGTAAAGAATCCACCTGCAATATGGGATACTTGGGTTTGATCCTTGGGTTGGAAAGAGCCCCTGGAAAAGGGAAGGGCTACCCACTCTAGTATTCTGGCCTGGAGAATTCCATGGACCACATAGTCCAAGGGGTGGCAAAGAGTCAGATACAACTGAGGTTTCACTTTCACATGCAAATATAAGGTAAACTCTGAATGGGATCTGGATGGATAGCCGCCCAACAGAAAGAGCTGTGCACTAAGTCAGGACATCAAGACTCCTGTCCTGGTTATGCTACTAAAAAGCTATGTGACCTTGGACAAATCACAACTTCTTAAAGTGTCAGTTTCCACATGTGTAAAATTGGGGGATTACACAATTTACTTGTTCAAGGAAGGACTCTGCTGAAAAGAGGGCTGCAAATGCATAAACACTAGACAGTCACATACAGAACAGGGTAACACTTAGGTCAATACCAACAGCTATGAAAACATTCTCTAGGGGTCCAGAATCTTTTGGACCCCTAGCTAGCTGTATGATTTTCTGAAATTCATATGATCTCTTTGAAAGTGAAAGTGTTAGACATACCTGATTCCTTGCGACTGCATGGACTGTACCCCCCCAGGCTCCTCAGTCTATAGAATTCTCCAGGCAAGAATACTGGAGTGGGTAGCCATTCCCTTCTCAGGGGATCTTCCTGACCCAAGGATCAAACTCAAGTCTCCTGCATTGCAAGCAGATTCTTTATCATCTGAACCACCAGGGAATTACTTTAGGCCACTACAAAACACGGGTGAGGGGACTAGATGATATTTAAATTCCATTCGATCTCTAAAACCTATCATTTGGAATTCAAATATGCATCTAGAGAAGACAAACAGGTTAAAAAAAAAAAGGGACTGAAATTCTCTAACTTCCTTGTTTCTAAATCCAGTTAGATTTTCTTTAATTCTGTTACTCGGTGGAGGGATCAGTGGGAGTAACATACATTCCAGTTGATGGTAACATAGAAATTATTTAAAAAAATAAAACATAACAATTATGATTAGGTTAAGAGGCAGAAAATAAGTTCTATACTCACATATAACAATATATGAATATATTAATATATACTAATAATTTGCTTCAGGAGGCAGAACCATCTTACACTTTTTGGCAACTAGAAAGTACTTCATATTTACTATATAAGTCACAATTACTATTGTTCTAGTTGAGTGAATACAGACTAGAAACAGGCAGCCTTAAGTGGAGGATTCTAGTGTTTAGAAATCCCTTTCCTTTCTGTTTCAAAAGACTCCAAGTCTTTGGACTCATCAAACATCCATTATGTGTTTATGGCCTATGACAGTGAGAAGGAGTCAACTGGGACATACAGCATTTCTGTTACTTTGAAGGCTATCCAAATCCTGTGGCAAGATCTCATTGTATTGAGTGAGGATCAAAAGGAACTCAGGGTACCTAACAATTCAAAAGAAATGTTCTTTGCTCATATAAATTAGGAGCAAGTATATTTTTCAACCTGGAGTCTGACAAACGACTTTTTCTTAAAAAATGGATACTATATAAAGATGTGGTCCTATCGTCTTTCACCACATCTCTTATTAACCTACACACCACTTAGGTTAAATATACTGTCTGTATTTTTATTTTAATCATAAGGCAGGCCATTTTTCCACCATGGCCTGACCAATGGCTTTCTTCCCTACATATGTGCTAGGTGTATACTACAACCAGGAGTTGAACAACTTTGTAGTAACAAGTATTGGAGTGA
Source organism: Antilocapra americana (assembly GCA_007570785.1). Classification (NCBI taxonomy): domain Eukaryota; kingdom Metazoa; phylum Chordata; class Mammalia; order Artiodactyla; family Antilocapridae; genus Antilocapra; species Antilocapra americana. The sequence continues at coordinate 8,682,398 of ML661902.1, forward strand.
GCATTACTTGTTCTGACTGCCACAGAAGCGGCAGTTTACTAACACTGGCTCAACAAGACATCATTACAAAACCATCAGCCACAGTTTGGCAGCATGAGTACTTCACTAGAACCACTGAAACAGAATTACCAGTATCAATGCCCTTATCACTATACACCTAAATTAGAGGAGGAAAAGGAAACTCATTTGTAGAATTTATTTAATACTATTGAGTTGGCCAGGAAGTTCACTGGGTTTTTCTATATAACGGAAAAACTAGAAAAAACTTTCCAGCCAGCCCAAATATGTATTAGTATTCATCCTTCATTTCATATTTGTAATGCCAGATTATATTTCACATACAAGTTATTGAGACTATAAAAAATAATGTTCACCAAGGAAGATTGTGCATGTTTATAATTTTATGTTTTTGGCAAAATTATATGACACATGCAATGAAACGTAAAAAGTTAGAGGCTATTTGTCACCATGTTGATTTCCATAATCTCAACATGATAGTTCAATTAAAGCAAAAAGTTTACATGAACATGTCAGTCTGATCCAATTTAACAAGCATTTACAAAGCCATTTACATGGCTTTAACAACCATTTTCATGGCTGCTAGATTCAGGGCACAAAGAGACATCCAAGATGTGTTCATCACCTCCCTACCTTGAAGGAGTTTATAAGGACATTTTAGTCTCCCTTATAAAGAAAGCCCTGGAAAATTAATGTTTATTTTTATTCTTTAACAGAATTCCCAGGAAGAGATTTTTCTGGAAGTTAATGAATTATAGTTTTGCTATGGGCCTGTTCTTCGGAAGATGCAACTGATGACTTGAAAGAAAACAGCAAGATCTACTGGAAATTCCTGAAACACATGTTTCCACAACACTAATATTAAAGGGATATTTATTGTTTGCCCACTCTTGCTCTCAAAACACCAAATTCCATTAAGGTAAAACTAAAAAGAAAAACAAGAGAATAATAAGGGTAGCACTTTTATAAAAAGACAGCCCTAGGTTAGGCCGGACTAATAATAAATATCACTTATTAAGTGCCAATCAAGTCCCAAGCACTTTGCAAACTATCCTACTAACCTTGCAAAGTGGGCATTTTTACCCTTGTTTTGCAGATGGAGAAACTAAGGCTTAAAGGCCTTAGGGATTCTGTGTGAGGTCACACAATGAAGAGTGGAATAACCAGGATTCTAAGCCAGGAATGTCTCACTTCAAATACCAGAAATTTCATAAGCTGCCTCCACAGAGAGATACCTCTATAAATACCTACTGGATAGCTACCATTTGGCCAAAACAAATTTCTTTGACTTGAACTTGACCTAAGTGCTACACAATGCATTTCAGCACCCTCTCAGTTTTCCCTCCTCTGTAGCCTGATCTTGTCTTTGACTTTTAGTGCTTTTCTACCTTTTTTCTCTCAATGAAGAAAGCCTAAAAGAGGGTGTGGCAATCTAACTGTTGGCACAGAATCAGAGTGGGTCTCAAATTGTTCTTTCTAACTTGTACAAACCTAAAATCCAGTATCTTCATTGAGCAAATGCAAAGTAAACCTTCAAAAGCAAAAGACCAGCTCTCTAGCTGCAACATACAATTGTTCTTCTCAAATGATACACACTAACATATGGAAAACTAAAAACCTGGTGAGGAAGCTGGAAGTAGCCTAAAACCAACATAATTTCTTATTTCAAACGATGGAATGGTGGAATTATTTTGATAAAGATGGGATAGATTGACACTCAGTAAAGGCCATGTCAAACTGTCAGAGAAGAAGAAGACATTATTAAAAATTTTAAGAATTAAGAAAAGCCAAATATTTTGCTATTAATCAAAATGCTATGAGAATGTGACTCAAAGGGACCTATGAGTTCAAAAAACAAACTTTCCAAGAAAAAAGTTATGTTACAATCTATATTTAACAGTTAGGTGCTAGCTTTCTTGTCTGTTGTGTGCTAAACACAGCCATTCCTATAAAAACAGAAATGCCCATTCATCATCTTCTTATTCTCATGTCAATAGACATTCATCTTTAAGAAATGCCCACACTACAATGATTTTAAAATATTATGTTGTTTAAGCCAAGGAAAGTCTAGCACTATCAGCAACTACAGAAGCTAGGAGAGAGAGGCCAAATTCTCCCTCAGAACCCCCACAAAGAACTAACCCTGCTGACACCTTGATTTTGAACTTCTAGCCTCCAGAACTAAGAGACAATACATATCTGTTATTTTAAGCCCAACAACATTATATTGTTTAGGAAGAATTTTATCTCTTAAAGTGAACCATAAGTTAGACTGAATTATTAATATTTTGATGTGCTAACACAAAAGAATCTTTCCATACCAAAGTAAATACACAGGTCAATATGGTCCATTCTTTTACATTTTAAACGTTGTTTTTTGGTTTACACAAACCCATAACCTAAATGGCACTATCCAATACAGTAGGTACAAATCACATATAACCATTTAAATATAAATTATCATTAAATAAAATTAAAAATTATTTTCTTCAATCCCACTGGCCACACTTCAAATGTTCAGCAGTCACCTGTGGCTAGTAGCTACCGTACTGGATGGCACATTATAGAACATCTCCATCAACGCAGAAAGATCCACCAGAAGGTGCTAGTAGAGAAGAGTGCGACAGAGAATAGAGAACCGCTGTGACAGCCACTGCTTCTGTTTCAAGAAATTTCTGGCTTCTCATCCAACACTGACTTCATAACACTCACACAAACAACAGCTATACTCCACAATGCCATAAACATCACTTTCCTGGATTCACATCGTAGAGAAACCCAACAACTGGCACTTTACCATACACAGTGGCAGGTCAACATCTAGTTTGGAGATGCTATTGTCCTGACCTTTCTGCTGGCAAGAGTTATCTGTGCAGTTCCACTTGTCTGGATTAGAACACAGCTGGGTGAGAAAACGGAAAACAATGACACTCCTCCTTCAGCAGTAACCCAGACGCATCCAGCGTTCTTTTCAGGACTGTCCCTAAGTGACTATCAGGTACATTTACATAGGCAACAAGCCTGCACTTTTCAAAAACCGCAGGAAGCTCTCAAGATAACAAAGGACTGATCTTGGATACAGGAGAGCTGTGCATTTCCCCAGGTCCCATAGTCTGTCACTGAGATAGAGACACTGTGTTAAATACATGATACCTAGTCAGAGTGCTCAAAACAGTCCACCCAGAAAGCAGACAATCAATACTACATAACGTGCCGACATATAGCTCTTGAAATCACATTATACAGTTTCAAAGTTCTCATAAACATAATTAAGGAATCTATATTTATTTCTTGCCTAAATTAAAGTCTCCAAATACACTTGAGAATTATTCCAATAATTTTTCTCAAGACCAGTTGTTTTGACATTATCAAAAACTTTTTAAAACTTTTTTTTAAAAACAAAAAAGCAAGGACTAAGCAGCCATAGTATCTTATCAGAATGACAAAGAATTAAAATAAAGCTGAGTCCTACCATTAAGGCAGTCTATACCCATTTTATGGGCTTCCCATGTGGCACAGTGGTATAGAATCCACCTCCCACACTGGAGATGAAGATTCGATTTCAGGTTAGGGAAGATCCCCTGAAGAAGGAAATAGCAACCCACTCCAGTATTCTTGCCCAGGAAATCCCATGGACAGAGAAGCCTGGCAGGCTACAGTCCAAGGAGTCACACAAGAGTTGGACATAACTTAGCAACTCAACAACAAGAAGATTAATTTTTATAACAGGTTGTCCCCAATAAGAGTCCACAGAGATATCATGATATAAATCCTGAGACAGCAGCAAGACATGCTTGCTCTGCATTAACATGTAAACTGGATCTATCCTCCAATTACTTTTAACTTTTCTACTCATAACAAGCATATGCACTACAGTATGTTATGTTGCTCCTGCTGCTGCTGCTAAGTCCCTTTAGTCGTGTCCGACTCTGTGCGACCCCACAGATGGCAGCCCACCAGGTTCCCCTGTCCCTGGGATTCTCCAGGCATCTTATGTTGCTTAATGCATAAATTGAAGAAAAATAATAAAGTACATCACTAAAACTAGAAATATGATGGGAACTCTGACCTAAGCACAAATTAAAGGAAAAAAAAATTTTAACTCACAGCAGTTCATGGGCACGGCATGGCTCTTTTGAAAAACAAGGGTCCTGAGAGAACTTACAGCCAAAGAAGATTTGGTGGTTTCTCATTAAGCCCCTGGCAGTGAGTATTTCAGAAAATTAAGTAGTTTATGGAGCACATACTCTTGAGACATTCTCTCACTTGATTAGATGAGGCAACAATACAATGTGGATGTGAATTCTAAACAGATGGGGAAAATAATCGTAGAAAAAAAGCTGCTGGCTTTGGTCAGACTGTAAAAGGGTTCTCCTAATGGGCAAGCAAAACACACCTCATTGAAACAGAAGTTTGAGGGGATCTGGCCACTATAAAGGAAAAGCCAAAGTTAAATGCCCTACTGTTGTAGGGAAGGAAGAAGGTAATAATTGGAGGGAAGAGGAAGGGGGGCTTCTAGGTTGCTGGTGATATTCTATTTATTGACTAGGGTGTTGGCTACACAAGTTTATTTACTCTGAATGATTTGTCAAGCTCTATACTTAAAATTTGTATATTTTTATGGGTATCTGTTACACAAAAAATTTTTACATGTAAAGAAGTTAAAACATCTCCCACTCCTCAACAGAGAGTCAAACAAACTAACCTCAGAATCATCATGGGTTTCTATGAAAGAAGCAACAAAATGAATTTGTTTAATGTAACACTAGGGCATGTCATTGAGTTAGACACACGTTGTGGTGACATTTCATCTTATGAGGTCCCTTTGTGAACCTTTTGGTGTGGCATCAGTCCAAGTTCATCGGTGCATACTCAAAAAGAAGTTTTATGTTTGACTGTTTGGTACTAACCAATGTGGTTGTCAGCCAGCAGACATATGCAGAAGACCTCAGAGATGCATAGCACTGCCTACACTGGTAAGAGAGATATTATGCCCACGGTGAAATAAAAATGACTGACCTTTTTTCCCCATAAGTAATACACCAGCAAGTTGCTGATTCACACGGATTTTAACTGCTAATAGGAGAATGATTAATCATTTAGACTACTTGAATCAAAGAATATCTCTAAGAATAGTTAAGTAGTTTAGAGCAATGATCTGAAGCTTGGCTGCTCAATGGAATCACCTGGGGAATTTTTAAAAACACTGATGCTTCGGTTCCACCTCCAGAGATTCTGATTTAATTAGTCTTGGGTGTGACCCAGCCATAGGTTTGGTTTGAACTCTCCATACAATTCTAATGTAAAGCCAAGGATGAAAACTAGAGCTCAGGCTGGGACATAGGTTGATAGCCTACTGCAAAGCCATTTCATGTAAGAGTAGCATCATGTAGAGAAACATGAGAATGAGTAGAAAGGTTCTGATTCAGAAGAGCCAGCATACTTGACCAGAGACATCGGTCCATACTGAAAGATCAGGTAAAATCAGTCACAAAGTCTCAGGCAGTTTTTGCCCTAGGGTAACAAAACACAAGAACTCTTTTTTGTTTCTTTTGGAGTCGCCATTTAGCCTTAGGAAGACCAGCACCATTCATCTTGGTTGTAGATATCTGCATCTACGATCTGTGATTTCTGAGAGGGAAAATCACAATGTTAGTCCAGAATAGTGCTTATATTTTCTTCCCCCGCTTAAATGATGGAGATATTAAGGATACTATGTTGCTAGTGAAGTGTTCTGGTACATGCTAAGGGTATTAGGACAATACCATTCTACCAACGTTTTTAGTTTTGACACATAGAAATAGTTGACTCAGGCACATTAGTTGCATTAGCTCATGTAACCTTCACAGCAACCCTGTGAGACTGATAGTTAGTCTAATTCCAAAATGCAAAAACTGAACCCTGGTGAAGTAAAACTTGACAAGGTCACCCATCAATAATTAGAGAAGCTGGGATTCAAAGCCAGACACTCTGATTGTCTTTCATTCCACTATACTCACAGGTGAGCTGGGAGAGTATGGGTTGTAGGAGGTACAAATTTAAAGGTGAAAATTTTAATCACCAGGACACAGAATTTTAACTTACTGGTGACATATGCACATGGGGTGAAATGTTTAAAAAAAAAATGCTCAGGCAACTATTTTTGGAATGACTGGAAGAGCATTTGACACTACTGACTTCCTTGAAAAGGTCTTTAGCTTTCAGGGCACTCTTCTGGTTGTCTTTTCACCTCTCTGATGATTCATTTTTTTAGACTCGTTTAATACAGCTGCTGCCCCTTTCTCCTCCTCTCTTGGTTCACTTACTCTAATTTCTGAATGTACTGCTCTTCTGATCTCTAATAGTTGCTGCCGCAGAGGTATGGAATTTTTAAGTATCTCAAATAGAGATGTACTTTTCAATCCCCTCAAATGATCCTGATACACATACCCTACCTCAACATACAACACAGCTTCCCTGAGAGCTCAGTTGGTAAAGAATCACCTGCAATGCAGGAGACCCCAGTTCAATTTCTGGGTCGGGAAGATCCCCTGGAGAAGGGATAGGCTACTCACTCCAGTATTCTTGGGCTTCTCTTGTGGCTCAGCTGGTAAAGAATCCGTCCTGCAATGCAAGAGACCTGGGTTCAGTCCCTGGGTTGGGAAGATCCCCTGGAGAAGGGAAAGGCTACCCACTCCAGTATTCTGGCCTGCCTGGAGAATTCCATGGACTGTACAGTCTAAGGGGTCCCAAAGAGTTGGACACGACTGAGTGACTTTCACTTTCACTTTTCTTCACCCCAACATACACACAATGTGAGAATAACTAACAAATATGATGATAACTCTCAAAACTTCATAGACAGCCCATCTATTTTCCAACAATCGAATGAATAATTCACACCTCACATACATAAGACGTAGCTCACTATTGCTGAGTTCTTCTTCTGATATTCCCTCTCATGCTTAATGGCATCAGACACCAGCTTTACCCAGTCTATAACCAGGAGGCCTTTCTTCACTCGTCTTCCCCTTTCAGTCCCCTACTAGACCCAACTGACTCTTCAAGCTTTCACGCCACTGCAACTGCTGCTTCTTCTGCCTAGAATCTCCATGCTCTCACAGAAAACTCCTCCTCACCTTTCAATACCCAATACAGTTATTTACTTCCCCAGTACAATTGTCCCTGGCTCCTCCTTTGGGTCTCACAGAACTGGTATACTCCTCCAGGCCCAGGACTCATTTGTCTTCTCTTGTCCAAGCGTAGTACCTGGCACCAGGCAGACACTCGGTGCACTCAATATTCTTAAACTATGACCTGAGAAACTTGACCCAGGAAGCTAAATAATTACTGAGGTCATCTAGCCAAGAAACTATAAGAAACCAAAACAATAGTGGTCAAAAGAGAGAGGAGGTAAGCCAGAGAGATTAGCAATAGTTTTGATAGGGTGGTGGAGGGGGTGGGGTGGGCACAAAGCAGCATAATAGAAAAATTAAAGATGAGATACACTTTGTTCCCTGTGATGGGTTTCACATAGAATCCAATTTTAATTTATGTGAAAAAATGTTCAAGTTTTTGAGCTTCCTTGGTAGCTCAGTAGTAAACAATCTACCTGCCAATTCAGGAGACACAGGTTTGTTCCCTAATCCGGGTAGACCCCATATGATGGCAGAACAACTAGGCCCATGTGCTGGCAACTATTGAGCCTGTGCTCTAGAACCCGGGAACCACAACTCCTGAAGCCCACGCACCTGAGCGCCTGTGCTCTGACACCGAGACCCCACGGCACTAAGAAGCCCGTGCACCACACCTAGAGAGTAGCCCTTGCTTGCTGCAACTAGAGAAAAGCCCACGTAGCAACGAAGACCCAGGCCAACCAAAATAAATAACTAAATAAAATTTTTTTAATATTTAAGTTTTAAATTTTTCAAATTTCAATCCTAGAGTGTAGAGAATCCTTAGGTAAAATAATTTTCCTGAGGTCCTCAGTGCAGAATGTTACTAAAAAACAAGCATCCTGACATTCAAAATTTCTTCCACCTGTAGTACACTGACTCTTTAGATTGGCTTAATGTTCTGAGCTTGAAAACCAAACAGTCCAGAAAAAAATATCTAAGCACAAGGAGTTACCAGACAGTTCCCTTGAAAGGGAGATTCATAATCAAATTTAATAATTCATACCCTTTTTCCCTTGGCAAATTTATTCAACATCATTTGTTTGGATCTCTTCCTTCCCAGTCGAAAGCCTTCTCCAAGCTTGAATCTTACAGTGCCCTCTTCACTGGTTCAATATATATATATACGTAACTCTTTCTGCACATAATTTAATAATTTAGTTTAACAGGCAAAATAGTAATGTTTTGTGCTTCTGAGTGAGAGCTCTGGAACCAAACCATCTGAGTTTGCTTTCCAGTGCTACCACTAACAACAAGAGCAAGAGTTAACTTTGTCTCTTCCTCAGTTTCCTTATTTGTAAAATGAAGTTGTTGAAGTTTGTTGACAGGTGCCACAAAATCTGACTCAGCTCTCAGAATGGGACCTGGCACATAGTAGAGTAGTGTGTGCTCAGTCATGTCCGACTCTTGGCAGTCCCATGGACTGTAGCCCGCCACGCTTCTCTATCCATAGGATTTCCCAGGCAAGAATACTGGAGTGGGTTGCCATTTCCTACTCCAGGGGAATCTTCCTGACCTTGGGATCGAACCCACGTCTCTTTCGTCTCCTCGCTGGTAGGCTGACTCTTTACCACTAGCGCCACCTGGTGCCAGGCACTATGACAATAACTATTGTTATATCATTTACATAGTTGTGATACTCCTTGATATTTGTGTTGATATTGTCTACTGTAGCTTAAAAAGTCCTTGGTTGGTCAAAGTAGAAGGATGCACATATAACCAAAGGTTTTGAATGATACCTAGCACGGAATCATATTTATAACTAATTTAGAAGCAGATCATCGGTAACTGAGGGAAACACTCCAAATTCCTGACTATGCTCTACTTGTCATTTTTGTGGGCTATGTTTTCCATTGTCTTTGAGATACCTACCCTCAAGGATTAATTGTAATGGTCTTATCAAATTACGAGTTTATCTCACCTTGAAATCTCATCAAAAATAAACAAACATGGATTTGAATAGCTTTCCATGCCTATTGCATACTATGCAGGAAGAAAGTGAAGATTTATTCATCCTGAATTCAACTGTAAGAATCCAGGAAATACATTTTTATCTTTCCTAATATATTAGCTTAAAATATATATATATTCTTCCTCAATGTTCATACCAACACTATTTACAATAACCAAGACATGGAAGCAACTCAAGTGCCCATCACCAAACAAAAGGATAAAGATGCAATTTATATATATACAGTGGAATATTGCTCAGCCATAAAAAGGAAGAAAAGTGTTTCATTTGCAGCAGCATGTATGGACCTACAGATTATCCTACTAAGTGAAATAAGTCAGAGAAAGACAAATACCATATGATATCACTTATATGTGGAGTCTAAAAAATGATACAAACGAACTTATTTACAAAACACAAATATACTCATAGACATAGAAAACAAACTTACGATTATCAAGATGGGGATGAACTGGGAATTTGGGATTAACAGATACATACTCCTATATATAAAAAAGAGAAACAGCAAGGGCCCACTGCACAGCACAAGAGACTATATTCAGTATCTTGCAATAATCTATAAAGGAAAAAAACTTTTAAAAAGAATATATATATATATAACTGGATTAGTTTGCTGTACACCTGAAATATTGTAAATCAATTCTATTTCAATTAAAAATAATTGTAATTAATTAAATTTTAAAATAAAAAGATATGGATATTCTTATATATCGAGATATTGCTACAGGTAAGTTCATTTAAAAATACTTCAATTATTGAGAAGTCACACTCCTACATATTTAACCAAATGAGTTGAAAATGTATATTCACACAAAAATCTGCACACAAAAATTTACAGTAGCTTTATTCATAATTGTCAAACTTGAAAGCAACGAAGATGTCCCTCAATAGGAAACTGATAAACTGGGGTGCACTCCATACAACGAAGGGTATCCAGCCATGAAGAGACATGGAGAAACTTAACTGTATACAGCTTATTGAAAGAAGCCAGTCTGTAAAGGCTATATACTGTATGATTCCAACTACCTGACATTCTTGAAAAGGAAAGACTATAGAGGTAATAAAAAGGTCATGGTTGTCTGGGTTGTAGAAGGAGGGACAAATAGGTGGGACACAAGGGACTTTTAGGACAGTGAAATTATCTGTACAGTTCAGTGATGGTAGATATATATGACATTATTGGCAAAATCAATATGGCATGAATTTTTAAACACCAGTTTTAAAAGTTTACACTTATGTTTAAGTATTACTGTTTACTTACCTGTATCATTTATGTTTCTTTCAAAAATTTAATTTTGCCCATAGGCAAAAATCTCAATTTTAGCTCCCTGTTAAAAGAATAGACACCAGCTGATTGTCTTTAAAATGTCAACTGTGTGGATATATACAAGCTGAAACATAAGTAAATAAGAAAATTTCCTTTAGTGGCTCTCAAATGCATCTTCATTCAGGATGCCAGCTGCCTGGTTTTTATACATCACTACATTACAGAATCACAAGTAAAGCCAAAAGGAATAATATGATGTAGTATAAGCTATCACTACCAGGTAGTCTGCCTTATCTAGGAAGTGGCAATTACAGGTGCTATTCTCAAAAGCAAAACCAAAGGCTACATCGTTAAAGGATCCACAGGCACTGACCCTTCTTTAAACTTACAGTCTACTATACTTTAACATGTCTATATGTCAATGAACTTGTTTTACAGATATTCATTAACTACTGACACTCAACAGAATATGTAGAAAACAATTCAAGGATGATAAAGATGGATCCTCCATTATTTTTTCATTGACATTATTCAACAATGTCAATAAAATAGTCTTTTTAAGTGCTTTTACTTATGATGCTTGCATTCCTAGATTCTTCTTGTCTTCATTTTGTCCCAAAACTTTTTTCTTAGAATAGTTTGCACATATTCCACTTGCTTTTCTCTCAAGTGACTATAAACCACTTAGGGAAATAAGAGCCACTCTGTTATATTGACAACAAAAGCAGATATAAGACCCCACCCCCAAAATGGCATTTATTGCCATGTGATTTTTAAAAAGCAATAGAAGAAACATGGTCTCAATTTCAGAAAGCTGAGACAAGCAGAAAGATAAAGAAAAAGAAACAAATAATAGTTATTCTAGAATTTTTAACTCATGAACTACCTCAAGTAAACTATGTACTTTGGCATTTGAAAGAGTCATATTCAAAATTCGCATGGTAAGGCCTTTAAATCTAATTTATTTGTAAAATAATTTCTAAAAGAAGTAATCCTTAATAACTGTTTAAAATTTGAGAGTTTTCATTGTAAAGGTTTTCATTGCAGACCATGTTTTTTAAATTATAATGTCCACAGCAATGTGATTTCCAGGATAACATTCTAGCTGATGATAAAAATGAGAATATGCTTATTCCTACATAGCTCTGCCTTAAACATATTTGTCACATACATTAATTTATTGTCTTCAAACAATGTATCTTACCTTTTATCTATTTTACTCTACTCAATTGCCTATACATTTCTAGTAGCGCCCTCTGCTAATTTCTCTTCATTGAAATATTAAACAATGTTTATGAGCTCCTTAAAAATATTCCCCCAAAACTATCTACATATTATAGTTACATTGACTTTCATAAGTATTCAATATAATTTCGATTTTGAAAAAGGAAAAAGTATTTTAAATGTTTATATAATACTCTACAAAACAGTCTTCAACGAATTATTTTTGGTAAACTACGTTTGCAGTCTTTTACTAACGTTGTTTGGTTCAATATAAATGATATGGTAAATTTACATTCAAATTCATGTAACTTTTCAAATCTGTTTCCCATTTAGCTGACCAGCCAAAAACAATATTTTCATTTGTAAACAGCTGTTTCATAATCAGCTCTTTTGTACTATGTGAAATTCCATAAAAGATAGAAAATTTTATTTAAAATACAGGAATTGCATTAATCCACTGCAAATCATTGATTAGTTTTTGTATACTACCACACAGTTTAACTTATAAGGAAAGATTTTAAGGAAAATTTAATCTTGTGTCCAAATATAACATTACTTTAAACATGAGGTCATCTAAACATCTGTCTCCAATATATCACTGGGGATTTAAATCAAAAGTCTGCTAAACATGTACAATCATTTTGAAAATAAATAACAGGACAAATTTTGTCTTGATTATGATTATCATGCATTTTAAAAGGAAACATTTATTCTAATAAGAAAAGTCTGAACTAATTTAAACTTTATTGACATTCAGTTAAAATAGTTTCATACAAAAGAGATATATTTCATTTATTTGCTGTTTAACAATACTTTTTTAACTTTTCAACATTATACACTGTTCCTTTATCTCTTTGTGTATTTTTAACTGCAAAATATTCAAGGAAAATTTTCAAGACATAAAATGTTTCCACTCAGTAACTGAAAAACTAATAATATTCTTTCTGAACTTTTCTTCCTTTAGGGCAACTATGAATCCTCAAAAAGGACTAAAATAGGTCTATCCATTTAATTGACTCATGCTTTATACATTAAAATAAAATGAATATGGTTAATTACAAAAGACAAGGCAAAAAGTTCCCTTCAAAACTTTACAACTAGCAGAAAAAAAGGATTATTTTAAAGAGTTTAATTAAAACAAAGTCTATACCTTATTGTAGAATTTGTGTCTAGTAAGCATGATTATGTATTTTAATTCAGCAACAGGGTTACTTTAAAAACCAGCTATTCAATAAATACTTTAGATGAATTACCATTAAAAATAAACCAAATGCTTAATCTTCAAAACAGTTTCTGCCAAAACTAAAATGAATGTTAGCAATTGAAGAGCTGGAGAAAGGCAAATTGAAGCATCACTGGATAATACATTCTCAGAAAAGCACTAAGCTGCTGCTGCTGCTGCTGCTAAGTCGCTTCAGTCATGTCCGACTCTCTGCAACCCCATAGACAGCATAGACAGCAGCCTACCAGGCTCCGCTGTCCCTGGGATTCTCCAGGCAAGAACACAGGAGTGGGTTGCCATTTCCTTCTCCAGCGCTTGAAAGTGAAGTCGCTCAGTCATGTCCGACTCTTTGCGACCCCATGGACTGCAGCCTACCAGGCTCCTCCGTCCATGGGATTTTCCAAGCAAGAGTACTATAGCATTTCCTTAATGTAGCAGAAATCACTAGAAAGTTCAACCACAAGGGATGAAACGATATTAATGTCCAGGCTGATCATGCATCTAATAGGCTGTGACAAAATATAACTGTAGAAGGTGGTAGGTATGGATTTTGGAACTCCCACAATTCTTTCCTTTTCCTGCCTATGTTTCAGAAAAGCTGACAGCTTTCACCATGGTAATTTCAGGTCATGTATTCTACCTTGGTGGACATGGGCTAAGAACTTTAAAATGCATTTGTGATGCTGTGTTTGGAACTCCTTAAAGGCAAGAAGTGTATCTTACTCATCTTGGATGCCTGTTGCCTACAGCTGCATCAGACACATACTTACAGCTTGATATTGCTTTGTAAATGCATGAATTAGCTAATGAAATGAACACCTGACTAAAAACCAAGAATTTTGCCCTTGGTCAGTTGGAACAGCCTAATGTTAAGAATAAACTGCCTTAGCTTTCCCATCTATAAAACAAGGCTAATTCTTGACCTGGACCCTCACTGAGGTATTATGAGAACTGAATGAGAACATATATACAAAAGTATTCCCAGAACAGTAGTAAACAGGTATAATTATTATGATGATTCTCAACAATCTATGTAGGTTAAAACTGTATACACAGAGAAATAGATACCGAATGTGAGATAGAGTATTTATTAAAAAAAAAAGATTTTTGAAAGTTAAAATTAAAATAATTTGTTTACCAAAATAATGTGATATGTCAAAATACAAACAAATTCACTTTAGAAATGCAGTTTAAAAACTGGGAGCTAAGAAATCCCTTGGGAAAATTTGTCTTGTATCATTTTGTTTAACTTTATAGGATGTTGAAAACTTTATAATTAAAGTCTTCTGGATTACCCAGAAATTCAGGCTTTCTTATATAGTTAATACAAATGAGTTTATCCTGCATATTAGCCTTCTTATTCAAAAGGTTTAATACTATAATAGATGCCTAAAGATATTGATTCAGCATAAGCAATATAAAGTTATAATTCTTCTGTTGCCAGTGGTTTTCTTCAAAATTTAAACAAACACAGATATGACCTAACTGGGAAGTATTTGAATTTATATTCATTTTTGTATTAAAATAGCACAGACTTATCTTTACAATCATTGCTGTTAATTCCATTTTTAAAAAACCCTAAAATATAAAAATAATTTTGCCTCACTAAAGTTTCTATTTGTATAACTTTCTAACATTTGAACTTTAGGTTCCTACATATAAGTTTCCATTACTTTCTTAGTTGATTTGCTCTAGTATGATGTTGCTAGTAAGTGGCTCCTTGAAAAATCACTTTATTTGGCTTTTCCTCATTCAGTTACTCAATTCATGCAAAGTACTATGTGTCATTTGTTTTTCTAAATCATACTGACTTATTTTTCAAAATATCCATATTAACAAGATTTTTCAAACATTCGTCTAAGTACTTTAATATGATACAGTCCCAACTTTCAGGGACCATATTTCTCAATTTTGACTGCACACTGAAATCAGCTGAAAGCAATTTTTAAAATGCTATTAAGTCCTAGCCCCAATCCCTGAAGATGCTGATTTAGTCGATCTGGGTGTGTGGCCCTGGCATCAGGAGCTTTTAAGGTCACCCAGGTGATGCTAATGTGCAATCAAGGCTGAGAATCACTGCTTTGGAAGTTTACAGTCTTCTTATTAGGAGAGATTACTAATAACAGCAACAAACACATTTATGGGGTGCTTCCTTGTGACAAACAACAGGCTAAGCTCTTATATGCAATATGCATTTAACTCACAACAAACTAATGAGAAAAGATTCTGTTACGAATTCCTACTTTATGAATAAGGACATGTAGATTAAAAAGATTAGGAAACTCTCCCAAGGTTCCACCACTGTTAATTGACTGAGAGAGAACTCAAAGACAGCTCACCCCAACTCCAAATCCAGAGAGGGAAGTACTATCATGATAGAAACTAAGTCATAAACCAGATCTTTTAAAGGAGCAAGTCAGAGTACTAGTGAAAAGAAGTGATAGAAGAATTACTTTTGAGGATATAAAAACAGTAAAATTGCCAAGATATTGAAAATGTACATTTTTCTCCTTAGCCTGATTGTCAGAATAAACTGCAAATGTTCTCAAAACTGTTGTATTGAAGGGAAAAATGAAAAAAAAAAAAACACTCCCAGGCAGTGTCCTGATCTAGCTGCATACCTCTCAGTTGTCATGGACACGAGAGGGAACAATGAAATCATTATTTGACTATTATTTTTCAGTTGCTAGTCAGCATATGATTCCCCCTGTAAACTGCATCTCTGCACTCCCTACGGATCAGGGGAGCTGTCCCTCCTGGTAGTGACAGAATAACCACAAACAAAACAATCCGTCTCAGGGGAAAGCCATCTTTATCTGTCAGTATTAGTCAGTTGAGAAACAGGGCTGCAGGCAGCTGAAAAAACAGTTCGACTGTTTTAAGTTTACAGGTGGCCTTATAATGGAAAGTTTTACACACTGAAATTCCTTTTTCAGGTTAAAAAAGTTTGGATATACAGGGACAAAATTTGGCAGTATTTTAATGCAAAGCTTCTAACCAGCTTGCAAAAGCAGAATATCAACTTTTAGTGAAGCTTGGTGAACTAAGCTCCTGCCTTCCGTTAAATGGATTCAGTTAGCCGTTAGTGTTATGGTGTTAGTCGCTCAGTTGTGTGTGACTCTGTAACCCCGTGGACTGGGGCAAACCAGGCTCCGCCATCCATGGGATTCATCAGGCCAAATACTAGAGTGGGTTGCCATTCCCTTCTTCAGGGGATCTTCCTAACCCAGGAATTGAACCTGGGTCTACCTGTATTGCAGGCAGATTCTTTACTATCTGAGTAACCAGGGAAGCCCTCAGTTAATTAACTGTTACCACCCTTTCTATGCCACACACTCCTCATGGTTAAAGTCAGATCAGACACATGTACCTGTTATCACAGACCCTGGTATATATAAGACACTTAAGAGATGTTTTCTGAATGAATTCATGGACGTTGGGGAGAACTAATTCAAAAAGTATTTTTATATAGCAGATTATATACACAGTGAATAATAATAATATCAGTGTGTAAATAAATGAACAGCTGCTTAAAGTCCAGCTGGAAGTATTCTGATGTGTATGTTTATTCACCTCTGTGTGTGTGTGTGTTTATGTGTTGTTTTTTGGGAGAGACAAAGTTGAAAACAAAAGGTATTTGACTAAATAATTCCATAACCATTACTATCAAGGATCAGAAACTGGAGGTTCCATAAAAGGCACCATCTATGCTTTCTCCATCATGTGTAGAAGCAGATGGGGTGGGTTTATTTTACAGGTGGCTCAAAACATTTTCCCTGCTTGGCTTATCATAAGTTAAACGTTTTCTGAGGCAAAGGCACAGTATGGAGACTATCCCATGGTAAAAAGCACAGTTACTTAGCTACTAGAATAAAATTTTCCTAGAATAAAACCAGGGTTTTAAAAAGTCAGTTAAGGCCACTATTGATGAGAGTTAGAAAATACAGGGGGATTTGATGGGAAGCCCTAGACAAGCCCTGAGTGAGTACACTGAACCCTGGAGTTGAGGGACTGGAAAAAAACGCAGAAACTAAATAGAAAAGAACCATTAATTACAAACTTGGACAACAATGTTTCCTGGGAAAATGACTAACAGAACCTAATTAACCTATAAATCAGAAGTTGGAAGTTGTCGATCTGGTGGTCTCTTTATCACTGGTGGGATATGGAAATAACTACATTAAAGACAAGGTCTTTATCACTTGTCTTGATTAGTAATGCTCGACAAAATTTATTCCAAACGTTACTATACAATTTTAAGTTGCCAAAGTTTTTATGAATGATAAATATAATAGAATAACTACAAAAATATAAATGTGCTTCTCTTACAAAAAAGTGAGTCTTCGGATAAGGGAATAAACCAAGCTATTTGATAAGGAGACCACTGGATTATAAATTGAGAATAATCACTCCTCTATGCTCATGGGGTCACAAAGAGTCGGACATTACTGAGTGACTGAACTGAACTGAACTGAAGGCCCACTATGGAATACTAGAAAAAAGACTTCCAGAAGCAACCTAATGACTCCATCTGGGGAATAAAAAGACCACTTCATCTGATGAAAAATAGGATTATGTTAATGACATCCAGGTTTGAGAACAAAACTCTATCCCCCCAAATCAGTAGAGTTAAGCAAAATAGGATTAGGTTTCTAAAAGATAAACAGAAAAATATAGAGTTTACATTATAAATTGTGGAACAGAATTATAATTAGCATATATTCATATAATGTGTCAGTCACCTATGAAGATTTTTTTTAATGTTTAGGATACACCTAAATACTTCCATGTATTCCCTCTCCATTAATAATAACTATACTTACACAGTGCTTACTTAGTGCTAGGTACATTTATAAGCACTTGACAAGGATCAGCCCACCTGATCCTTCCAACAGCCTTATGAAGTATTGCAATGGCTCTGTATTTTATGGATGAAGCACAGACATGTTCAACTGCCTGCCCACAGTAACACATCTAGCGAGTATGCGAGTTGGGATTGAACACCAGGTATAAAGTATCAGAATCCCCACAGGACACTACCTTCAAGTACTACTTCTACTCTCTTCATAAGGTGAAGTTCACTATACCTTAAAACAGATGCCTCTTGATGGGGTGTCCTATTTTCTTCTTTTCGTTGACCTCTGTTTGTACCTCCCATAGTGTACTGAAAAGTTTGCCATCTATGTAATCAATTCTGGAAAATGATGTAATTTCAAAACAAAGATCCAACAACAAAAGTGAGGCAGATTAATGTTTCCATATATATACATATATTTTCCAAATATATACTTCATAAACACAAACACACAAATGTGTTAAATAACTCTTTGGGACACTGGAATATAAACTTAATAGACCAGAAGAGAAAATTAAGATTAGTTTGCTCTGACCCCAATGAAGAAATCCCCTGTCATGTGACTCCATGCATCTCTCTGTGTCGTATAGACATGTGGGAGTAACTCGCCAGTTCCTGAGGGAGTGTGGGACAAGTAGAAAGACGACTGACGGGGAAAAACACAACCAACACAGCAGCCCTTGAGCTTAGAAAATTAACCTCCAAAGAGTAAACAACTCAACCATCAGACAGTCTACACTTGTTATAGTCATTCCTGGGAAACCAGGTATTGGGAAGAAACCGGTCTACATCTCTGCATAGTCAAGATCCAGGAAGACACATATCCCAGAATCAATGGGATTTACAGTATCTAGGATTAAAGTCCCTCCAAGATTGACTCCTACTTACAGCAATCAGGGAAGGAAAACTAAGCCTCCTTGGATTTCCTTTTTCTTCCTTTGCAGCTGTTAGGAATAAAACGGAACAGTGCATCTTAGGTAGTGCATGGTTCCTGGGATAATGTCTCACTTTGGTGGCAGGAGAGCAGCAATGATATGTATTGGGCTGGGCAGGAACTCAACCAACTCCTTCAGGTCATTAAGTAGCAATATAAACTCTAGCATCTTGATGACACATTTAGAATTTTTCCAATTAACATTCAAAACTGAAAACAAAAATAAATGTGACATTCATTCATTCAGTCATCTATTCATTCAACAAATGTTCATTGAGTATTTATCCTGTACCACATTTTATTTTAGGCCCTGGGGATACAGCAGGATACCAAGCAGTCAAGATTCTTATCTTCAGGGAGCTTATTGTTTACTGAGAGAAATAAGAGCATGTTTTAATATGTCATTGGTCTACATCAAGTTTATCTAATGATTAATATTATAAATTCCTACACTCAAATAAAAAATAAATATGTCAATGTTACTTACAGATCAATAAAATATAAAGGATATTTTCTTTTAATTTAATAGATGGCTACCTTCCCAGCTATGTAATGTTAATAAAATATATATTAAAAGTGTGATTTCCTCATGTTTATTCAAATGCAAGCATACATAATTTCATATAGACTGCACAAATCGTAACAAAAAATGCAGACATTTTCCAATGCAGAAACAGCTAGTTTCCTAACAATCTATGCATACTAATGACCACAACAACACTTATTTTACTCCAACCTTGAAGCTTCCTGTACTACAATTCTTTGGTTGCACTTTCCCTTTGGTCCTCCCCTGCTTTCCAACTACTCAAAATCCATTTATCCATTCATTTATTTATTTATTGCACAAATATGTCCAGAAACAATTGAAGTGAGTACCTCTAGAATCCACTTGCCCTTGTCCCTTAGGACTAGAGTTTCTCAGAAGATGAAAAAGACCTAAGGTCTTCTATTTTTTTTTTTTTTGATACTCTCAGTTAACTTTATTAAAAAGTAAAGAAATGGCAACTAACAGAGTTATTAAAATATAGATGATTTTAGATGCTTAAATTTCACAGAGTAAAGCTCTTAAAAGACACAATAGCAATGACTTCATGTCTAGCTTTATTTGAGAGAAATGCCAAAGGTTTACATTCATAAGGTCCTCTGTGAACCTGAAACTGCCTTCCAAGGGCCCTCCCCATCCTGCTGGCACATTTCTGCCTCACTAGAAGAGGCCACCAGCCATCTCCACCTGTGACGGTCTCACTCTCGCTCCTTGCTGCATGTAGCCCTCGGGCCTCAGAAGGGCACAGGATCCTGTATCTGGGCTTACACGTCTCAAATATCCTAGGGTTCAGGGCTCCTGACTGTGCTATCTCACACCTATTACAGGTTTAAAAGAAGGATTTTTGTGGCTCACCTACAAATCTCATACCACTGTTATAGAAGGAAATGCACTTGATTGCAAAAAATTAACTTAAATCTAAAAATTTTTGGAATATGACCTACACATTTAGGGTATTACATGAAATTCTATATTTTCTCAGACATGGTAACTGCATTTCTTCTTTTCTTACCTATTTATCTTATATATTCTTCCCATACATGGTAACTGTCTTTTTTTTTAACTTGCCTACAAAAACACTTGCCATTCAAAAAAAAAAGAAAAATTTGCCATCCATTTATAACTTGTGTAAATAATGGAAAATAACAGACTTCCTTTTTGAGTTTACAATATAAAATATTTCTGTATATAGCTACACACAAGCAGCAAGTATGGAACGTAAACTGATTAAATGTCTATCTAATATGCCATTATAGAAAACAAACCATACTGTTCACATAGGACTATTATCATTTAGACACTTTTGAGAAAAAACATAAAAGTTTATTTTCAGTACTGTCCTGACAAACTATTACTCCTATAAGGAACATTCCCTCCACCACTGGGAAAACAAAAGATACCATGAAAAAATTCACATCACTTGGCTTCTAAACTAAAAGGTCTTATATATATATTTTTTTGGCTGTGGTGAACATGGCATGTGGGGATCTTAGTTCCCTGACGAGGGGTCAAACCCACACCCCCTGTGGTGGAAGGGCAGTGTCTTAACCACTGGACCACCAAGGAAGTCCCTAAAGAGTCTCTTCTTCACCCCTGCCACACTGAGGGGCTGCTTAGGCCACAAGGGACACAAAAGCAAAATAGATCCCAGTAGAATTGTACTGCTTTGTGGCAAAAACAATTTAAAGAAAAACAGATTTACTGAGTGGCTACTACATTCTAACCACTGTGCTGGGCCTAGAGATATAAAATCAGTAAGACTTGCATGTATGTGTCCAACTCTGTGCAACCCTTTGGACTGTAGCCCATCAAGCTCCTCTGTCCATAAGATTTTTCAGACAAGAATCCTGGAATGTGTTGCCATTTCTACCTCCAAGGGATCTTCCCCACCCAGGGATCAAACTTGCATCTCTAGTGTCTCTTGCATTGCAGACAGATTCTTTATTTGCAAGTAAGACTTGGTCTCTACCTAAAAGGTGCTTCATAAAAAACAGGTCATAGATCTAGTGTAATCTTTTAAATTAATCACACAAAAAAACTAAAGTAATTGTGAAAAGCATCCATGTAGGGTGAAACATAATACTAAATAACTATACCAATGAAAACATTAAAAATACAGCTACTACCGGATAATGACTATTTAAAAACCCAATGTTGAATGGAAAGATGATACATTTTTAGACTACAGAATATATAAATCCAGCAAGGGTCACTAGACATCATCACCACTGCCCCCCTTCCCTTTTTATACTTAGGTACCAGTATCTTTACTTTTCATTCCTTTCTTTCCCTTCTTTGCTTTTCTATTGGCCTTCTAATCTCCAGTATATGCGTGCTTGAAAGACTAGAAGGTATAGGCCAATGCAGATCTTCATGAAAACATGAAGGAAACAAGTCTTATTTCTTGATGCAGCATCAGGCAAATATGAGACTATGTTTCGCTGTAAAAGAAAGTCACTGATATGCCCCTACAATTTTTATATCATCACATTCCTACTTTCAACTTAAAAGAATATAAAATAAATGTAATGAAAACTTGCTCAATCAAAAAAAAACTAGTCTTTAGTACTTCTTATATCAATATACTTTAAATATTTATCTTCTTCATTATTTTCCTAAAATTTCATACCTGTATACATTTCTGATTAAAAAATAATTTGAGTCAACATTTTAGAAATAGCTTATAGGACATGGGAAAGTGATACTGCCATCTTGTGGTTAAAGATTCATTTTCAGCAACAAGAACTTACTGGTATTTCCCATTAACTCCACATCACATTATGTATTAAAGAAAAATAATTTTCTGTTTGGAAGTTATCTTTAAGAAAAATATACTTTTCATACATCTCTCTCACTTTCTTATGTTAAATCCCACTAGGTTAAAACAAGAAATGGCATTTTGAGTGGCAATCACGGATAAATAAAAAGAACTGTGCATTTGGCCCTCTAGATCCTATTCACAGTAGCTGATCATTTACTTTCAGGGTAACACACACTCAAACCCTGAGAATTTAGAGAAACAGAAATATGGAATCTAGGAGCACTGTTTTCACAAAGTAATCTCCAAGACCTATAAGCGACTAATATGACATTTATGCTAAGCTTATAAATAATTTTTATTTGAACTAGGACCCTAAATTCAAAAGCACTACAGATAAAATAAACAATATAGCAATAGAAATACTTTCTTCTATCCCTCTTCTATATGATAGTGGTGATACAGTTGCTAAATTGTATCGAACTCTTGCGATCTCATGGACTGTAGCCCACTAGGCTCCCCTGTCTACGAGGTTTCCCCAGGCAAGAACACAGGAATTTACTTATGTATAGCAACCTATTTTTTTATATATAGCTAAGTATTATACTTAAATGGAAAAATTAATTCTAACAGTACAGTCCTCTATATTTTTCAAGTGTGTAGTCGTCTGTAATCTACGCAAGACACCTGTTGCGAGTGTTTCCAACGGTGGAATCTAATGAAAAGCCAGGAGACTTCTCCATCTAACTCTCGTCATCAGAAAGTTACCCTTTTTTTTTTTCTTTTTGAGCAAATCACCAAAATTATAGGAAGACAGCACCATCTATAGGTCTTCCCAGGTACAGAATGAAGTTATTAGATGTTATTGCCCACTGTGACACAGTAGCCAATCAAATGTGCTACCCCAGAAGGAAGTTCCAAAATAACCCTGTTTATTCTTGACACTCTCCAAAGCATTTTACTCTCTCTACAACCATCCTCCAGGATAATAATTGTAATAATTGCAACAACAGTCACGACAACAAGAACTAAAACCAAAGTTTCCCATAATTGCTTTATTTTGATAGACTTGATGATTCATAAACAGATAAGTTTTCAAAAAATATTAAGGCATTGGCATTTTCCTCTCCCCCTCTCTTTCTCTCTTTCTCTCTCTCTCTCTCTCTCTCTCACACACACACACACACACACACACACACACACAAAATGTAAAACTTTGTGGTAACAATTCTATTTTAGGTGTCAATGAATTCTATTGAAACACACATTTCATTATTGTTTCTCCAAAGTTACATCTTCTCCTTGCTGCTGCTGCTGCTGCTAAGTCGCTTCAGTTGTGTCCAACTCTGTGCGACCCCATAGATGGCAGCCCACCGGCCTCCGCTGTCCCTGGGATTTTCCAGGCAAGAGCACTGGAGTGGAGTGCCATTGCCTTCTCCGCATCTTCTCCTTACAATAGTCCATTCTAGTTTCTACAGACTTTCAACTAAATTTACCATTGTGTCTAACCTAAAGCTACCAGACTCATATAAATGAAAAGGCTCAAGACAAATCAATGTTTTATGCACCTTAAATATCCTCCTTCACTGAGAAGCTTGTCCAGTCGGCTCTGGGGTCGCTCTCACTCCAGTAAGTCATTCTAGAGCCTAAGGTGATTGTATAAGGGTTGAATAAATGATAACCTGAGCACTGAGCCTCAGCTCATTTCTAATCATTGCTGGTAGGGAGTGGCAGAAATGATATAGCCCCAAAGATGCTGAGCCCCCTGTGGGTAATATGGAGAATTTCATACAAGTGCTGGAGCTGGCACTTAAAGATCTAGTAAAAACAAGAAATGGCGGGTTGCACCAAAGGTAGACTCTGTTTGTTCATCAATATTCAACCTACAGTATTTAACCCAGCCGGAATAACAGAGGCCTGATGAAGGTAGTACTCTGTAAGGGGCTGATAACCTGATATCTCATTCTGAATATTACAAGGCAGGGTGGCGTAGTGGGTAGGAGTATAAGCTCTGAAAGCAAAGAGAACAGAGTTTGAGCCTATGCTGTGTCACTGGTCTTGAGCAAGTTACTTAATTTCTCTAAGCTTTATTTTCCTCATCCTCTAGAAGTTACAGATTAATACTGATGATTTAAGCAAAGTAAGGATTTTAAGTAAAGCGTTGATATATTGAATACTATACACATAGTAGGCATTCAAGAGCACTGAAGATGTATCTTAGCATTTTCTGTTTGTCTTATTATAATTATTGACTAGATAAGTATGGAGGATCCACCCAACCCAAACAAGTCCCCAGAGAAGTTCATTTGCAACTTCTTAACAAACAGAATAAATGAGAAAAACTAGACTCAAAATAAAGATGGACACAACTATATAACAAAAGGAAAATGGAATTTGAGGATCTAATGTCAGTTTCAAATTTGAGCTCCAAAATATTTTTTAAATCACTAGAACCCACATGACTCTTGATTTCCACATTATTTTTATTGTATAATTTAGAAATTTGTCTTTAGGGCACAGAAACATTAGAAATACAGATCAGAGAGTTAGCTGCTCCTGGATAGTACAGAAGCCAGAGAGCAAGGACACAGCAGAGTGGGAATGGGTAGAGAACTAGAACCTCACAGAATATCCATTTTTGAGGAAAGAGAAAGAAGAGAGAGGGACCAGCAATTCTTTGCTACTGGTACACAAGTCATCACAGAACACAAGTGATCATGTATGGAGAAAGGGGTGAAAATCAATAGCAGAGACAACTTTAAAAAGAAAAATTGGTTACAGATGTGAAATTCCACCAAGCTTAGGTAAAATTAGGAATGAAAGCCAGTAGTTAACAGTTCCAGCAAAAAGGTAAATGCAGATATGCCAGTTATAGTGGTGTGTCAAAACTGAGTGAGGAACTTTTCACAAAAGTTGACAATGAAAGGAAGAAAAATACAGGACCATAGCTTGAATTTGAGAAACACAATATGAAGAGAAAAACACAGTTGATCACTTGTTGTGACTTGAACTGTGTCCCCCCAAAAAGATATGTTCAAGTCCTAACCCCTAATACCTGAGAATGTGACCTTATCTGGAAATAGCATCTTTGCAAACATAGTCAAGTTAAAATGAGGCCATAATGGAATGTGGGGGGGCTACAGTCCACTGAGTGGTATTCTCATAACAAGAGGGAAATTTGGAAACCGACACTGAGGCAAATAGGGAGCAAGCGATGTGACAACAAAGAGCACAAGGACTGTGGGCAGCTTCGAGAAGCTAGGTGAGAGGCAGACAACAGATTCTCTCTCAGATTCCCTGCCCACACGTTTGTTTGTTTGTTTTAATATAATTAAATAAAAAGATCAACTTTATGTAAATACCAAAAACATTTGATTCAAAGAAAATGAAATTATATTCACAGAATGGGAGAAAATATTTACAATAAGTTATCTGACAATGATACTGTATGCACAACATATAAAGAACTCTTAGAACTCATTTGAAAAGGTAGTCCAATTAAAAACGTGCAAAATATTTGCATATACACTTCTCCAAAGAAAATATACAAATGGCCAAAAGCACGTGAAAACATGCTTGATATAAGTAGTCATAAGGAAAATGCTAATCAAAACTGTAATGTCATGCTACTTTATATGTATAAGAATAACTAAAATGAAAAAAAATAAAAACAAATAAGCAATAAGTGTAGGTGAGGATGTGATGAATTAGAATACCAGAGACTGCCAGTGGGGATGCAAAAATGTGAAGCACTTTTGAAAGCAATTTGGGAGTTCCTAAAAAAGTTAAACACAGAGTCACAATTTCACTCAGCAGTATCAATCCTAGGTAAAAGCCCAAGAGACTTTAAATATGTCTACACAAAAGCTTTTATACAAATGTATAGCATAGCATCATTATATTTGATAGCCAAAAAGCAGAAACCATACAAATGTCTATCAACTGATGAATGAATAAACAAAAGTAATGTATTCACACAATGGAATATTATTTAACCATAAAATGAACGAAGTACCATCCATGCTACAACATGAACATACCTTAAAAACACTATGCTAAATGAAAGAAGCCAATCACAAAAGACTTCAAATTATATAACTTCGAAGTGTCCAGAATATACAAACCTATGTAGACAAAAAGCAGATTAGTGATTTTCAGGACCATTGCTGCAGATCCAGAATTTCAATTCTCTGCTGGTCTGGAATAAATTCATCTTTGCTGGAGAAATATCTGGCTGTCTATTTGTTTCAAGTCAACATTTGGTGGCCCACGCTGGGACCAGAGAAGATTCTGGAAGGCTCTGAAGATGTCTGAAGCAACATCCTACTGTGTGAGGTGAATGGCAGGCAGGAAATGGTGGCAGCCTTCATTCCCAAGGAGGGAGGTGGGGCCTGCCCACACTTTGATTTCAGACTTCTAACCTCCAGAACCATGAGACAATGAATTGCTGGTGTTTTGTGCTACCCAGTTTATGGTACATTGTTCAAACCATCAGCAAACTAATGAACAAAAACTACTGATAACAATCAAAAGATACAGACCTACTAGAGTATCTGCTGTTGCTGTTGTTGTTTAGTCTCTAAGTTGTGTCCAACTCTTTGCAACCCCATGGACTGTAGCCCACCAGGCTCCTCTGTCCATGGAATTCCTCAGGCAAGAATATTTATAAGGTGTATAAATCATGATCACATCAAAGTATGGAAATAACTGACACAAACAACAGTTTAAAAGCAAAAGAAAACTGGTAAGAAAAAAAAAGGTTAAAATCTGGAATAATTATAAATAATCCTGTAGAAGTCCTTTAACCTGGTTTCACTCATTGCCATTTTAAGATACTGCACACTTAAACCATAAAGGTGTTTGAAAGTGATTGGTGCGTCTCTTTTCACTTTGGGGTCCTGAAATGAAAGATGATACAAAAATTTTAAAAGCGATCATGGGGACTTCCCTGGTGGTGCAGAGGATAAGAATCTCGGCACATGGGTTCCATGCCTGATCTGGGAAGATTCCACAAGCTGTGGAGCAACTAAGCCCCTATGCCACAACTACTAAGCCTGTGCTCCAGAACCCTTGAGCCCTAACTATTGAGCCCTCAAGCCACAACTGTTGAGCCTTCAAGCCACAGCTAGAAGCCCTGCTGCCTAGAGCCTGTGCTCAGCAACAAGAGAAGCCAGCACAATAAGAAGCCCTAGAGAGCACCCCTAGAGAGCAGCCAACTACAGAGTCGCAAACTAGACAGTAGCCTCCACTTGCCGTAACGAGACAAAGCCCATACAGAGCAATGAAGACCCAACACGGACAAAAATAAAATAGATAAATAAAAATTAAAAGTGACCATGGGCCTCTCAGCCAAACAAAAGGTGGCAGAGAGTGCAGACCTGAATGTTTTCACATCATTTATCAAATGACTAAAATAAAACATTGCTGAAAGAAAATATTGTTGCAATGTCAGTTGTCTGATTATTAGAATCCCAGAATACTTATTTTTCTTCAGAATAGGACCCTAAGAATAAAATTCTTTGGCTTGGGCTTCTGATATCTATTCATTAATACAGTCAACAAACATTTCTGAGCATCTACTTCCAGTGGTCTAAAACCCAGCTTCTCAATGGTCTGAGACGCTGTAGTCAAGATAGTGGTGGGACACAGGGCCAGGGGGTAGGGACGTGAGGCAGGCCTGGTTTAACAAGGTGTATCTAAAATGTGTACAGTTGTTTTATGTTCTTATATCACTTGTGCCCACATACATTACTTATAGTTTTAAAACATGTTTCAGTCAAGGACAGTAAAATAAACCCTCTGAAATGTCCCATGTAATTCATATTTTATTGGCTCTTAAATTCATATTTTTGAGAACTAGATTTTCTTTGAGACAGACTATATTTCAATTAAAATATATCCTTTAAAGGTATTTCATAATTAATTTGAGCAATAGAGTTGCTTCCTCCTATGTGGTTGAAATAAGGGGAATTTTTCCCCCCTAATTACCCAGATAATGGGTTCCAGCCTCCCTTTGATGTGTCATAAAGGCTCACCTGTTTCACTACAACCTGCTATTTATTATCAAGCAAATGCAGTTTGCCAAATTCTGAATTTCCAAAGGTGCCATTTATCCAAATCACATGTGTATCCCCTTTGCACCCATGCTGAAAAAGAATTCTCCTTGATCAAAATTTTAACCTGATTACCCCCCCAGTGCATCAACCCTTTTATTACCAAGTCCAAATTAAAATCCAGAACTACTAGTATACACACTGCCTATTAAGGCATTTCTTTTAACTGTATTTTAACTGTTTGGGGTTAGGGTAAGAAAAGGTAGAAATCTTGCAAAAATGGAGATATATAAGGTATATAAGATTAGGAGTTTTAAAAATAAGATTTGAAATTATTCTACCTTTTTAGTGACCCTTTGGGTTGAAAGCCTTGAACTCTCTCCCATCAATATAAAGTATATTTTACACATACTCTCAATAGTTTATCTCCCAGGAGTCTATCCATGAATCCCAGGTTTCTCTCCTCCAGAAAAAGTTTCTCATTTCATTTCCTCATTTGATCCGTTGAAGACGACTAATGAGATAAACTATACAAAGTATAGAAACTGTGTTCAGTGCAAAACTGGAAAACTTTCTGAGATACTCTGACTAAACAATTTGACTCAAACATCTCCAGCACGATGAACAAAATAAAAACAGTGATTGAAGCTGTGGTAGCATGTTTGCTTACAAGATACAGAGGACTAGGATGGTGCTGAAGAGGAAGAAACAACAGCCTGGAAATTTGGGGAAATAAATCAGGGTTCTGCCAGCATGGTGATCATGTAAAAGACAGATGGAGGAGACACGCCTTAAGAAGAATTCTGAGTAAGACTTGCAGATGTCAAGGAATAAGAGTATAAGATTTGGGGAAGCAGGAGGAGAAGGGTCTTAGTGATACCATAATGAAGAAAATTCAGTGTGGACAGGATCTAGGTGTGCCCTTGGGAGGGATACTGACAGGTCTGGGCAAGAGCAGGGTCTCTCAGGGAGCCAGGGGACTTCATTAGAGACCCAGGAGAATTGTAAAGTTGAATGCCAGAGCCCTATGAGAACTTGGGTAGAATACCCATTTGAGGGGGCCTAAAAGGCATTCACATGACATGGGAAATAAAAACCCCATAAGCTTCGGAAACACATGGAAGCGCCCACATGGGTCACTAGGGAGAATGAGAAGGTCTGCAATGGAACCATGTTCCTGGCTTCAAGGAAGAGAAAAGGGAAAATTCCCAGAGCCACACTGGGAGCAAACAATGGAATCATGTGGGCCCCAGAGGATTGGGCTCATCTCTGCTCTAGAATCAGACAGATTTCAGCTCCCACTTGCTCAAGTGGACAGAAGCCCTTTTTCAGTCCACAGTCTGCCCTACTGCACGTAGAGCCCCTAAATAGAATGAGAATTTTCTTTTCACTAAATGATAATCTTGTGCCCGTACCATGGAATTATTTGGAGACAGCAAGATATTATGATGCAGAAGAAAGACTACAAGGATTGTATTTGTAGATAAAAGTTGTTTCAAGGGATGTAAACTAATAAAAGATAGATAATAAAGAATAGTAGACTTGATCTCTCCAACTTTTAGAAATATCTGCCAGTGAGAATAGTATTTTCCTAGTTCCTCTCTTATCCTATTCATTTAGAAACGACTGCATGCTTGTGCAACCACAGGCAAGTGAATTATGCCCTCTGGGTATCAGTTTCTTCATTCTGAAGGTGTGGTGAGGATTTAAAATGTTGATACATGTAAAGCTTCACACTGGGCATGGCCCTTGTATTTATTCCAGAAATGTTAGCTATTTTTATTACTTGTATCATTCAATGCTAATGAGAATGCTAAAGCTGGAGGTGGCTTCAAGGTCAACTGGGAGCATTTATGCAGCAAATGGTTTTAAAGTCAGGCCTTGAAAATGGGCAGAGTTTCAATATGTAGAGAAAGTTAGGGAAAGACATTCCAGGCATTGGGAATAAAGGTGCAAAGGTATAGGCAGCATTCAACTATGGTGAGAAGACCTACTGAGCAGAAACCAAATGGGATGTATGGCAGAGTACAGGAAAATAAGACTGAAAGCTAAACTGACAGCACACAATTAAGGAGTATGGAACTTGTTCTCTTACGGTCAGCAATGAAAGCCAGATTTAACTTGCAACCTACTTCAATCTGGCTTCAACTCTATTGGAATCTCTTTTCTCAAGTCTTCTAAAGCAGTGCTTCTAAAACCTGAAAGAATAAACCAGTGACTTGAGGACTTCCTAAAACTCAGGTTCTGATATGGTATCTGGAATAAGCTTAGCCTGAGGTCCTACATTTTTAACATGCTTCCAAGTTCTACCAGGCTCCTCCTTCCTGCTCATCCTTGGATTACACTTTGAATATCAATCCAATGGCCTCTTTTCCAACTCATCCTTAACCCCTCTGAAGTGTTGGCCTTGCTGATCTTCCTGAAGCTACCATCACTGGCTTATATTCACCCTCCTGAATTTTAGGCTATTACTTGAAGTTGAGAAGGCAAACTAGGAGCCTGCTCTGTGCATACTGTCTTGAGCACAGCTTTCATCATGTAAAACAAAGTTACCATTGATAACAATATAATAGCTATAACTACAATCTCAAGACAAGTTTTTAGATATGTATTATCCAAGCAACTACCAGTGCATCATTTGGTCTTTTAAATGCAAATATTACAAACATCTTTTAACAAAAGACACACATATATCATTAAAAAGACACCAATTGCCCATCTCATGATGTGTTTCAACTTCTTTGGAAAATAATTTGCCCTGAGATCCTCACCCCTCCCAGTGGGGACTGGCTACAACTGATTGGTACAGAGGTGGGCCCCTGACCAATACTGGATTATTTTGAGTCTCACCCCAGCATCATACACAGGAATTGAAAAAAAGCAAGTCAGTCTCCTGTTTCCCTGGTAACTCAGCGGTAAAGAAATCACCTGCAATGCAGAAGATCCAAGAGACCCAGATTCGATCCCTGGGTAGGGAAGATCCCCTGGAAGAGAGCATGGCAACCCACTCCTGTATCCTTGCCTGGAGAATCCCATGGACAGAGGAGCCTGGCGGGCTACAGTCCATGGGGTCGCAAAGAGTCAGATACAACTGAAGTGACTGAGCACGCACAAATGCACGTATGAATCACTAGTCACAGGTTAGCATGTTCACCAATTATAGTTAATTTTCCTCCTGGGCCAGCTGAGTTTTATTTGATCAAGATTGTGGACCCTGCATCAAGCAAATCAAGGACAGCTGACAGTCTTGGACATTGTGGAATTTGACCAAAATAGTAAGTAAATTGGTGAAAATTCATTATCACTACAGGGAACGACTAAAAAGTAGAAAGTGGGGGCACTGACAACATAATGAATAGACACAGTACAATTACATGTAAGAAATGAATGGCTTGATTGCCATATTAGTGAAATGTCATCATTAGGAAAGTGTAGATTGTAAGTGATACATCTGCTTGTGGTCCTCCTAGATGCAAGGAACTTGTGACAGGACGATAAATAGTCATAATTTGTAACAGTCCTTTATACAAAGTTCAAATTTGTTTGAAAATAAAATTTGCTAGTCAAAGTAGACATTAGACATTCAGTCATCTTAATATGATTTACTAGCATTACCATAATTTATTAAGGGATATTTACATTTATAAAAATGTTTTGGGACTGCCCTGGTGGTCCAATGGCTAAGCCTTGGTGCTCCCAATGCAGGGGGCCAAGTCCCATGTCTGGTGAGGGAACTAGGTTTCACTTGCTGCAACTAATGAACTCCCTTGCTGCAAGAAAGGTTAAAGATTCGCATGCAGCAGCTAAGACCCAGAGCAGCCTAAATAAATAGATAAGTACATTTTTAAAAATGTTTTATGGTGATGAGTGACAGTGTTTTATATATTCGTAATAAAATGTATCACAATTTGTAAGATTAAATTTTCAATCAATTCATAATTTATATTTTAAAATACCTTAAATAAATATTCACATAATGTAACTCGTGTGTTAGTAACTTTCTCTTAGCCACACTTAGTAATTATTTCCATGATTAGTTATAACAGATTTCTTCCTAAAGATTCTTCCCTACAGCATAACTCTCCATAAATTACTGTGAGCCTATTATATCAAAGGTGTTAATGTGCGTCAACATTTTCATTTAATTTTAATATGCTTATTAAGGCAGGAATAGCTGCAAGCAAGAAACAGGATGCAATAAGAAAACCTGTGGAGTCCCGAGGCACATGCTTTAACGAGGGAGGTAGAAATATGTAAGATCTGAAGTTAGCTGGGGGAAAAGAGGCTATAATAGACAGCACAACTAAGTCTAACGCAAACTGGATCATTTCTAACAGAATACCAGCCAAGCTAAAAGACCTCCGCAAAGTGGCAGGCCTCGGGACGGCTGCCTACCTTGCTTTCCAGGCTGGGAACACAGAAGGCGGGAACCGGAGAGCGGCCGGCGCGGGCGCCGCGGCGACCCGACCTGGGACATCCGGGGCGCGCCGCCTGATCCGGGTTTTCTTTACTCCCGCCCTCCGCCGGCTCGGGCTACTCAGGCTCTGAACCCAGAGCGCGGAAGGCAGAGGAAGAAGGCAAAACGAACGGTAGGGAGACTGGTCGGAGAAAGGTTTTCGAACACGGAAAGGAAAGGCGACGAGCCCCCAGCGGGGCGGGGCGGCCTTACCAGCAGAGCCACCGGCCAGGATCTGCCGAGAAGCCTCGCTCACGAAGCCGACAGGGGGCTTGGCCGACATCTTCGCAAGACAGTGGACCGCGGCTTGGGCTGAGATGCCGCAACGAGCTCGCCTGCCTCGATGCCGGCCTGCGGAGCCTCTCCGGAGCGAGAGAGCCGGGGCTGGGTTGCTTCTTGGGCCGAGTGGCTCCCTGGGGGGCGGCAATCCGACGACTGCTCGGAGGAGGCGGGCGGTTTGGACCACAGATCAGCAGCGTGATCTCCGGCGGGTTGAGACCTGCCTGTGGCTCTCCTTCAGGGGCTCCCTCTCCCCACTCCTGTCTCCCTGGGCTCCGAGGAGGACCCAGGGACCCCGGGGTTAGGCTGGTAGACCGCAGCGGGTCGGTTTGGTCTCCTAGATTGGCGCTCACGGGTTTCCCTATCGGGAGCCTTCTGCAGAGTTTGTCAAGCTGGACGCTATGCCTCTGATAACGCAAGTAAAAAAAAAAAAAAAGTGATCCTGCCTAGAACTCCATCTGCAGGGCCTGGACGACCCTTGCCCTCTGGAACGCCAGAGCACAGTGCAGTTCTAAAAAAGGAACAGGTGACTAAATTCCTTGGAGTTAGTTGTCCTGAAACTGTAGAACTGAAATTGACAGCAACTAAGTGGAAATAAATCCAATTTACAGTTATCTTACAATTGAGTTAATGTAGTACTTTTCTAAGAAGTGGTTTGGCTTAAGGGAATTTAACTCATACCTCATCAACCTGAGTTTTATTTACTGAAAGACCAAAGAAAATAAAAAAGGTCCTATTACAAATAAGTCCCTTCTATACCTGATATCTGTGAGCATCCGTGTAATGTGTGTATAAGAAAAGCAGATTCATGTTCCAGTCCTGACCTACTGAATCACAATCTGTGGTACAGGGCTCAGAAAACTGTGTTTGAATAAGTTCTCCAATGATTATTATGTATGTTAAAGTTGGCGAACCACTGACCTAAATAATCAAGGAACATTGAAGAACTCCCAGTATATTCTCTCTGTAAACTGATTAATTATTCCTACTGGCCTTTTAGGAGAGTTAGCAAAACAAAAATACTAGGATACATATACTATTTTTAAACCACATGTTGATGCTATATAGGAGAGACAAGATTCTCAAATTTTAGGAAAATACCTGCCACACCCCTACAGGCAGGAAATGATAGGCCTAAAAAGGAGAAGTTTTGGAACCCTTATTGTCATTTTATTTCTTAAACTCAGTATTCAGTACTAAATATATTCAGTTTAAACCATATAAAATTGCTATTTTTGAAGGCCATTGAATATCAGTATATGTAATAAGGTTCAACTTAATGTTTATGATTTCCAATTAAATGTACAAAATACAGTAATTGGCTTTATATTTTGTCTTTATTTATTAGGTTGAGCCATTAAAAGCTGATAATAATGACAGTGAGCAATTGGAGAGACTTATTACTTTTCTGTGGTCAGATATGCAAAAACAAATTTTCTATTTGATTAAAATTACCTAGTTTGAAATGCTTACCAGGAAATAGTTTTCAGAAATATTTGCTATTTACATATAGTAAAAGCTTTAAAGCAATGTTTCAATTTCTTACTAATTAAATATGAGGCCCTGAGTATAACATAGAATCACTTACTCATTCAGTAAATACTGAGAACCTCTTATATACTAAGCACTAAAATCAGAATTTCAGAACTCAGAGAAAATATTTCCCTCATTTCCCATTGAGGAAACTAAGTTTCCCAAGATCACACCAGAAGTTATTGGTATAGTTGGATTCAGTTCCAGGATTCCCTCTTCTAAGAGCGATGGGATTATAGATTTAAATGTTAATCACAGGCCAATACAAAAACTTTGAAACCTAAAATAATTAAATGCTACCAAAATTAATTTTGTATATAGGCAGATAATTTTTTTCAATTAAAGAAATTTATTGGATTATTACAACCCCAAGGCACACAGGAAAGCAAATTCTACATTCATTCATTGAGAGTTTTCTACATGTCAGCATTATGCTCTGGCAATATTACAGTTAAAATCCCCCCTAGAGAATATAATCTAATGAAAGACATCACACTATGTTGCAATGTAAGTAAATCTTTCCCTTCCCCAGATTATTTCAGGAAATACAGCAGTACTCCCAGGTCAAGATTTAAAGACAGCCTTTTGACATCACTCATCATTTCCATGAATATCTTTTGTTTTTTTCATAAATATCTTAATCTATGAATATTTTAACCTGAGAAAGTAGATGCAAGTTTGAGGTCTCACCCAGACCTCAATCTTTTAGGATCCCAAGGATTCAGTCAGAAGACTCCTAGACTCTTTCTTTCCAAATACCCTTTTAGAAAATTGCTATCTCTTTTTAATCTCTCTGCACTAGAACAGATTTCTTTGAGTAAAAAAAGCAAGACCTGATACCACAGGTGGTCTAATCCTATACCTCTAGATGAGCTGAGAAGATAGGACCTGGGTATAAGAACATTCTAGAGATTAGGAGTCAGCCAGTGGTAATCCACAGTCAACAAGTACCCACTATGCTCAGAGCTCTGATTATGGGGCATAGCTCTTACCTGCAGCCAAATTTGCCCATGGCCGGTATTGGAACCCTGGGAGGTTAGCACTGGGAAAAGCAAAATTTACTTGACCTACTATTTCAGATTCCCTAGACACAATCCATCACATTACCCTTTATTATCATTTTATATAATGGTGTAATGTCCTGATATTAGAGCAAAACTGCTAAAGTATCAAACTTATATTTTTTAATTATTGATTTATTTACTTGATCTTGGTTGAGAACTACATAGCTAAATTATGGATTCATCAGTTTGCCAAGTGACTAGAAACTAAACCTTAAGAACCTTAAAATACTTACTGAAGGGACTTCCCTGATGGTCCAGTGATTTAGACTTTCAGTGAAGAGGGTAAGGGTTCCATCCCTGATCGGGCAGCCAGGATTCCATATGCCTTGGGGCCAAAACATAAACAATACTGTGAAAATTCAATAAAGATTAAAAAATAGATACTGAACTTAAGCATCTGACAATTTCTTCAATGTCTTTTTGGAATAAAGTTTTTGTATTGCACCATACAATCAGCTACTGTTCAAGGCCAAAATAATAGTGGCTTAAATGAGATAGAAATTTATTTCGCCCTCAGGTAATGACACAATTGTAAGCCAAAATAAAGCTCAGGCCTGCAGAGAGGAAGAAAAGCAAAAAGAGTGAAAAAAACCCTCAAAATTACATAAATCTCATTGGTTAGAACTTGGCCACAAGGGCTAAGCCTAAGTATGAGGGAGGTTGGGAAAGGTAGTATTTTGCTGAGTGACAATGTGTCTAGAAAATATATATATATATATACCATTATAAGGAAAAGGGAAAAACATATTAAGAAACAACTGGCAGTGTCAACCACAGTTTGGGAAAGAGTTTAGGAACCAAGAGCTATACTTTAAAATTATAGTATTTCTCAGTTTGAAAGATTCTGTTTTCCTCAAGTCTAAAGTTTATCTTCATCAGTGTCTGACTAGAAAATGCAGTATAATCCCATGGTATTCAATGTACTGTGACTGGAGCCACATTTACAAATACCATTCCCTAAAGATACATAGACATTGTAGGCTAGAGACTCTTCTTTAGATGTCAAAACACACTCTATATACACACAGACATACAAATGCAGAATTTGGCATGCATAGAGCCCATCCATGGAGTAGGATGGGAAGCTGGGAAGAATGTTCTGTGGATACCAGACTAAGAAATCTTAACCAGTAGAAGAGATTTCAACTCTCGAATGATTCAAAAGACCTATATTATTCTCAAGTATTCTTTTGCAGAAATATTAGAAATGCTGTGTGCAAATGAAAGGTGCTTTAAAATCTGCGGGTCTGAGTATCACGGCTCTAAGTCCTCAGTGATTTATAGTTTACAGATACCAAAGCAACATGTTATTTAGGACAGAACCTAGGTTCTGATGCATTAGGTTATTCTATCACCTAACAGAGCAGTTCTAAGTTCCAAGGGACTTTAACTGGGCTGTATGAACAAAATAATTACTTGGGAAGCTTTTTTCAATATATTATTGTGATATGATAAGAACAACACTTAGAGGCCATTTATTTACAGAGTTCTGTTACTTAAGAGGTAACTGTGAATGTAGAGTTAAGATCTGTGAGCCATCAACATGCAGAAATCCTTTTACTTGCTCCTGGAAGCTTCCTAGGCCTTCACTTAGAACTAATTTTAGACCCAATTCTAGAACGGTTGGTAGGATGGACATCTAATATTTTGGTTCACAGAAAATTAGAAAAAAAGAGAGAGAGAGAGAATAGACCAGAGGGAAATCAGGGAGATTCTAGAAAAGTGAAGAGCAATCTGGAACCTTCAGGCCATAGTCAGCCTGCCAAGCAAATTGTAATAATTACGATAACTACAATATTCATGTAATACTTACACAAGGTGCTAGGCTAAGGTTTTTACAAACGACTGTCTGATTCACAATATCTCTGTGCTTGGGCTTCTCATTGCAGTGACTTATCTTGTGGTGGAACACAGGCTCTAGGCATGTGAGCTTGGTTGTTCTGCGTCATGTGGGGTCTAATGGGACTAAGGATGAAATCTGCGTCCCCTGCATTGGCAGGCAGGTTCTTAAGCACTTGACCGTGAGGGAAGTCCTGAAATATTCTCATCTTACAAATGAGGAGATTGCCAAGTGTCAGATATGACTGAGCACAGCACACACACAGGGCTGTTTAAAATGAATATAAATTCAAAAATAAATTCCTAGAAAAGCTGATGCTTACTCTCAGGTACATTTTGGGCTTCCCTGATAACTCAGATGGTAAAGAATCTGCCTGCAATGCAAGAGAAATAAATGGGTTTGATCCTTGGGTTTGGAAGATATTCTGGAAAAGGAAATGGCAACCCATTTCAGTATTCTTGCCTGGGGAATCCCATGGACAGAGGAGCCTGGCAGGCTACACAGTCCATGGGGTTGCAAAGAGTCAGACACAACTGAGTGACTAACACTTTCACTTTCACAAATGAGGAAATTCTGGCACAGAAGTTAAGTAACTTTCGCCTGAATTCATTCTGAATACTTTAGATATTATTGGAACCTAAGTATACATATATATGCCTCTATATTCCTCCCCAAACTTGGTATTTTCCATTTGAAAAAAAATTATAGCCATCCTAGTCCCAGAGGATGTGAAGTGGTATCACATAGTGGCTTTGATTTGCTTTTCCTCAATGACCGATGAAGTTGGCCATCTTTTCATGTGATTATTGGCCACTTGTATGTCTTCTTTAAAAAAAAAAAAAGTCTATTAAAGCCCATTGCTCCTTTCTTAATTGGACTGTTTGTATTTTTGTTATTAAATTGTTAGAGTTCTCTGTATATTCTGAATATTAAGCTCTATCAGACATATGATTTGCAAATGTTTCTTCCATTTTTCCCTTTCTTGTCTTTAAACTTGATGAAGTCCAAGAGTTGAAAGACTAGTCTTTCCCCATTAAATGGTCTGGAACGCTTGTTGAAAATCAATTGGCCATAGATACCTGGGATTCTTTCTGGATTCTCTGTTCTTTCCACTGGTCAGTATGTCTCTCCTTATGTCCCAGCCTCACTATTTAATTAATATAGCTTTGAAAGCTTTGAAATCAGAACACATAAATTCTCCAACTTTCTTTTTCTTTTCCAAAATTGCCTTGACTATTTGAGGCCCCTTGCAATTCCATATGAACTTGAGGATCAGCTTACTGATCTATGCAAGAAAGGCCATTGGAATTTTGATAGGGATTGCTTTGAATCTGCAGATGACTTTGGACAGAAGTGCCATTTTAACAATATTAAATCTTATGATCTATGAATATGGGATGCCTTTCCATTTAACTACGTCTTTAGTTTCTTTCAATATTGCATTGTAGTCTTTAGTATGCACACCTTTCACTTCCTTTGTTAACTTTATTACTAGGTATTTTATTATTTTGGATGCTGAAGTAAGTGGATTTTTTAAAATTTCATATTTGGATAATTCACTGCTGGTATATGGAAACACCACTGATTTTTGTATTTTGATCCTGTAACCTGCAACTCTGCTGAATTCATATATTAATTTTTCAGTGGATTTTTTGTGATTTTTTTCCTACATAGACTCATGTAACTTGCAAATAGAAATAGTTTTATTTCTCTTCCAATTTGGAGAACTTTTATTTCTTTCTTACATAATTGCTCTCTCTACGAATTCCAGTACAATGCTGAATAGCAGTGATAAAATCAGGTTTCCTTTCTTGTTCCTGACATGAATATGTTACCTGTGAAATTTTCATTATGTGCTTTTTATCATGTTAAGGAAGTGTTCCTTCTATTACTATTTTGCTGAGTGTTTTAACATGAAATGAGGTGAAATTTTGTCAGGTCCTTTTTCTATCCTATTAAGATAATCATGTAGTATTTTTCCTTTGTCATATTAATATGAAATGTACTATATGGGTTGATTCTATCAGGTCTTAACATTTTTTATTCCTGGGATAAATTCTGTTTGTTCATGGTGCTTACTCCTTTTAATATGCTTTTGAATTTAGTTTGCTAGTATATTTGCATCATAAAGGGTATTGGTCTGTACTTTTCTTGTGGTATCTTTTTCTGGCTTTAATATCAAGGAAATGTTGGTGTCATAGAATGTATTAGGAATTATTTTCTCCTCTCTATTTTTGGGAAAAGTTTGGGTAGAATCATTGTTAATTCTTTAAATATTTGGTAGAATTCACCTGTGAAGCCATCTGGTCTTGAACTTGTTTTATTGGATTGATTTTAATTACTGATTCAATTTGTTTACTTGTTATAGGTCTGTTGAGATTTTCTATTCTAGAGTAAGTTTTGGTAATGTGTATATTTTGATGAATGTATTCACTTCATCTAAATTATTTAATTTGTTGGCATACAATTATACATAATATTCTCTTAAAATCCTTTCAGTTTCTGGAAGGCCAGTAGTAATGTCCCCATTTTCATTTCTGATTTTATTAACATCTGTTTTTTCTTAGTCAATGTAACTCAAGTTTTGATGTTTTCACTTTCATTTCTGATTTTAATAACATCTTCTTTTTTTTTCTTAGTCAATGTAGCTAGCTAGTTTTGAAAATTTTAAAACATTTTTGAAGAGCCAAACTTTTGGTTTAGCTGATTCTATTGTTTTCCCTATCCCCTATTTCATTCACCTCTGCTATATTTCTTTCCTTCTGCTGGCTTTGTTTTCTCTCCTTTTTCTAATTTCCTAAGGTGTAAAGTTAAGCTATAGGTTTGAGATGTTTTCTTTTTTAACATGGCCATCTACAGCTGTGCGTGTCCTGAGCACTGCTTTTGTTGCATCCTATAACCTTAGCATGCTGTGTTTTCATTTTTGTGTTTCTCAAGGTATTGTTATGGGCTGAATTGTCTCCTCCAGAAAAGAATTGAAGCCCTACCTCCAAGGACCTCAGAATATGACCTCATTTTGAAGTGGCATATTTACAGAATAATCAAATTAAAATAAACTCATTAGGATGACCCTAGTACAACGTGCATTCTTATAAAGAGGGGAAATTTAGACACAGGAAGACATGCATAAAAGGAAGACTGTGTGAAGAGACACAGACAATGCCACTTAATTACAGTTGTCTATAGTATGCTTTGAGTTCAGGAAGTGTGAGGCTTTTACCTCACTGAAGATTTGCTTCAGAGGTTTTAGTGGTTTCATATGAATTTTAGATTTTTCCTATTTCTGTAAAAAATGCTATAGGGATTTTGATAGGGATTGAACTTTGGGTAGTATGGACATTTAAACAGTACTGTCTTCTAGTTCACAAGCATGAATATCTTTCCATTTATTTGCATCTTCTTAATTTCTTTAGAAATGTCTTACAGTTTTCAGTATACAAGTTTTTTTTACCTCTTCAGCTAAGTCTATTGCTAATTATTTTATCCTTTTTCATGCTATACTAAGTGCAATCATTTTCTCAATTTCCTTTTCACATTGGTCATTGTTAGTGTATAGATATATAACTGATTTCTGTGCATTGATTTTTATAGCCTGAAACTTTGCTGAAATTGTTTATTACTTGTAGTCATTTCATTGTTGAACCTTTAGGATTTTCATCTAAAATAATATCATCTACAGAAAGTTACTTTTACCTCTTTATTTCTAATTTGAATGCCTATATTAATTTTTTCTGCCTAATTGAACTGACTAGGAACCCCATGTTATGTTGAATAGTAATTGTGACAGTGGGCATCCTTGCTATGTCCCTGATCTTAAGGGAAAAGCTTTTAGGCATTCACCATTGAATATGATATTTGCTGTAGGTTTTTATACATTGTTTTCATTATGTTGAGATGTGTGCATTCAAGTTCAGTCACATATGACTCTTTGCGACCCCATGGAGTATAGTTCTACAGGCTTCTCTGTTCATGGCATTTCCAAGGCAAGAATAGTGGAGTGGTTGCCATTTCCTTCTCCAGGGGATCTCCCAACCCCAGGGATCGAACCTCTGTCTCCTGAGTCTCCTGCATTGGCACACCAATTCTTTACCCCTGAGTCACCTGGGAAGCCCATTATGTTGAAATAACTTCCTTCTATTCTTAGTTTGTTGTCTTTTTTAAATAATGAAAGAGTGTCAAGTTTTGTCAAATGTTTTCTCTGATTTCAGTTGAGATACTCATATGTGATTTTTGTCTTTTGTTAATGTTGATTGATTTTGATATGTTAAATAAAGCCTTTGTTCCAAATAAAAATTGTGAACGTGGTCATGGTAAATAATCATTTTAATGTGCTCTTGGATTCAATTTAGGAGTATTCTGCTGAGGATTTTTTCATCATTGTTCATCAGGGATGTTAGTCTGTTGTTTCCTCTTTTTATCTAGTTTTGGTATCAGAGTACTGCTGGCCTCATAGGATGAGTTTGCAAGTGTTCGTTCCTCTTTTATTCTTTGGAATTTTGAGGAGGATTGGTGCTAATTCTTAAATGTTTAGTAGGATTCTCCAGTGAAGCCATCTGGTCCAGAACTTTTGTCTAGAGGTTTGATTACTGCTTCAGTCTCCTAACTAGTTATAGATCTGTTCAGATTTTTTTTATTTCTTCATAATTCAATCTTGGTAGGTTGTGTTTTTCTAGGAATTTATCAACTTCTTTTAGGTTATCCATTTTGTTGGCATATAACTGTTCATATTTGTCTTTTACGGTCATTTTTAAAAAAATAATGGCTTTAACCATTATTTTAAATATACCACAGGGGAAAGTATGCTTTAATTAAATATACATATCAGTGATGCTAGCAAATCTGAAAGTTACTCCTAGTGTTGATAGCTATAAAAAGTAGTTTTACATGATAAGACAATGAGAAGGAAAAAAAATCCCTTTGAAACAAAAAAGTTCACAGTGGTTTTTATCCAACAGTATGCATTTTATGACAATAACATATACAGACTGAACACCCTAGAGCTCTTTATATCCTAAAGAAAATGAGCATTTACATTATTCAGGGGCTGTACTGAATTAAAAAAAAATCAGTTGTACATTCACCCCTCAGACAGGGTACACTGTTCTAAGTGTACAGCTTTTACACCATCATTAAAGTTGTTTACAAAAGCAACAGAGAACAAAACAAAGCATTTTTCCTTGGGAGTGGAGAGTCTTTCATTTGCTGTTATAACCAGCAAATACCATTCCTTAAGTAAAAAATGGAAACGGGGGACCCCCAAAACACTGTTTGAGCAAGCTGACCAATACACATTACAGTTTTAAAAAATGAAGGTTATATACTATATGTTACAAGTCCCAACTAAGCAGTGTCAAAATGACATCTATTTCTTCGTTTGCTTTGTGATCATACCCCTTGGAGATGTTATGGGTCTCATGGCATTTGGCTTCTTTTTCTCTGCAGGCTTTAAAATCTGAAAAGAACACGTGAGACATTTTCATCCACACTCATCATGGTACCTGCATTGTCAAACTCTCTACAATAATTGGGGACGGAAAACAGAATGACCAACTGCCTCTTTGCAAAAAATTCGTATCTATCTTCAACCACTTGATGGGCTTTACATATAAGATCCAAATTTTGCTCATGGAGAAATTTTACAACCACTTCTGCATCAAATATGGACACTCTTCTGTCATTTTCACTCCAGCTTAAGACATCTTTGTCAGGGTCAGACCACAAAAGATAACAAAGAAGACCTTGATCTGGTACATCAGTTGGTCACATAATTCGCCAAATCTGTTCCATGGATTGAGGATCTGGTGATAAACCTCCATGACAGCAGAATATTTTCTCATCCACCATAGCTGCTATGAATAAACAGTTAAAGCAGGCTGTGAAAGTTTTCCATACTTTAATGTTATATCTTCTTTTACATTCATCATAAAATCCATAAATTCTATTGATGCTGACACATTCGTGGTTTCCTCTGAGAAGAAAAAAATTTTCAGGATATTTGATTTTGTAAGCCAACAAGAGGCTGATGTCTCCAATGACTGCTTTCCCCTATGCACATAGTCCCCAGTAAACAGGTAATTGCTTTCTGGCAGGATTGCACCACTCTACTCAAAAAGTCGAAGCAGATCTCAGTATTGCCCATGGATATCACCATGTATCTTGAGTGGTGCTTCCAGTTCTAGCAGGATAGACTGACTGAGAAAGCTCTCTTGGGACTTTAAGCACAGTCCTCTGATTTCATTCTCCTATAGCTAGACATTCTTACTAGGTTTGGACTCTTTCCCTTACAGCAGCAGTTAGATGCTACCGCCAATTTTGAGTTTATTTACATCCGCCTTTGCCTTCCCACCGCTAACCTTCTCCCAGGGGCTCCACCGCAGCCACAGGGTGGGATTCACACCTCCTTTCTCACACCACAAGCAGAGAGATGGCAGTGGCAGCGGTGGCAGAAGCTGTGGCGGGTCTTCCCTCAACCACCCCTCTCCCTGCTTCCTCCTTTTCTCCCCATTGGAATCATGAGCTCTTGTGGTCATTTTTGTCACATCAATGGCAATGTCTTCTGTTTTAGTTCTAATTTAGTTATGAGACCTTTTTTTCCCCCCTTTCTGAGTTTAGGTAAAGGCTTATCAATTTTGTTGATCTTTTTTTTTTACAAAAAATCAACTTTGGATTCATTAATTTTTTTAAAGCTGTATTTCTATTCTATTTATCTTTGTCCTAATCTTTATTATTTCTTCTCGTCTTTGAACTTTGGACTTATTTTGGCTTCATTTTCCTAGTTCCTTGAGGCCTAAAGTTAGGCTGTCAACTTGAGGTTTTTTTTTTTTAATGCAAGCATTTACTACTATAAACTTCCCAATTAGTACTCCATTTGCAGCATCCCATAGTTTTAGCATTGTGCTCATGCTCAGTCCTTTCAGTCATGTCTGACTCCTTGTGACCTTTTGGATTGTAGCCTAACAGGCTCCTCTGTCCATGGGATTTTTTACTTAATAGTGGTTATTAATTTGCAGATTTTCCTATTTTCTTTGCTGTTGATTTCTAGCTTCATTTGTGATTGGAGAAGGTACTTTATTTCAAACTTCTTAAATTTACTAAGACTTGTTTTCTGGCCTAACATATCTTAGAAATGGAACATTTTCCAACTCTTTGTGACCCCACGGACTATAGCCTGCCAGGTTCCCTTGACCATGAGATTTTCTAGGCAAGAAGATGGAATAGGTTGCCATTTCCTTC
This sequence comes from Antilocapra americana, assembly GCA_007570785.1. NCBI lineage: Eukaryota > Metazoa > Chordata > Mammalia > Artiodactyla > Antilocapridae > Antilocapra > Antilocapra americana. The sequence continues at coordinate 8,726,804 of ML661902.1, forward strand.
TCTGGGGGATCTTACTGGATCAGGGATCAAATCCTCATCTGCATTAGCAGGCAAATTCTTTACCACTGAGCCACCAGGGAAGCCCCATTGTTGGGTATAATGTTGTTCATATGTCTGCTAGGTTGGTCTATAGTGTTGTTCAAGTTTTCTGTTTCCTTATTTGATCTTCTGTTTTGCTGTCCTACCTGTAGTTGAAAGTTGGGCATTAAAGTCTCCTATTACTATTTTGCAATCTATTTCTCCCTTCAGTTCTGTCAATGTTTGCTGCATATATTCACACATTCTAATGTTCAGTGCAGTTCAGTCGCTCAGTTGTGTCCTACTCTTTGCAACCCCATGAATTGCAGCACGCCAGGCTTCCCTGTTAGGTAATGCCAAAGAATGTTCAAACTACTGCACAATTGCACTCATTTCACACTAGCAAAGTAATGCTCAAAATTCTTCAAGCCAGGCTTCCACAGTGTGTGAACTGTGAACTTTCAGTTGTTCAGGCTGGATTTAGAAAGGGCAGAGGAACCAGAGATCAAATTGCCAACATATGCAAGAACTTTCTTGCTTTTTTGATGATCAAATTTATAAATTGTTACAGCTTGTTGGTGAATTGACACTTTTATTATTATATAATATCCATCTTTGTCTCGTGACAGTTTCTGTCTTAAAGCTATTTTATCGGACAGAAGTTTGGCCATTCCTGCTCTCTGCAAATTCTGATTGTATGCAGTATCTTTTCTCTTCCTTTCACTTTTAATCTGTTTCCTTAGCTCTAAAGGGAGTCTCTTGTAGGCAACATATAGTTGATCTTGTTTCCTCATCCATTCAGCCAACCTACATATTTGAATATATATTCACATTTAAAGTAATTGTTAAAAAAAAAAACTACTGACATCCAAAAAGATTTACTATTGCCATTTTCTTAGCTGCTTTTTGTATGCTGTGTAGTTTTTCTTCCTATTCTTTTTATTGTTGTCACTTTTAAATTTTAAATCAATGGATTTTTCTACAGTGAACTGTTTTGATTCCTTTCTCCTTCCCCATTATGCATATGCATATATAGAATATATTTTCATTTGGTTACATCTGTCCTACTCTTTATGTTGATGACACACACATAAAAGATGACTTTTATGTTGCAAATCCATTAACAGATTTGTAGTTTTCTTGCTTTTGTCTTTTAAATTTTATACATTTAAAAGTGATTCATGCATATATATTACAATACTGTAGAATTCTATATTTGTCTATAAATTTACTTTTACCAGGGGGCTTTATATTTTCTTATGGCTTTGTATTGCTGTTTGCCATTCTTTCATTTCAACTTAGAGAGTTCCCTTCAGCATTTTTTGTAGGGCAGGAGTAATGGTGATGAACGCCTATGCTGCTGCTCCTGCTGCTGCTAAGTCGCTTCAGTCGTGTCCCACTCTGTGCGACCCCATAGACGGCAGCCCACCAGGCTCCCTCATCCCTGAGATTCTTCAGGCAAGAGTACTGGAGTGGGATGCCATTGCCTTCTCCAATGCGTGAAAGTGAAAACTGAAAGTAAAGTTGCTCAGTCGTGTCTGACTCCTAGCGGCCCCATGGACTGCAGCCTACCAGACTCCTCCATCCATGGGATTTCCCAGGCAAGAGTACTGGAGTGGGATGCCATTGCCTTTTCCAGATGAACACCTATAGATTTACTTTATCTGGAAGAATCTTTTTTCTTCTTTGTTGTTTAAACAAATTTTTGCAGAATATAGTATTCTTGATTGGCCTTTTTTTCTTCTGGCACTTTGAATACAGCATCCCACTCCCTTCTAACTTGGAAAGTTTCACTTGAGAAATGTGCTTATAATCTCATAAAAAGCTCCTTTGTACATGACAAATTGTTTTTTTTTTATCATTTTCAAGATTCACTTTTTGTCTTAGATTTTTGATAAGTTTGTGTGTCTCAGTATAGGTCTCTACATTTATCTCATCAGAATTTTTGAGCCTCTGGAATTTTGTCCTTTTCTCTCCTCAGATTTGGTGAGTTTACAGTCATTATTTCTTCAAATAGGCTCTCTGCCCTCTTTTTCTTTTCCTTCTGGGACTCTCATTATGCCTATGTTGTTTCACATGATGGTGTTCCATAAGTCCCTTAGCCTCTCTTAATTTTTCTTCATCCTTTTATCTTCTTGCTCGCCTGCCTAAGGGATATTGAAAGTCCTGTATTTAATTTCATTGATTCTTTCTTCTTTCTCGTCAAGAATCCAATTTCAGAATTTCTGTTTAGGTCTTCTTCATAGTTTATCTTTGTTAATGTTGTTTGTTAGCATAATGTTTTCCTGACTACACTAGTTATCTATCTGTGCTGTCTTAATTCACTGAGCATCCATATGATGGTTATTTTTAATTTTTTGGTAATTCGTATATCTCCATTTCTTTAGAGTAGATATCAAATTTAATTTGTTCCTTTCAATGGGTCATGTTTCCCTATTTTTTGTATGTCCTGTCATCTTCTGTTGGGACTTTAGCATTTGAAAAATCAGCCACCTCTCCCAATTTTTGTGGTCTGGCTTCATATAGGAGAACTTTCTATAATCAATCCAGCTAGAGATCCTAGAGACATCTTAAGCCTTACATGCACTTGGGCTTGTGTATGTAATCTAATCATTGAAGAGGTTTGCCAATTTCTACTGAGACTCTCCTTCTGGATCTTTCTGCCTTATTGTGGCCTCTGTGATGCAGTAGTAAGCTGTGGTACTTGTCTCCCATCTAACTTCTGCCTATAGTATAGTGGACTCTGGGGCACATTGATTGCTTTTGTTCTTAGCAGCCCCAAACTGGACACCTGTTCCTGTCTATTTTTAGATTCAAGAAAGATAGAAACCAGTACCCCAGGCACCTTCTTGAAAAAAATCACTGGATGTTATGTTCTCCTTTTTCTTCTCAGTGAGAAGATGGGAGTTGAGAATTTCTTCCCAATCATGTTATATTGGGGGTGAATCACTTGCAAGTGAGTGCCACAAGATTTCTTACTAGGTACTGATGCAGTTAGTTTCACATTAACCTTGGGTACAGGACCCATTTAACTGGTTTCTGGATTTCTCACAAAGGCAACTGGCCCATGTATTATTGTTAAATTTGTGTCTCCATGGGAGAAGGAGGGTCTGGGGGTGCCTATTCTCCCATCTTCTTAATGTCACTCCTGATTTGAATCTTTTTCAATGAATTTGTATTTATGATATAAATTATGGCCTGTCTTGGAATATTTTATGCATACCTGAAAAGAAAGTGTATCCTGTTGTTAATAGGTATTCTGTAAAAGTCAGTTAGGTAAGTTGGTTAATATTGTTGTGGTTGATTGTGTTGTTCAAGCCTTATATACCCTTCCTGATTTTCTTTCTGCTTGCTCTATCAATTTTTGAGATGAGTGTGAAACCTCTGATTATAATTTTATATTAATTACAGATTTCTCTCTGCAGTGCTAACACATTTTATGTATTTTCAAGTTCTTTTATTAGATACATAAGAAAGGGTATGTTGTTTAGTTGCTAAGTTGTGTCTGAATCTTTGCAACCTCATAGACTGTAACCCATCAAGCTCCTCTGTCCATGGGATTTTCCAGGCAAGAATACTGGCATGGGTTGCCATTTCCTTCTCCAGGGGATCTTCCCCACCCAAGGATTGAAACTGAGTCTCCTGTAGTGGCAGATGGATTCTTTACCCCTTAGCCACCAACAAAACCCTAAGAAAGGGAATAGTAGACACTGAGGTCAGGGGAGGATTAAGCTCAAAATTGCAAATTAAAACAAGATACTCTTTACAATAAAAATCTATCTATCTATCTATCTAACCTTGTAGTTTCTATATCTCTAGAGAACACTAATAAAAAAGACATTCTAAGCTACATGTGTGCATGTATTTTATTCATTATTTTATTTCCAGAACTCATTGGTGTGGCTAGCCCATTGTGGGAAACATATTTGTGAACTTAAAAGTATTCATGATCTGACATTCTTTTGCTCTCTGTAATGAAAATGAGGTTCATTTTCTTTACTTCTCTCATACTTATCCAACTTATAAGAGAGGTAAGGACATATAGGCTTTGATAACTGGCTTAAGAAAAAATGCTCTAATAGGGGCCTTTCATTTCTTGTAGAGTGGGAACAGTCGAAAGGATTGAGAATGAAGAAGTGTACACGTGAGTGATGATGGTGGTGGAAGGGGATGGGAAAAAATCAGCTATTGTGACATGTAAAGTTCAAGAAAAAAACATTAAAGAGTTACTTTTGGTAAGTAGGAAGAAGGACTAAGGAGAAAAGGCATAATGTTTGAACTCACTGAATAAAAACAAAGGAAGAAAAAACAGGTTACTAAAAGAAAAGAAAACATGGATTTTCTTACGTCAGGTTTTTCGCACCAAGCTAATGAACTTCAAAAAATCAGGGTTAATGTACCCCTAGCCAAAGAAAAATAGTATAATCACATTGTTTAAATATAACTTATAAATCCATTATTTGATTTGACTTTTCTCAGTGTTGTGATCACTATTCTCTCTTATTTCTTGCTACTCCATAGCTAGGAAAAGCAACTCTCCCTCCTTTTTTTTTTTAATAACATAAATTTGAGTTGCCCTTAAAGCTTTTCACAAGTCAAACCTTTTTTCCTGATTAGGGTGCTCTTCCCATCTACTCTGATCTGTTCTCCTCTTTGCCTCATATATTTTTATGGTACTTTTTGTCCATAAATATCTGATTCAGACCTTGACTTAAGTAAAGAAAAATGGATTTCAAAGCTCAATCTATAAAAAAAGAAAACTTCTTCAGAGCCCTGTGCATTCATTACAATATAATAACCAAGAGCTTCTATTACAACTGTGTTCCAACTAATTTACATTGGCTTTTTTCATTTATCCCCCCCCCACTCCTCTTTTTTACTAAAGTGTTTTAAGTTCCTTTCATTAACATTGACGACTAACTTAGGAGACCGTCAAGACTTTATATTATACATATTCTTCGGGGATATTTAAGAAATCATCACTATTGCTTTTTATCCAAACCCAGAAGAGTACCTGACACATGGTATGTCCTCAATAACTATGCGGTGAAGGAGTTAACGTGACATTTATAAAAGTAACACTTATCTGTGGTACAAGAAAACCACATGTGAATTACTATCAGCTATAATTCTTTCTTGTTTCAACACGGAGGTACACGAATTAAGGACTTAATTTTTTAATTTTGGAAAGTTCAACCTTTTGTCTTAAGAATCCATAAACTGAACGTTAAGCATCCGTATCTTTTTCTTAAGTACTTGTCAAACGGTAACCACCTCCTAGTTTTAGTCTGAAGCGTTCTTTGTCTAAGAGGTGGGTACTACTTTTTGCGAGCCAACTGGAGTCCAACTGCGGCCTTTTTCATTCACCCATTCCTTCCCAACACGTCCCTCTTCTCTCCCTGGGGTCCCATCCCCTCTCTCCCTCTCACCTCAAGTCACACAAAAATAGAACCGGAAATCCCATTTCCGCCAGTTTCTGTGGAAACTCCACAACGCTCAAGTTGAGGCCACAAGACACGTTGTCACGGACGTGGTTTCCCTTCCCTAACCAGATTAACTTTTGTCCGGGGAATGCGGACTTTTGGTCTTGACTTTTGGTCTCACAGAATGCTCCGTTCATCTCAGACCGGACAACCTTAACTGCTAACACTGTCTTCTCCAGACTCCAGCGAAGACTTCCTAAGCTTGCTCCTTGGCCCAGAGGCCCCGCCCCATGGCCCCAGTGGCGCGAAATGCGCATGCCCGGTGCGCGCCGCCTGCCCCGCCCGGCATCTGCTCCGCCCAGCTCCCCGTGGGTCCCTGCGCGCCGCGCGCGTCTGGCCCCCTTCTCCGTCGCGCCCCGCGGGGCCATTCGCGGGCGCGCGCACCTCCTCGCGCTGAGGAACGCCGGGCTGGGAGGCTCCGAGCGAGCTGCGATTGGCTGACGTGGAGGCTGCGCGTCTGGCCTTAGAAACTCAGCGAGCGCTCCGAGTCGGCTCCCGAAGCTGTGCTAGGTGCCTCTCAGGTAAACGGGTAGGGTGGGAGGTTTGGGCGATCCGAGAAAAGGAGGGGTGGGTTGAGACCAGCCCTGGAATTTCCGGCCGCAGCCTCCTTGAAGAAGGGGAAGGGGCCGCGCCGGAGCTGCACCGGGTGAATGCTGGCCCCGTGCGGCCGGGAAGGATGGGCTCCCTCGAAGGTCAGCGTAGTTTGGTCCCCCGGTCTACTTTCTCGGCAGGATTTCGGCATCTTCCCCTGTTTCTTACTACAAGAGTGCTGCTACTGAGTTTTTATTCAAGGATTTTTTTTGTTGGTTTGCTTTTCCCTTAAGAGGCAGTGAGTTGGAGGTCCTGGCTTAACCTAGGGTGGACTCCGTGCCCTTGAGAGTCACTCTCTGGTTTGTATTTCAGTTCTCACACTTTTAAGTTTCAGCCAAGAATACGGTGATTCTTTAGGTAGGCGGAGCCATGCTGTAGAAAGATACTGTTAGAATTTTTTGAGTTCATAATGTCTCTGGGCCCACATTTCTCGTCCTGGCTGGAAGGTGACATCACCCGATAGTATTTGTGAAGTATTTACTTTAAGCACCGTGGGTGGAAGGAACTGGATGAACATAAGATAACAGCATTATTAGACAGGGTGTCGTGGGAAGAAAAAACTTTTCCACCAGAGAGACTTTTTGAAGAGCTCCTTCAAACATTTTATGCAGATCACAGTGGTAGTAGATAAACGTGAGCCAAAATAAAGGGCTAAACAAAAGTACGTTTTAAGGAGCTTTTACCCCCTTTTCTTTCCCAGATCACTTTCACAATGACAAGTTACTGGCTTTTCAAAGTTTCTCCTTGGGATCTATTGTGGAATTAACCTGAAATGACGATTACATAAACGTGTGGGTATCTTGTGCAATAGTATACCAAGAGAATTAATTAAAACAAAGCTACCTTCTATATAAGGTAACAGGAATCAACATATCTCATTGGTGGTAATGATGGCAAATCAGAAAAGTGAACAGAAGATGTACACAGTTTTCCTTCAAAGGCACAGAGTTTGTAAATATGAAAAACTCTTTTTTTACTGTGTTATTATTAAAGGTTAATAGACACACAGAAAAGTGCATGAATCATAAGTGTACAGTTCATTGAATTTTCACAAAGTGTGTATATACAAGAAAGAGCATTACTCACATCCTAGAAGCCCCACTTTTCAGTTTCTGACATCATCAATAAATTTACTTATTATTGACTTTGTATAAATGGAAGCATACAGTGTATAGTCTTTTGTGTTTCACTTTTGCTTAATATTTGCGAGATTTATGCAAGTTATGAAGCAGTCGTTTGTTTTTAATGCTGTGCAGTATTTTATCAAGCTTTTGGCTAATACTAATAGGTCTGGTATGAACATTTTTTTGTAAGTATTTAGGTGAACGTATGTATACATTTCTGTTGGATATATACCCCCTGGTGAAATGACTATATTATAGGATATGCATATGTATATTTCTGATATTGTTGTTGTTGTTTAATAGGTAAGTAGCATCCAACTCTTTTGCTACCCCACGGACTGTAGCCTGCCAGGCTCCTCTGTCCATGAGATTTCTCAGGCAAGAATACTAGAGTGGGTTACCATTCCAATCTCAATGGTATCTTCCCAACCCAAGGATTGAACCTGCATCTCTTGCGTTGGCAGGCAGATTCTTTACCACTAAGCCATCAGGGAAACCCATTTCTGGTATGTTGTTGTTCAGTTGCTCAGTAGTGTCCGACTCTTTGTGACCCCATGACCTGCAGCAAGCCATGCTTCCCTGTCATCTATCACCAACTCCTGGAGCTTGCTCAAGCTCGTCTCCGTTGACTTAGTGATGCCATCCAACCGTCTCAACCTCTGTTGTCCCCTTCTCTTCCTGCCTTCAATCTTTCCCAGCATCAGGTTCTTTTCAGATGAGCCAGTTCTTCGCATCAGGTGGCCAAAGTATTGGAGTTTCAGCTTTAGCGTTAGTCCTTCCGGTGAATAGTCAGGACTAATTTCCTTTAGGATTGATTGATTGGATCTCTTTGCAATCCACAGGATTCTCAAGAGTCTTCTCCAACACCACAGTTCAAAAGCATCAATTCTTGGAGGCTCAGCTTTCTTTATAATTCAACTCTCACATCCATACATGACTACTGGAAAAACCATAGCCTTGACTAGACAGACCTTTGTTAGCAAAGTAATGTCTCTGCCTTTTAATATTTGCTGTCTAAGTTGGTCATAATTTTTCTTCCAAGGAGTAAGCATCTTTTAATTGCATGGCTGCAGTCACCATCTACAGTGATTTTGAAGCCCAAGAAAATAAAATCTATTACTGCTTCAAGGATATTGTCTTTTGAGCTATTCCATCTTGGGATCAGATCAGTTCAGTTCAGTCGCTCAGTTGTATCCAACTCTTTGCAACCCCACAAACTGCAGCACATCGGGCCTCCTTGTCCATCACCAACTCCCGGAGTCCACCCAAACCTATATCCATAGTTATTACTAATATGTTCAGATATCCAGAACTGGGAATGAATAGCGTATAGCTCACTTTTATCTCACGTACTATGTACAGAGATAGCTTTAGGGTTTGATAAGAGAAAAGAGATGTTGCACATTATCCAATTCCAGCTTCTCTTGTTAGTACTGTTTATTACTGTCTTCCTTCTTTATATATTGGATTTTGAGACTGTTATGAAGAAAAGATAGAAAGAATATTACTTAGCACTAAAAAGAAGTGACCTATCAAGTGATGAAAAGAAACGGAGGAAACTTAAATGTTAATTTCTAAGTGAAAAAAGCCAGTCAGAAAAGGCCGCATACTGTATGGCTCCAACCATGTGACATTCTAGAAAAGACAAAATTATGGAGACAGTAAAAAGATAAGTGGTTGCCAGGGATTTGGAAGAGGTGGGCAAGAGATGAGTAGGTTGAAGCACAGGGAGTTTTTAGAGGTACAAAACTCCTCTGTATGATAGTATGAAGATGGATTCATGTCATTGTACAGTTGGTAAAACTCCATGTAGAATGTAAAATGCCAGATATGAACTCTAATGTAAACTATGAACTTTGGGCGATTATGATGTCAGTGTAGGCTCATCAGTTGTAACAAATGTACCACTCTGGTGGGGAATGCTAATAATGGGGGTAGCTAGGAGTGTGTAGGATTGGGATATATATAGGAAATGTCTGTAACTTCTCAATTTGTTTTCTGAACCTAAAATTGCTTTTAAAAAATACTCTTTAGAATTAAAAATAAAGACCACAATTTTAATCTATTTTTTTTATCTTGGTATGACATACCATATTTAAGTTCATACATACATATAACCATGATAATTTGAAATATACCAGTAACTTACTACATGTTCTATTAATAAATCTACACTATTTTGAATCATTAAAAAAAAGAAAGGATAGGAATGTTTGGGGGCATTGTGTTAACTAAAAAAAATGTACAACTTGAGAGTTGTGAGTTAAGTTTTATTGGGAGCAAAATGAGGACTGCAGCCCAGGAGGCAGCATCTCAGATAGCTATGAGAGACTGCTCCAAAACTGCAATGGGGGAAAGTCAGTATATAAGGTTTTGGTGAAGGGGGGAGTTCAGTGCCATGAAGCACTCATTTTACAAAAGGCTTTTGTTAGTCATGACGATCTGATGTCACCATGAAGGGATTCAGTGCTTCTCTAGATATGAGGAGACTGAGGATTGAGATCATAAAATCTGTTCCTAAAAACATCCAACTATCTAAAGACCTGTCCCACCAGATTCCCTGAGGTACAGAGTGCCTCACTCCACCCTGAACTTCCTCAGGGATAATTGAAGGTCAACAGCTATAGCAACATGGGGTTCAGAAATTCGAAAAGTCAAAATGGTTGTCTGAGGAGGCCTTAGCTATAAATGAGAAAAGAAGAGAAGCTAAAGACAGAGGAGAAAGGAAAGATATAAACATCTGAACACAGTTCCAAAGAATATCAAGGAGAGAGAGATAAGAAAGCCTTCCTCAGTGATCAGTGTAAAGAAATAGAGGAAAACAATAGAATGGGAAACGCTAGAGATCTCTTCAAGAACATTAGAGACACCAAGGGAATATTTCGTGCAAAGATGGGCACAATAAAGGATAGAAATGCTATGGACCTAACAGAAGCAGAAGATATTAAGAAGAAGTGGCAAGAATACACAGAAGAGCTATACAAAAAAGATCTTCACAACCCAGATAATCATAATGGTATGATCACTCATCTACAGTCAGACATCCTAGAATGTGAGGTCAAGTGGGCTTTAGGAAGCATCACTACAAACAAAGCTAGTGGAGGTAATGCAATTCCAGTTGAGCTGTTTCAAATCCTAAAAGATGATGCCATGAAAGTGCTGCACTCAATATGCCAGCAAATTTGGAACACTGAGCAGTGGCCACAGGACTGGAAAAGGTCAGTTTTCATTCTAATCCCAAAGAAAGGCAATACCAAAGAATGCTCAAACTACCGCACAATTGCACTCATCTCACATACTAGTAAAGTAATGCTCAAAATTCTCCAACCAGGCTCCAACAGTACGTGAACTGTGAACTTTCAGATGTTTAAGCTGGATTTAGAACAGGGAGAGGAACCAGAGATCAATTGCCAACATCCGTTGGATCATCGAAAAAGCAAGAGAGTTCCAGAAAAACATCTATTTCCACTTTATTGACTATGCCAAAGCCCTTGACTGTGGGGGGGTCACAACAAACTGTGGAAAATTCTTCAAGAGATGGAAATACCAAACCACCTGACCTCCCTCTGAGAAATCTGTATGCAGGTCAGGAAGCAACAGTTAGAACTGGGCATGGAACAACAGGCTGGTTCCAAATAGGAAAAGGAGTACATCAAGGCTGTATATTGTCACCCGGCTTATTTTACTTATATGCAGAGTACATCATGAGAAATGCCGGGCTGGAAGAAGCACAAGCTGGAATCAAGATTGCTGGGAGAAATGTTAGTAACCTCAGATATGCAGATGACACCACCCTTATGGCAGAAAGCAAAGAATAACTAAAGAGCCTCTTGATGAAAGTGAAAGAGAAGAGTGAAAAAGTTGTCTTAAAACTCAACATTCAGAAAACTAAGATCATGGCATCTGGTCCCATCACTTCATGGGAAATAGATGGGGAAGCAGTGACAGACTTAATTTTGGGGGGCTCTAAAATCACTGCAGATGGTGACTGCAGCCATGAAATTAAAAGATGCTTATTCCTTGGAAGGAAGGTTATGATCAACCTAGACAGCATATTAAAAAGCAGAGACATTACTTTGCTGACAAAGGTCCGTCCAGTCAAGGCTATGGTTTTTCCAGTAGTCGTATATGGATGTGAAAGTTGGACTATAAAGAAAGCTGAGCACAGAAGATTGATGCTTTTGAACTGTGGTGTTGGAGAAGACTCTTGAGAGTCCCTTTGACTGCCAGGAGATCCAACCAGTGTATCCGAAAGGAGATCAGTCCTGGCTGTTCATTGGAAGGACTGATGTTGAAGCTGAAATTCCAATACTTTGACACCTGATTCGAAGAGCTGACTCATTTGAAAAGACCCTGATGCTGGGAAAGATTGATGGCAAAAGGAGAAGGGGACGACAGAGGATCAGATGGTTGGATCACCGACTCAATGGACATGAGTTTGGGTGGGATCCAGGAGTTGGTGTTGGACAGGGAGGCCTGGCGTGCTGCAGCTCATGGAGTCGCAAAGAGTTGGACGTGACTGAGCGACTGAACTGAACTGAATATTCCATTGGGGATCCCTGTTGGCTCAGTGGTAAAGAATTTGCCTGCCAATGCAGGAGTTGTGGGTTTGATCTCTGGGTCTGGGAAATTCCTCTGGAGAAGGAAATGGCAACCCACTGCCGCATCCTTTCTGGGAAATCCTGTGCACAGAGAAGCTTGCAGGTTGCAGTCCATGGTGTCACAAAAGAGTTTGACACAAATTAGCAACTTAACAACAAACAACATTATTCCATTGTATATATGTACGTCATCTTTATCCTTTCCTCTGTTGATGGACATTTAGGTTGCTTCCATGTCCTGACTATTGTAAGTAGTGCTGCAGTGAACATTGAAGTACATGTATCTTTTCAAATTATGGTTTTCTTCAGCTGTATGCCTAGCAATAGGATTGCTGGGTCATATGGTAGTTCTATTTTTAGTTTTTTAATCCCTAAAAAAGCGCCTAAGTTTTTTTTTTTAAGAATTATAGGAATAAAGTTCTTTTATTCCTAAAGAATATTTATATTGTTCTCCATAGTGGCTGCACCAATTTACATTTCCACAAATATTTGCAAGTGAAATAACCAACAAGGATTCAATTTCCAAAATACACAATTTGTGCAGCTCAGTATCTAAAAAAATAACCCAATCAGAAAATGAGCAGAAGATCAAAATCGACTTTTCTCTAAAGAAGACATACAGGTGGCCAAAAGACACATGAAAAGATGATCAACATCACTAAGTATTTGAGAAATGCACATCAAGACTACAATGAAGTATTACGTCACACCAGTCAGAATGGCCAACATCAGAAAATCTATAAATGCTGGAGACGGTGTAGTGAGAAGGGAATCCACCTCCCTTTTTTAATGTATGTGTTTAATTCTATAAATTCCCTCTAAACGCTAATATTGGGCTTCCCTTTGGCTCAGTGGTAAAGTATCTGCCTGCCAATGCAGGAGACGCAGGTTTGATCCCTGAGTCAGGAAGATCCCTTGGAGAAGAAAATGGCAACCCACTCTGGTATCCTTGCCTGGGAAATCCCATGGACAGAGGAGCCTGGTGGGCTACAGTTCATGGGGTAGCAAAAAAGTTGGACATGACTGAGCAACTAAACAACAACCACGCTGATCTAGCCACATCCCACCAATTTTCCTATGCTGTGTTTCCATTTTTGTATCAGTTAGTTCAGTTCAGTCGCTCATTTGTGTCCGACTCTTTGAGACCCCATGAACCGCAGCACACCAGGCCTCCCTGTCCATTACCAACTCCCAGAGTTTACCCAAACTCATATCCATTGAGTTGGTGATGCCATCCAACCATCTCATCCTCTATCGTCCCCTTCTCCTTTTGCCCTCAATCTTTCCCAACATCAGGGTTTTTTCAAATGAGTCAGCTCTTCGCATCAGGTAGCCAAAATATTGGAATTTCAGCTTCAACATCAGTCCTTCCAATGAACAGCCAGGACTGATCTCCTTTAGGATGGTCTAGTTGGATCTCCTTGCAGTTTAAGGGACTCTCAAGTCTTCTCCAACACCATAGTTCAAAAGCATATAGTTTGAAATATTTAAAAATTTCCCTTTACTCTTCCTTTTTTAATCATGTACTATATAGAAGTGTTTGGGCATTTTCGAGATACCTTTCTGTTAATGATTTCTGGTTTATTTTATTGTGATAAGATAGCATTGTATGATTTTAGTTCTCATCAATGTGTTGAGGTCTTTTTTTTTTTTTATGGACCAGAATAGGGTCTTTTATGGTAAATGTACCATATGCACCTGAAAAGATTGTGTATTTTTCTCTGCTCGGTAGAGTTGTCTGTGACTGTCAAATAGATCAGATTGGTTGATATCACTGAATCATCTTTATCTTTGCTGATTTTCTGAGTATTTATTGTCCTGATTACTCAGTTTTCAGCTATAATCATGGATTTGTCTGTTATTCCTTTCATCAGTTCTCACCTCTTCTATTTTGACATTTTGTTGTGAAGTGCTTACATATTTTAAATTATTTGTGTCTTATTAGTGATCTAAACCCTGTAATGTCCTTAGTCTTGGTAATGTTTCTTGTTTCATTTTGTCTCATATTAATACAGCCACTCCGCTTTCCTTTGATTAGTATTTGCTTGTTTTTTTCCACTGTGGCCTTTATCCTAAATAACATGGTTTGCTGTGTTAGTTACTCAGTCGTGTCCTATTCTTTGCTACCCTATGAACTGTAGCCTGCCGAGCTCCTCTGTCATGAGGATTCTCCAAGCAAGAATACTGAAGTGGGTTGCCATGCCCTCCTCCAGGGGATCTTCCTAACTCAGGAATTGAACCCAGGTCTCCCACATTGCAGGCAGATTCTTTACTATCTGAGCCACCAGGGAAGCCCAAGAATACCAGAGTGGGTAACCTATCCCTTCTCCAGGGGATCTTCCCGACCCAGGAATTGAACCAGGTTCTCTTACATTTCAGGCAGATTCGTTACCAGCTGAGCTACCAGGGAAGATTAAATATATAGTTTATGAAAGAGTGATTTGCAGGATATTTCATTTTGTGTTGGCAGGGTTCAGAACACACTACCCCCCAAATATGATACCTTGGCATATTGAATATTTTAAAGCTGAAGGATTTTGAGAAACGGCAGGTGCAGGAAGGACTCTCAGACCTCCCCTTTCTTCACTAAAGCAGATCATAAGACCCTCATGTGAGAGGGTCCCTGCTCCCTAAATCTGGAGGAAAGGAACATCCTTATCTTCGGAGATGGAGGATACCAAGAGGATTCTGAATGAACAGGCCTTGCTAAGTTTTTCCCAGTTTACTACCTATTTGCTTATACTCTTTTGTCATAGGTGACGTTTTTTCCATGACTCTCAACTGTTCATTTTATCTATTATAAAAATGCTTAGACCTCTTTCTTCACATCGTCATTTCTTTGTAAAGGCTCCCCTGTCATATAAAACTTAGATTAATTAAGTTTGTCTGCTTTCCTTTTGTTAATCTGTCTTTGTCAGTTTAATAGTCAGACCCCTGCCAGGTATCCTAAGAGGATCAAGGAAGTTTTTCACCCCAACAGTGCATTTTGTTATTTATGTATTATTTTAAATAATGTTTTGATTTTAGCAAGTAATGTCTTACTAAGTATGACCTAAGATCATGCATTGATAATTTATGTTAAGGTATAAGGCTATAAGTGTTCATAGCACAATTAGAAAAAATTTTTGCATTATTATTCTGATTTTCAGATGGAATTTGAACGGTAATTTCTTACAGATACTGTTTGTGTTTGGGTGTTGAAATGCTGTTTTACATTGTCTCAATCATAAACATGCAACCAAAAATTAAAAAAAAATAATTCATTTTTTTAGTGATATATTTTCTGAAGTATGGCAGACTTCTTTAAGCATCATGTCTTGAAACTAATTAGTAGTTTAATACTTTATTATCTTTGAAATTTAATGTAAATTGAAGCTATTTCCTTAATTTATGTCAAACAGCTTGTTACCAGCATGGGAGCTGCAGATATTGTGTGATGTAGCTTAAGATAACCCAAAGTAGAACATTTTATTCAGTGGCATGAGCTGGCGCAGTGGGCAAGATTATTTTAATTCATTTGGGTAGGTGAACTGAATTTAGGAAGTTCATATACAGAAACTCATTGTCTGAGTTTCTTTGTGATTCTTTACTGGTTCAGAAACTCTGCTTAGGATTTCAGTGGCTTAATTTCTATTGCCTTTATTTCTGGCAGATGATTAATTTTCATTTTAGTTTAAAATCTTCATCCACATCTTTAAAATGCCTATATTTTTGTTTGTTAGCCATCTTAGAATTAAAATCTCTTTTAAAATATTTTGTTATATGATTAGTAACTGGTTGGTTTTGGTAGCTTTGGAAGCTTTTGACCTGCATGTTAAATATATCTTTAAATTAGAGAAATTAATTATGTTCTCTTCTGAAGTTTTTGGAATCGTTTTTCTTCTAAAACATGCTTTAAAATATTAGGGATTACTTTATGAGAAAGAAAAGACTGTATTATTTGCCTGTTAGTGGATAGAAATTTAGACTGCTCCTTAACATCACCACATTTCATTTTAATGAGAATTTTAAGTTGCCAAAACGTTGTTCCTTCTAATAATATTCCTAACAGGAAATTATGATACTGCCATCCAATGGAATTAAACAACCATTGAAATAGTTTGAAGAAAAATGCTTATGATATAATTTGTGAAAAACAAGTATTTGTAGACTTTGGTTGCACATATATAAATATGTAAAACAAAAGTGACAAAGAAAACACAGTTTTAATTTTATATTTTGTTGTTGGAATGTAAGGGAAGATCTCTTTTTTTCCTTCTTCCTATTTTTGTGTATTCTGGATTTTTTTTTTAATAGAATATGGTCATTTGGGCAGTGCTAGAATTTTTATCTCTATTTTTTTTTTTCTATCAGTGAATTCTACCAAATCAAGAATCCAGCATCTTTTAACATTACTGTTGGATTCACTCTGACTTCTAAAGATTATTGTTGATTGTAACCAGTGTATTTAAGAATATAATGATTTTTAAGCCCTTTGAAATCTTCCAAATGAGCTGTCAAATGTTTTTAAAATAAGTGATTATTTGGAAAACTGTTTCCTGTTTTTGAGAAGTAATTTTCTAAGATCATCTGTGTATATCACCTTCCCTTCTCTAGCTTTTGTCTATACTTTTTTTTAAAACTAATTTTTGTGTGTTATCCATGTTGCTTTATTTTTTAATGTTTTTGGCCCTGCCACATGACTTGTAGGATTTTAGTTCCCCTACTGGGAATTGAACCCAGGTCCTGGACAATGAGCGTGCAGAGTCCTAACCACTGTGTCACCAAGGAATTTCCTGCACTTTTGTTTTTATTTTGTCCATGTTGTATCTTTCCTACTGAATTTAGACTGTTTTCAGTTTCTCCATGTGCAAGAAACTGCCAGATGTTTTGAGAGTTGACAAGGCATTGACCACTCCAGGCCCCTCACTTGAGACCTTGCTGAGGCCCTTTGCTTGCTGAGAATGTAACTGATGTGCAGAGAAATACTCGTGGCTCTCAGATACCACTTTGCTCCCTGTCGTTCCCTTCTCTTCCTGCACAGATGTTGAGTATCATGCAGGTCTTATAGTCATTGGTGTTGTATTTTTGTGTTTACCTAGTTTTGAGGTTGATGTTTTGTGTCTTTTCTTTTCTTTCTTTCTGGATTTGTTTTTGCTATTCTGGTCTCTCTGTCTGTTTTTATGGAAATATTTGAAGAGATTCAAAAATTATGCAGCTTCTACCATGGCCTTCCGAGAATGTTCTTGGTTTTTTCACAAAGTTAAATTTATTCAGTTTAAAAGGTTGTCTGTTTTGAAGATATATTCTGTTAAGATGTTCTTTATTTTATAAAATACGAGTCTAGAAACAATTTTTGTTTTGGAAACGACTGGCCTGTCAAATCGAATGTTTTAGTGACCACTTAATTTCTCGATTCCCTGGAACAGAAAAAATTAGTGACTTGTCAAAGACTACAGCATTAATGAGTGACAGCACCAGTGTCTAAACATTCATTTTATGATTCCATAATAATCAGCCTTAAACTAGTTGCAAGAAGTGACTGCATGAAAGTGAACACTGTTTAGAAAGTGTTTTATCCTTTAGCTAATATGTGGTTGTACTGAGTTAGGACTCTCTTCTGGATGGTATGAGAAGCAACCTGTCTAGGGAGAGTGGAGATATGCTTTTCGGCAGGCTCCTGATAATCAAGAACTCAGTTTCCAGTTGACTCATGACTGCGATGCCTCTTTTATTTCAAATTTGTTCTGTAAGAGAAGCTGAAAATGTCTCTAAACACACAGGTGTATGAGAGCTAGAAGACTAACAAGACATGTATTTCTGTTGCTGCTGTAATAGTTGTAACAGATCGGCACAAAGCTAGTGGCTTAAAACAACACACATTTATTATCTTACATTTCTGGAGTTTAGAAATCTGACATGATCCCCACTGCCCTGAAAAGATGTTACCAAGACTGCATTCCTTTGTAGACTCTCCAAGGGAGTCCCACTTTTCAACAATTGAAATGGTGCATTTCCCCAAGGAGGTGATCAGGGTTAATATTTTATAAGTCTATTCATGTGTTTGGTTCTTTGAACTCATTTAGTGCAATTTATTTCATTTAACCAGTAAACAGTCACTGTCTATTATCTCTCCTCATGTCTTGGGTTTGAAAATGGTGATGGAGCTGAACAGGTATATCCATGATCTAAAAATATGAAATGTGTGTGAGAGGGAGAGAGAGTGTGTGAGTGTATGTGTGTGTGTATTTTCAGAAGAGGGTATTGGATGAGCTTGCAGTGAAAGAGTTTTGGGTATATTCACTGTTGACATTTGTTGGTACTACACCAAGAAACTCCTCTGGTGAGAACTGAAGGAGGGAGGGTGGCGATCGCTGAAGCTGTTTGTTTATTAGGGTAAGAGAGCTCTGTTGCTCTTTGTTGTTGTTTAGTTATGTCTGACTCTTTGAGACTCCATGAACTTCAGCACGCCAGGCTCCCTTGTCCTTCACAGTCTCCCAGAGTTTGCTCAAATTCATATCCATTGAGTCAGTGATACTATCTAATCATCTCATCCTCTGCCTCCCCCTTCTCCATTTGTTTTCAGTCTTTCGCAGCATCAGGGGTCTTTTCCAGTGAGGCAGCTCTTTGTATCAGGTGGCCAAAGTATTGGACCTTCAGCTTTAGCATCAGTCCTTCCAGTGAATAATCAGGGTTGATTTCCTTTAGGACTGACTGGTTTGATCTCCTTGCAGCTGAAAGGACTAACAGCCCTCAAATTGTGACTTAATACAACACAAGTTTATTTCTTGCCAATACAGAGTTTGGCTTAGAGATCAAGGTTCTTTCTGTATTGTGATGCCACCATCTCAAATGTGGTTTTTAAGATTTTTGCAGGAGGGGAAGAGAAGGCTAGAGTATCTCTTCTGCCTACACTGCTTTGGCTGCAACTCAGTTATATGACCCAAATGTAAAGACGTTTAGGAAATGCAATAATCTTGTACATTCAGGAATAGGAAGTGCTTTTATAATCCACCCAGTCTGACATTTAGAAAGGGAGAAGATAGAAAAGTAAATAATGTTTAGATCTTGTTATGAACTAAATGTATATGTCTCCCCCAAATTCATATGTTGAACCTTTACTCTCAAACGTGATAGTGTGCCAGGTGGGTACTTTGGGAGGTAGTTAGGATTTAGTAAGGTCACGGGGGCAGTGTCCTCGTGAGTGGGATTAGTTCCCTTATAAGAATCACTTGACAATTGCTTCCCCACTCTGCTCTCTACCTTGTGAGTACAGTGAGAAGTTGGTAACCTGCAGCCCAAAAGAGGACTTTCACCAGAATTCAACCATGCTGGCTGACACCCTTATCTCTGGCTTCTAGCGTCTGGAACCACGGAAAGTAAATTTATGTTGTTTGTGAGCGATCCAGTCTGTAGTATTTTTGTTGGAGCAGCCCAAATGGGCTAAGATAACTCTCTTTTCCTGACCCCGTAGAATTTCTGTGCTGCCTTATTACCCCATGGCACTTGCAACTTGGGTTGCTGCTGATTTCTGTGTTGGTGAAACAGACAAGAATTGTTCTAGCGCGGCATTGGGTGGTTGTCGTTTTTTAGTTGCCAAGTCATGTCAGACTCTTTTGCGACCCCATGGACTGTAACCCGCCAGACTCCTCTGTCCATGGATTTCCCAGGCAAGAATTCTGGAGTGGGTTGCCATTTCCTTCTCCAGGGGATCTTCCTGACCCAGGGGTCGAATCTGCTGCTCCTGCGTTGCAGGCACATTGTTTACTGCTCAGTCACCAGGAAGGGCCATGGGGGAGGTTAGAGCCATGTAAACTTTCTCTCATCTATTCTTTCTGCATCATCAGTGTCTTTTTGTTCACCCAAGGCTATAGTCCTCTTTCCTAGTCCTCTTTCAAAGCAGCTGACATGGGTTTCTTGAAGGTTTGGGTTGGTTCCTCAGGTACCTGATTCCCTGACTTTTCTAGTTTGTCTAGGTTGATTTGGGGAAGAGAGCCAGCAGTCTTTATAGTTTGCTGTCTCGACCCTTTCCAGTTTCTGAGTAACTGGAAGCCTTCCTAGTTTCTGAATAAAACATCCTTGGGAAAAACTCCAAACTTGTCTTAACTGATAAGGAAACAGTTTCATTTTTTTGTTCCTAGTAAATAGAATAAACAGTTTATTCATTGGACCTAAGTAAAAGGATAATGTTAATAAACTAGTAACTTTTCCTATGGAAAAGTTTATCAGATGATAATGACCTGACCAAGGATAGCAGGAAACTTTGTATTAGGTTATTTATGAATATGATTCTTGTTTTAGCAAGTGGATTCTTTCTTTCAACTGTTGATACTATCCTTACTCATCCCCTCAGGTCAGGTTGGAGGTCCGAAATAGTCATTTTAAAGCCAGTTTATCCAAGTAATTACATTGCTTCAAATTTTTAGCCTCTCATGGCATCCAAAAGGAAGAAAAAATTAAAGCAATTTGATTTGATAAAATATCACCCTTACAAATAAAGAAAAGCTACAAGGTTGAAAGTGTTGTTAAGGTTCCTCCAAATAAGTCAACATTCTCATAAAAAGTCTTTATATTGTATTGTTCATTTAAAATATGAATAATTTGACTCTTCTACTAGGTTCTGTGCTCAACAAACACTGGAAATAGGAATTAGGGCAGTGTTAAATCCTTAGACATTATTAAAAGATTAACATTTGCTAGCCATATTATTCTTATGAATTAACATCACAGAGTAGTAGACTAAACGTTCTAATTAAATCAACAACATAAAGAGAAATACAGTTAAATTCTGTATTGAGTTTATGCGGAGGTGTGGAAATAAGTATTAGATGTTATTACTGCTTTTGTATACCTCTTCATGCCTGGTACCTGATTTTAGTTGGCTTTTATATTAAGTTAAATTTTAATACATTGCATCATGATTCAGAAATAACTGAGTTTGATTTGAGTTTATTTACATTAATGATTAGAATGTTTTTATAGTTTGAAAGTGTATGTGTTTAAAGTAGTTTAATAACTTTAATAAGGAGGAATTTTCATAGTTCTTTAAAATTGCTATAACATTAAAATTTTCCATCAAACTTAAAACATTTGAAATTTTTTTTACTATGTTATTTAATAGTGTGAAGTGAAAGTTGCTCAGATGTTGTCTGACTCTTTGCGACCCCATGGTGTATATAATGGAATTCTCCAGACAAGAATACTGGAGTGGGTAGCCTTTCTCCTTCTCCAGGGGATCCTTCCAACCCAGGGATTGAAGCCAGGTTTCCCACAGTGCAGGCGGATTCTTTACTAGCTGAGCCACAAGGGAAGCCCGTTTAGTAGTGGGGAAAGGTCAAAAAAGTATTTAGAAACCTTACTGGTGTTTTGTCCATATCTCCCTAGCTGCTGTTATGACCATAGGAACTTGGAAGAGCATTTTACATTAGTATTTGCTTGCAGCATATCACTCCATAATTGTATGTTTTGGTTATGACTTTTGTGTGTTTTATTCTCCTTAAAGGAACAGGGATTTCTAAGTTTTTCCTTTGCAAAATCAGTTGTCACTATTTTTTCCTATAGAAAACTTAATTAGAAGATGTTGCCGAAATCTCAAATATTCATAAATATCACTGATCAAATGCAAAAATGTTGATTAGAGTATTGATTAGGAAAAAATTTGTAATTACTTGTTATGAGTGAAGAAGTGAAGTCATCATTCAGTCGTGTCTGACTCTTTGCGACCCTATGGACTGTAGCCAACCAGGCTCCCCCATCCATGGATTTTCCAGGCAAGAGTACTGGAGTGGGTTGCCATTTCCTTCTCCAGGGGATCTTCCTGACCCAGTGATAAAACCCAGGTCTCCCGCATTGCAGGCAGACGCTTTATTGTCTGAGCCCCCGGGGAAGCCAATGAGTGAAAATTTGGCCGTTTTAAAAGCCAGTTTTGGTAGACTTATTGTGAAATTAGGACTGAAACATAGGCTCTGGAAACATTTGTCTATTTTCCCACTAGATGGTGCTGTTTACTTGTTATTTCTCTATAGCAAACAAGGGCAGTTAATCTGATCAGGTAGATAACTAAGGTTAAACTTTAGTAGCCTGTATATTAATAGAAATAAATAATTGGTCTATTTGTTGTATAGCTAAGGGAAAAGAATAACTTTATTTGTTATATATAAAATGTTGTTTACCAGTCATCTGAGGGGAATGTGTAATTTTGATTTTTTTTTTTGATAGGGTTGCTAATTTTTTGTTAGTCTTTCCTTGCGTTTTGTCAGCATCTTAATGGCCAAAAATATTTTAAAAATTCAGTATACAATTGAAATGGTCTTAAATGATTTCCACTTGATGATTTTCCAGAATAAATAAAATTCTACATTTCCTTTGATATAAACATACCAACTGATGCCTGTGGTATGCTTAATGCACGGGTTAGTATTGATCTCTTGTTGATGTTTTTGCTCCTGCTAGTTTAGTTGATTTATTTACATACCAAGAATGACTTGTATTTGTCCCCAAACCTGTTTATACCAGTTGTATCTCTGTCATATTATTTAAATGAAATCTAGGTAAGCCAATGGAAATACCTTTATGAAAAGTGTTCTTCCTGAGAAAACCAAGTTACTGTTTAGCACCACTCAAGTTAAGTGAGCTGCTAAAAAAAAATTGCTATCAAAATAGATGTGAGGAAGCTATGGGAAAAACTTAGATTATGCATTTATTTATGAGAGAGAGGGATGCTTAGAATTCTGTAAATCCTCTGCTAAAGGTGCTTTTATTTAACAGAGTGATTACAAAATGAGAAGTTTCACATTTTGATGCTTACAACTGAGAGACAACTCTGCACAGTTTTTACTTAAAGATGGTTGGATGTCCTGGATGAAAATTATTTAAAGCCTTTACTTAAGTGCTTAGTAACTTTGAAGTTTGTTTAATCTCTTAATATTATTCTCTTGCTATAGTTTATATGGTTGATTTAACTGATTGTTATTTAGGTACATCTGCATAGAAAGTATCAGAAAACAAAATGTGTTTAGATAGGAGAAAATTAATACTTATCAAAGGCTTCAGATAGATAGATAGTTGAGCGAATAACATAGCCTTTGCAATCTTGCTGTTGAGTCAATGTATAGATCCTTATCTTTTTATAATTCTAGGTTTTATGATTTGTTGCTGAATTGTTTTTCAGCCAAAAGTTTGAATCTTGGTCCCTAAGTTCTCTGGCCTCTTCATGTTTAACTAAGAAGGGATTGTTTTCCTCCATGTATACAAGAGAGGCATTTTTGGTTCAGTGGTGAGTCAGTTTGCCTATAATATGGTTTTTCTTCCCCACTATAATCCTCTGAGAGCAGTTTCATTACTGAGAAATAGTATATTTTGTTTTTCTACTTTTTTTTTTTTTGAAAAGAATACTGTTCTAGGAGTCAGAAGATCTAGGTTTTAGTCCTAGAATTTAGGACTTAGAACAATAAATATTTTCTCAATACAGAAAATAAATGAGTAGCATGTTCCATATGAGTTGTGAGATTATAACCTGGTCAGTTAACCTCTCTTAGAACCCTATCTATAAAATGTGATCCTATTAATTCAACACACATTTCTTCAGTGTTATGAGTCAGGCAAAAATGAGAAATACAAGCCTCCTTTTTATCAAATTGCTTAATTGGGAGGATCACATAAGTAAATAATATGTACTTTGATAAGTTGACAAGTGCTCTGATGAAGTTATGTATGGATAGAACTGGGAAGAGACAAGGAGATAGCCCTTTTAAACCCATAGGTACTGTTTGAACATTTACTTTGTAGGTGTAGGGAAAACTGATTTTTTTTTCCTTGAAGCTATTATATGGAAAGAATGAAAGCATTAACTTTCACTCGTTGAAGAAAGCATTTCTGAAAAAGGTTTTGTAAAATATTTTTCAGTTTTCTGTAACTCTTTTCACTTCTGAGCCAACAGTTTGCTTCTTGGGAAGCATATTTGAATTTCAAAATCGGGTAACAGAAGTCATCAGAAAAGTGCTACTTGAATTTTTAACTCAGTTTAACTACATGTGTAGGAGGTATTGTCAAGGAAAGTTATGAAACTTCCAGTTAAGAATGACATACAGAAACCCTAGTTTACTGACATACTTCTAATTCATTCCAGTGAGGTTTTAGTGGCGCTCATAGCCATTCACTCTGCCCTTGTATCCTAATTGGCTTACTTGCATTTAGTTTGAACAGATGACACTCTGTAATTTTAAGTTTTCCAATCCATGACCATAGATCTGTATCTCACAATAAAGTTGTATTATTTTCTCCCTCGGGGTTTTGCATTGTTGTAATGGCAAGAATCTTAGGTATAGATGTTAAAAGAAGCGTGAATAGCCAAGATTCTTGATTTGTTCCAGTAGCAAGGGAACAATATTTAAGGTATCACCATTCTTAGAGGATTTTTTTTTATTGATTGTTGTTTGTTTTAAGACATGTGTTATCAGGTTAATATATTTTTAGAATGCAAAGAGTCATTTTAAGAAATGCTTGTTGAATATTATCGGATGCTTCATCTCTATCTATAGATGTTTGTATGTCCTTTGATGTTAGTAATGAATGCATAAATTTCTTTTCAAATATTGAATAAATCTGTATTGAGATAAACACAACTTAGTCACAGTACATTATTGCTTTTCCTATATTGTTGGTTTCTACTTAATATTTTGTTTACAATTTTTACATCTGTGTTCATTAACGAGGTATGCCTTTTTCTTAGGGCTTCCCGGGTAGCTCAGTTGGCAAAGAATCTGCCTGCAGTGCAGGAGACCCAGAAGATTTTGCTGTCTTTTCCTCACTGAAAATTTTGAAGTAAGATTGGAATAATTCCAAATAAGATTGGAATAATAATTTCTGAAATATGTTATTTCCCAGGCATATTTTCCACTCCTGATTAATTTCTTTGAAATTATAGGATTAGTCAAGGTTTTTATTCTACTAAATCAGTTTTGGAGTTTATGTTTTTCTGGGAATTTGCTGCATCTCAATTATCAAATGTATTCCCATAGAAATGTCAATAATATTTTATTCTTTTTTTGAAGTATAGTTGATTTATAGTGTTGTATTATACACATATACAATTTATATTATTATTCCTGAACTGTTTATTTGTATATTTTATCTGTTCTTGATCAGTTATACTGGATTTGTCAGTTTTTCATTCTCTTCAAAGAGCTAACTTTTGGTTTTAATTCTCTGTCCTATGTTTTATTTCCGATTTAGTTTCTTCTCTTAATTTTTTTCCTTCTAGTATCTTTGAGCTTATTTTGCTTTAGTTCTAATTGTTTTTTCTAGATTCTTAGCTCAAACACATTAACTTTCAGTCTCCTTTCCTAATTTGTGGATTTTATGATATGAAGTTGCCTCCAAGCGGTACTTAAGTTGTATCTCACAGTTTCACTTTGCGAAATTTGTTACTGTAGAGTTCAAAATATTTTCTAAATGTAATCATGATATTTTCACTGACTTCTTACTTTCTAAACATAGGAATTATATTAATTTCTGAATATATAAGAATTTAAAATTTTAAACATATGAGAATTTTCATTTTGGTATCTGTTTCTAACCTTATTTTGTGATTAGAGAAGATGCTCTATTGAGTGTTAGTTCTTTGAAATTTGATTCTACTTGCTCCCGGAATATGGTTGATATTACATGTACTTAGCAAGAGTGTATATTCTGCATGTTTGGTAGGGCATTTATTCAGATTTGTTAGGTCAGGTTTGTTAATGACATTGTGTAAATCTGTATTTTTACTGAGTTTTTGGTGGTGTTCCATCATTGTGGATTTATCCGTTTTCTCTTCAAAGTTCTGTTGGTTTCTACATTACATATGTGTAGAGGATGTTGTTAGGCTTGTATGCACTTAGAATTTTTGTAGTTTCCTTGCAAATGGAAACTTATTATGAAGGGACATTCTTTCTGCCTAAAATCTATTTTGCCTCATATTATAGTAACTTGAGATCGTTTGCTTAATATTTACATGGTATATCTTTTTTTACATCATTTTGTTGTTCTGATCCTTTTCAATTTAGGTGAGTCAGCATATAGACAGATTACAAAAATTCAAGTCTGACAATTTCTTTTCAACTTTACATTTTAAAGTGTTATATAAAAGACTTCTTTTTCATTTGGTGTATGTTCCTATGAATTGCTTTTATAGTGGTTAAATATAGGGAATTCCCTGGCAGTTCAGTGGTTAAGACTCAGCTCTTTCATTGCCAAGGGCCCAGGTTTAATCCCTACTCAGGTAACTAAGATCCCACAAGACTGGGAACCAAAAAAAATGTCGGGACCAAAAAAAAGTGTGCTTAAGGTAAAAGTGTGTTTAACGTAAAATTTTAACCCTTTTTATGTGGCCTGTATAGAAGCATGAGCTGCATTCACAGTATGCTCCATTACCAGTCAAGGCAAGAACGCTGCTTTGCCAGTCCCTTCTCTAATGGACCATGACCCTGATGCTGGGAAAGATTGAGGGCACGAGGAGAAGGGGTCAGCAGAGGATGAGATGGCTGGATGGCATCATGGATTCAATGGATATGAGTTTGAGCAAACTCTAGAAGATAATGAAGGACGGGGAAGCCTGGTGTGTGCAGTCCACTGGGTTTCAAAGAATCAGACATGACTTAGCGACTAAACAACAGCAACTGTTACCACTATCTATCTCTGTAACTTTCCCCTTGTTCCAAACGGAACCTTTTTACTCACTAAACAATAACTCTTAGTCTTCCCTCTGCCAACCACTGGTAATTACTGTTCTTTCTCTACAAATTTGAATATTCTAGGTATGTTATATAGCTAGAACCATGTGGTATTTATCTTTTTGTATTTGGCTTGTTTTATTTGGTGTAATATTTCCAAGATTCAAGCATGTTGTGGCATGTATCAGTATTTCATTCCTTTTTAAGATAATAATATTCTCTTGTATCTATGTCTAGGAGTTTTTTAATCACGTTGTGTATTACATTTGAAACTGTGATCTGTTTTGAGTTAACTTTTGTGAAAGATATGCAGTCTAGATTCATTTTTTGCATGTGGATGTCCAGTTGGTCAGGTTCTAGTTGTTGAAAAGATTATTCTTTCTCCATTGAATTACCTTCACTCCTTTGTCAAAGATCAGTTGACTCTGTTTGTGTGGGTCCAAGTCTATTTCTGTTGACCTGTTTGTCTGTTCCCTCACTAATACCACACTGTCTTGAGTGCAGTAGTTTTCTATTGAGTCTTGAAATTGTGTAGTGTTAATATTCTTCTTCAATATTGGATTGGCTCTTCTGGATCTTTTGTCTCTTTCAATTTTAGAATTAGTTTATTAGTATCAGCCACAAAACTTGCTTGGGTTTTGATTGAAATCACATTGAATATATAGATCAAATTTGGAGGAGCTGATATCTTGAAAATATTGAGTCTTCTTTTCTGTGTGCATGTAATATCTCCCCATTTATTTAGATCTTTGATTTTTTTTAACCACACTTTTGTAGTTTTCCTCATATATATCTTGTCTATATTTTGTTTGATGTATGCCTAATTTCAAATATAATTGTTCATTGCTGGTATATTTTTGTCTTATGTCTCTTCTAAAAGTTTTATAGATTTACTGCCTTTTTTTTTTTGGTTTGTGTCATATGGCATGTAGGATCTCAGTTCCCCAACCAGTAGTACCCACGCCCCTGCATTGGAAGCACAGAATCTTAAGCACTGGACCACCAGGGAAGTCCCTACTGCTTTCATTTATGTCTATGACTCAATCTTTGATGCAAAGATTTATGATTAAAAAATTTTTTTAAACATCTGGGCATTCCAACAGTGTTTGTTGAAAACTTAGCTTTTCTTGAATTGCTTCTGGACCATTGGTAGGTAGAGATCAATGGTCACGTAAATAAACCCAAATAAGGGTTTATCTCTGGGCTCCCTAGTTATTTCTTTTGATTTAGAGATTAATAACATGCTATCATGGTTACTTTAGCTTTAAAGTAAATCTTAATGTTAGGTAGTGTGCATTTTCCAGTTTTGTTCTTTCTTTTCAAAATTGTTTTAGCAATTCACATTCCTTTGAGTTCTCATTTAATTTTTAGAATCATGTTGTATCTGTAAAATATCTTCCTGTAATTTTGATTGGTATTGCATTAAATATATTGGTTACTTTAGGGGAGAATCGACATCTTTGCTATGTTGAATCTTCTTTCATGAGTGTAATGTGCCTCTTCATTTATGTAGACCTTGTTTTCTTTCATCAGTGTGTGTTTTCAGCACATAGATCTTGTATTACCTAATTTTTTTCTAGCTATTATATATGGTATTATTTCTTTAATTTCCTGTTTTTGTTATAAAGTGTATCACATATTCAGAACAGCATAGAGAATAATAGGTGGTATATTGAGCTACCCAAATTTGTCACCTTTTAAAAGTGTTTTGCATTTTACCTTATTGTCAATCTCATTTCTCTTTTTTATGTTAAAAGTAGCTGGGTATTTTATCAGACTGACTTCTTGTTTTCATTTATGCAAACACACATACAAATGTCAGTGTATGTGTATAGTTTTTAGTTTAAAAAATAAATGCAGTCATGTTATATTTTCTGATATTTCATTTTTCATTATATCATAGATATATTTTTGTGTCAATACATATTGATCTATATCGTTTAATGAATTACTTTAAAAATCTATTTTACATTAATATATTGCCTTTTATATAGCAGGCACTCAGAAAATACTGGCCATGATTGTGCTGTTATTATTTTGATGATATGCTCTGGATGTACCTAACTTTATTTAGCCACTTACTTACAGAATGGTTTTCAGATACCTTCTAACATTCTGGTTTAATCTTTGCCTTTTCTTTTAAGATATTTCTTATGGGGTAACTTTTTTCTCTCATGAGTCTCTTGGTTTTTAGATAAATTATTAGCAAATGAAGGACCTTTTGAAATAATAAATAATAATTTGGTGAATATAATCATTTAGTTAAGTTTTCTGTCTTTAGAGTCAGCGGATTTATTTTCTCTGGGATCTTTAAACTTTTCTAGCAGGATTACAGTATGGACAACCTTCCTTATTTCCATATTTACTGTGAGCCATAGTTTTCTTAGTATCTGAGTCAGGTCTTTAAACAGGAGTTGATAAGTTATGGCTGATGGGACGAAACTGGCCTGCTATCTGTTTCTGTAAATAAAATTTTACTGAAATATAGCTTGTGCATTTAGGTGTTGTTTGTGACTACTTTATTGCTATAGTGTCAGAGTTGAATAGTTGTAACAGAGGTCAGTGGCCTATAAGGCCTAAAACATTCATTCTCTCATTCATTACAGAAAACGTTTGCTGACTGCTGCTTTAGATGAGTATTAGATGTTAGCCAGTAGTTGATATAGTACTCACATGCTGAAACTAGTGAGAAATTCTAATGTACCTTTGACTGTGTTTCTTTAACTTTGTAGGAAATTGCTTTATTTTCCTAAACCCTAAGTTTCTTCTTCTGTAAGAGGGAGCATCACTGAATGATTTTTGATACCCATTCTAACTCTGAGGTTCTGAGAAACTCTGTAATACAAAGATTTTGAATGGAATTTTGAATAAATACAGATTTATCTTTGTATATAATAAATTATAGATATAAATAAATATATATTTGGAATAAATACAGATATAAATGCAGGTCAAGAAGCAACAGTTAGAACTGGACATGGAACAATGGACTGGTTCAAAATTGGGTAAAGGAATATGTCAAGGCTGTATATTGTCACCTTATTAACTCATATTCAGAGTACATTGTTAACTTATATTCACACACATTGTTAACTTATATGCAGAGTACATCACAAATTGCTAGGCTGGATGAAGCACAAGCGGGAATCAAGATTGCTGGAAGAAATATCAACAACCTCAGATATGCAGAGAACACCACCCTTATGGCAGAATATGAAGAGGAACTGAAGAGCCTCTTGATGAAAGTGAAAAAGGAGAGTGAAAAAGCTGGTTTAAAACTCAACATTCAGAAAACTAAGATCATGGCATCAGTCCCATCACTTCATGGGAAGTAGATGGGGAAACAATGGAAGCAGTGACAGACTTTGTTTTCTTAGGCTCCAAAATCACTGCAGATGGTGACTGCAGCCATGAAATTAAAAGATGATTGCTCCTTGGAAGAAAAGCTGTGATCAACTTAGACAGCATATTGAAAAAACAGAAACATTACTTTGCCAACAAAGGTCCATCTAGTCAAAGCTATGGTTTTTCCGCTAGTCATGTATGGATGCGAGAGTTGGACTGTAAAGAAAGCTGAGTGCTGAAGAACTGATGCTTTTGCACTGTGGTATCCAGTACAAGGAGATCCAGCCAGTCAATCCTAAAGGAAATCAGTCCTGAATATTCCCTGGAAGGACTGATGCTGAAGCTGAAGCTATAGTACTTTGGCCACCTGATGGGAAGAACTGACTCTTTGGAAAAGACCCTGATCCTGGGAAGAGTTGAAGACAAGAGGAGAAGGGAGTGACAGAGGATGAGATGGTTGGATGGCATCACTGACTCAATGGACATGAGTTTGAGCAAGCTCTGGGGGATGGTGATAGATAGGGAAGCCTGGCCTGCTTCAGTCCATGGGGTACCAAAGAGTTGGACATAACTGAGTGACTGAACAATAAGAGATATATACAAATACAATCAGTCTATCACTATATAATACAGGTATAAAATAGGTATAAAATAAGTGGGCTTCCCAGGTGACTCAGTGGTGAAGAATCCACCTGCCAAGCATTAGATGCGGGTTCTATCCTTAGGTCAGGAAAATCCCCTGGAAAAGGAAATGAGAAACCCCCTCCAGTATTCTTGCCTGGGAAGTCTCTTGCACAGAGTGGCCTGGTGGGCTATAGTCCATGGGGTCATAAAGAGTCAGACACGACTTAGTGATTAAACAACAACAGCAGTAAAATAAATATATATATATATGGACCAGAAAATGAAGATGATACAGAGGATTTTTTCCCCTGTGGTTTAATAAACACAGGAATCTTTATTGTGCCCATGTAATCCCATTGTGAAAATGTATTAAATAGTGATTTTTTTGATACTGAGGACCTATGTTCCATTGTGTTAAGTAGAAGAGTAATAAAGTGTTATGAGCTTATCCCTAAACTCTAACCAGTTGTTTTATAAGTATCACTGAAATAGTCTTCCACATCTGTTTAATCATGTATAATTATCATAGTATGACATTTAAAATACTGACATGAAGTGAAATGAAAGTCACTCAGACATGTCCGACTTTTTGCAACCCCATGGACTGTGGCCCACCAGGCTCCTCTGTCCATAGAATTCTCCAGGCAAGAATACTGAAGTGGGTAGCCATTCCGTTCTCCAGGGGAATCTTCTTGACTCAGGGATTGAATTTGGGATTGAACGCCTATATTGCAAGCAGATTCTTTACCATCCGAGTCACCAAGGAAGCCCAAAATACTGATGCCTAGTTATATAATTCTTAATGAACTCATCACTTAATGGCAAATAGATGGGAAAACAGTGGAAACAGTGTCAGACTTTATTTTTTTGGGCTCCAAAATCACTGCAGATGGTGATTGCAGCCATGAAATTAAAAGACGCTTACTCCTTGGAAGGAAAGTTATGACCAACCTAGATAGCATATTTAAAAGCAGAGACGTTACTTTGCCAAATTCTCTTATTTTGGGGGTCCATTTTCTATAAGTAATGTATCGAATTAGAACCTTAAATCTGTCTCCTCATTTTTTTTATCCTGGAAATTCAAATGTCTGATTTTATTTAATTCTGTTAATGAACCTATAATCTCATTGTTACATCATACTACTATGGCAGAAAGATGAAAATCTCATGACCGATTTAGAGCTGTCAGATTCTATGATGATTAAACATTCAATAGTTCTTCTTAGGCAAGTGTATAAAAGCCTTCTCGAGTGTAACTGAGATGTATACTGTTTTACTGGCTTAGTGAGGTGTCTGATTCACTCACGTATAGCCTTGTCTTTTCCAGTCTGACTGCTTGTCTTGACCAATCTTCTGAAATAAAGCACCCTCTAGTGTCCCTTTTTTGAGGTAACAAGTGTTATTTTATCTGATGAAGTGTTTCTCGGAGCCCCTTTTGGGCTTGCTTCAGTAATCCAAGTTTGTCCCTAAGGCTCCCCAATTGCCTCTTGGTTGTCGGGGCCAGTGTTGATAGAGCCACCATAAAACCTGTTGGCACTGAGTACCTGTGGCCCAAACGTGACTTAAATGTGCACACCCAAATATATTTTTTGTGTCCCAAGAAATAATAAAGTGTATTTATTTCACTTTCAGGTTAAGTTTAGTATTTGTCAGCCACAAGGTTTAATGCAGTAGCCCTTTTCTGAATTCCAGAGTTGAATCTATGAGTGACAAGTAGCCATCATGTTGTTTCAGACCCACTCTTAGAGACCACTTTAATCCTGTGAATGCTATTTCATTTGTATACATGCCTTTTATAAGCAAAGGAGCAGCAGTACTTTGCCCTCATACCCCAGTCGTTTTCTCAGAGTGATTTTGATGGAGGCAATACAATACACCAGTCATCTGCTACCTCTTATGATTCATCCCACTTGATTGAAAGGTAGAATTTTTGTTAAGCACTGCAAAGGAACCAGTGTGACAAGAATACTACCAACAAGAATACGACTTCAATTATGATTCTAACGTCCTCCCATTTAGGTGAGTAGGATTATCTTTGGTATCCTTTCTCTAAATCACTTGAGGTAGTCGTCATCAGTCAGTATTAGTTTGAGTTTTCATAATCTAGAGATAATGGGTTAACTGCTTTTTCCTAGCCGCAGTCATTCTTATTACTTTGCTCTGAAAAATTCTTGTGGAAAAAGAATAATAGCATTTTTCCTTGTGTCATACCCTATTTCTCTGTTCCCTTACTATTGGCCAGTATTTATTTTGGCTTCCATTTATTATTCATTTTAACTTCACTTTTCCCCATCTAGTGCAGTGCTCTGATTTGGCCCCGTGCCTGTCCACGTGGCATGCAATTACAGCAGCCTTGCCAGAACCTCTCTTTTATTTCTTCCTGGGAAAATTTTGTACAGTTTGACAAATAAAGAAGTAAAGCACTGTCTTCTTAGTAATGAAGCAGCACTTAGAGTTAATCTCAATTTAACTTCATGGGGTGAAGTCAAAAGTTCCCTTAGGGGACTTTGCTGGTGGTACAGTGGATAAGAATCCTCCTGCCAAGGCAGGGAATATGGGTCTGATCCCTGGTCTGGGAAGCTTCCACGTGCTGTGGGTAACTAAAGCTCCTGTTCCACAACTCCTAGGCTGAGTACTGCAGCTACTGAAGAACCTGTGCCTTGAATCTGTGCTCCGCAACGAGATAAGCTACTGCAATGAGAAGCCTGTGCATCACAAGGAAGAGTAGCCCCAGCTCACCACAACTAGAGAAAGTCTATGCGCAACAACAAAGTCTCAGCACAACCAAAAATAAATTATATATATTTCCTTAGGAATGTTCTTAGTCCCTCAGCCCTGTCTGACTCTCTGCGACCCCATGGACGGTAGCCCACCAGACTCTTCTTTCCATGGGGATTCTCCAGGCTAAAATACTAGAGTGCGTTGCCATTTCCTCGTCCATTCCTTAGGAATATGTCCGATCA
Organism: Antilocapra americana; assembly: GCA_007570785.1. Classification (NCBI taxonomy): domain Eukaryota; kingdom Metazoa; phylum Chordata; class Mammalia; order Artiodactyla; family Antilocapridae; genus Antilocapra; species Antilocapra americana. The sequence continues at coordinate 8,760,243 of ML661902.1, forward strand.
GACTGTATATTATGGACAATGTGTCCTGTGCAGCAGTATCTCTGTTGACACTGCTCTTCTGGTCTTGGCACAGCTGGGTCTTGCAGGATGAACAAAAAATTTGTGAGGTGAGAAAGATAGAAAATTGTGAAATGCATCATCACCATCCCCTTCACTGCCAGTCTAGTTGCTAGTGAGAAGTGGAATATTTCCTAGCCGTCTTGGTAAACAAAGATGTCACAGTCTTCATGGATTGCAGCCTTCAGTGTGAGCCAATGAGCCCTAGGGGAACTCAGGAAGGAGGAGCATGCCTGCTAATCTAGCAGCCATTCCCTATAGTGAGCCCTGAGGAAAGGAAGCTCAGGATGAAAATAGGACACTGGCTCCAGTTAGGTGAGGTACATTTGAAAGGAGTGATTTCAATGAGCCCAGACTCTTACATTTCCAATCTTAAAGGAAATCAACTCTGAATATTCATTGGAAGGACTGATGCTGAAACTCCAAAATTTTGGCCACCTTATGCAAAGAGCCAACACTTTGGAAAAGACCCTGATGCTGGGAGTGGTTGAGGGCAGGAGGAGAAGGGGGCAACAGAGGAAGACATGGTTGGATGGCATCACTGACTGAATGGACATGAGTCTGAGCAAACTCCAGGAGAAAGTGCAGGACAGGGAAGCCTGACGTGCTGCAGTCCATGGAATCACAAAGAGTTGGACAAGACTGAGCAATGGAACAACAACAACAACAACTCAGCTTTTAGGTTGTAAATATTTTTTAAGTTGACACTAGAAACGTTTCTGGTGGGGCCCCTCTTCCTCTCATATTTAGCCTTTTAATTCAGTGGCCAACTTGAGTTAGCCAGCCCCCAATGCCTTATCTCCCATCATTTTAAATAACATGTTTTAATTGCTCATTCCAATTTTTAATGAGATCATTACTTTGAGAGTGGTAAGGAATGTGTTCTGTCCATGTAATATTTTATTTCTTTGCCTATTTTTGTACGTAGGTAATAATCAGTGGAAACATATTCAAGCAGTTCAAATTAATATGTGATTCTCTTTTCCAAACTTTTAATTAAATCTTTGTTAAATACTTTTGTTAAAATGTGCTGCAGTCCATGGGGTTGCCAAAAGTCAGATACAGCTTGGTGACTGAACAGCAATAATAAAGTAAATTCTAGAAAAAAAAAAGTGTCAGCTCCAGTCACAACTCGTTTGTAGGTCTCTACAGTACTGGTAGAGCTCTAGTGTGGTCCACTTACAACTGCATTCTTAAAGCCGAAGTTCCCCAACCTTTTTTTTATGCCGTTATATTGACATTTTTGTTACAGGGAGGGGGACCCCTTCTAGGGCCCCCGAGTAGGCTCAAAAATGTGTTATCCAAGGAGACACACAGGCTGACAAAGCAAGAGACTTTATTGGGAAGGGCATGCTGGTGGAGAAGAGAAGGGTAAAGAAACCCAGGAAGACCACCCTGCCACATGGCTCGTTAACCATTTTTAAGTAGATCTTTCAGTGTCATTGAGTACACTCACAGTATTGTGTAATCATCACCATTACCCATTTCCAGAACTTTCATCATCCCAAATAGAAGCAAACTCTGTACGCATTAAATAGTAACTCCCGAATCTCTCGTCCTCCAACTCCTGGTAACCTCTATTCTGCTTTCTGTCTCTCCATTTGCCTACTTCCAGTACCTTATGTAAGTGGCATCATACAGTTTTTGTCCTTTTGTGTTTGGCTTATTTTACTTAGCATGCCTTCCAGGTTCATCCACGTTGTAGCACGTGTTAGCACTTTCTTCTTTTTAAGATTGAAAGTTATTCCATGGTATGTGTATGCCACATTTTGTTTATTCATTCATCTGTCAGTGGGTACTTGGGTTGTTTCCGACTTTCAGCTTTGTAAATTATGCTGCTGTGCATGTTGGCTTACAAGTATTTGTTTGAGTCTCTGATGTCAATTTTTGGGGATATATACCTAGTAGTGGGGTTGCTGAGCCATGGGTAATTCTGTATAACTCTGAGAAGCTGCCTAACTGTTTTCTACAGCAGTTGCATCATTTTACATTTATACCCACAGCGTGCAAGGGTTCCAATTCCTCTACGTCCTCACTCTTGATATTTTCAATTTTTTGATACCAGCCATTCTGTTATATTGGAGAAGGCAATGGTAGCCCACTCCAACACTCTCTCCTGGAAAATCCCATGGATGGAGGAGCCTGGTAGGCTGCAGTCCATGGGGTCGCTAAGAGTCAGACACGACTGAGCGACTTAGCAGCAGCAGCAGCAGCATTCTGTATATGCAAAGTAGTTTTGATTTGGATTTTCCTAATGGTTAATGATACCAAGCATCTTTTCATGTATTTTTTTGGCTATTTGTGTATCTTCTTTGATGAAATATCTATTTAAATTCTTTGTCCTATTTTTTTCACACTTTTAAAGGCTGTAGTAGTTTGAGACTTTTCCAAATTGTTTTTGCAGACTGTTCCTCTTTGTGTGTGGTCCCTGAAATCTCTGTTCCTATAATTCATGCTCAGCTAATATGTTTACAGAGACTTCCTTGAATGCCAGCTCTTCCAGTCTTTGCAGATTACCTCTGTGCTTTGGTACTCCATCAACCCTTAGCTAGGCTTCTTTGAGTATAGAGTTCAGCCTGAGGTAAAAGCTTAAGGTCTTCTTGGGTCCTTTCTGAGCATATAGGTAACTTTCTGTGGAGATGGTGGTTTGGTTGCTAAGTTGTGTGGACTCTTGAGACCCCATGGGCTGTAGCCTGCCAGGCTCCTCTGTCCATGGGGTTTCCCAGGCAAGAGTACTAGAGTGGGTTGCCATTTCCTCTAGGGGATCTTCCTGACACAGGGATCAAACCCATGCCTCCTGAATAGCAGGCAGATTCTTTACCTGAGCCACCGGGGAAGCGTAGGTCACTCTCTAAATCCCCCCATATTTTTTACTGCTTTTACTTGTGTTAATTTCCCAGAGTCTCCCTGGCTTCTCTTCCAGGCCTTAGATGGTCTCCTTCTTTCTTGCCCTGGGTGTCTGTGGGTCTGTAGTTTTCTTGTAGCTTTTCCAAGTACTGAAGTTCCAAACTAGGTGATAAAAAGGCAAGTGCCTTATGTCAGTCCTTCAGATACCCTCCAGACAGATTAGAATAGAATTGTGAAATAATTTCCATTATCAAGTGCTCCCTGTTCCCTGGAAACTGGGAACCAGGCTGCTGCTGCTGCTTCAGGAGCTGACATTGGAGAAGGGGTGAAACAGTGAGGGGAAGTACTGTAGAACTCTTCTGCCATTTTAAAGATGACTTTTTCTTGATTTGGTGTTTGCTTGGCTGGTGTTAACTTTGACTGTTTTCCAGAGCTTCAACAGAGTTGGCTTAGACCGTTCCTGTTTCTTTTTCTTTTTAAAACTGTTCTGCAGTAACGAGAGCTTGGCACTTTCTAGCCCCCATTTTGCTGACATTCCTCCTATTGAGTGTTTATTTTTGTTTGTTTTTAGTCTTGTAGTGAGTCATGTGGATCCTAGTTCTCTGACCTGGGATCAAACCTGCACCACTCATGTTGGGAGCATAGAGTCTTAACCACTGGGCTGTCAGGGGAGTCTGAGGGTGAAGTGAATCAGTGCATTGCGGGGGTCATCTTACTATTTGGGGAAACCCTGACAAAAAGTCACTGCATTATTTTGGGCCTAATTTGGGAGTTAGAGAGTACTGCAGGGAGGACAGAGAGAGAAAAGGGCTAGGAATGGAAAAGTATTGTTTACTGACTCAGAGTTTAGAGAAGTGTTCTCCCACCACCTGCAAGGAGGTCTGCTTCTGAGGGAGGCTCTAGATAAAGAGACTTCTTAATGGCTTGGAATGCAGATACACGTAAGAGCATGGCCAGACAGGGACATGAGTCCTTGACTGCAACTCACTTTAGAAACTGCAGTACATTGGTTGTGCAAAATCTGGTGTGGGGAGAGCAGCGTTGTCCTGTGACATCAGCCAGATAAAGCTTTTGTAATTGCTTATGGTTAAGAGCATAATATGATTGTAATTGCTAATGTGAAAAATCACATGCAGGAGCTGGGTTCCTCAAGTGTACCATTGTTTGATCCCATTCATACAGATTCTAGAAGTAGCATTGAATTTGTGTAGTAAAGGAACATATATTGGTATTTGCCTAGAATTGAGCAAGATTGGTTAGATTTATTGCAAAGGAGCAACTTTTTAGTGTTTTTTTTTTTTTTTTTGATGTGGACCTTTTTTTTAAAGTCTATTGAATTTGTTACAGTGTTGCGTCTGTTTTATGTGTTGTTTTCTTGGCTGCAAGGCATGTGGGATCTTAGCTCCCCAACCAGGGATTGAACCCTCACCCCTTGCATTGGAAGGTGAAGTCTTAACCACTGGACTACCAGGGAAGTCCCTTAATACATTTTTTAAAATTATACCATTGTAGACAATTATCAAAACTTAACTTACCAAGTGTACAGTTGAAATGGATGCCTCAAAGTTGATTTTTAAAGTGAAGAAAATGAAGTTTTAGTTGAGTTCTAAGCGTAGTGGTGAAAATACTAGTGTACTTACTGCAACTCAAAATTTTCAACTATGTATTATGAATAGGACTTTAGTGTAAATATAAAATGTGAACCTATATTGGCTGGTAAAGTCAGGTGAATTTTGTGTATGGCTTTATCCAGGCAACTGAAAAGAAAGTGATTGTGGAATTATGATTACTATTTAAATTACTATTAAATAGAATAGCTGAATTATAAGGTAGTTCTGTTTGTAATTTTTTGAGGAATCTCCATACTATTTTCCATAATGGCAGTACCAATTTACAGTCCTACCAACAGTCTATATATTGTTGTTGTTCAGTCATTAAGTCATGTCCAATTCTTTGGCAACCCCATGGATTGCAGTGCGCCAAGCTTCCTTGTCCTTCACTATTTGCCAGAGTTTGCTCAAATTTATGTCCATTGAGTCAGTGATGCTATCCAACCATCTCATCCTCTGCCTCTTTCTCCTGTTGCCTTGAATCTTGCCCAGCATCAGGGTCTTTTGCAATGAATTGTCTCTTTGCATCAGGTGGCCAAAGTTTTGGAACCTCAGATTTAGCATCAGTCCTTCCATTGAATATTTAGGGTTGATTTCCTTTAGGATTGACTGGTTTGATCTCCTTTCCTTCAAGGGACTGTCTAGAGTCTTCTCCAGCACCACAGTTCAAGGCACCAATTCTTTGGCGCTCAGCCTTCTTTATGATCCAACTTTCACATTGGTACACGACTACTGGAAAGACCTTTGCTTTGACTATGCAGACCTTTGTGGGCAAAGTGATGTCTCTGCTTTTTAATATACTGTTTAGGTTTGCCATTGCTTTCCGTCCAAGGAGCAAGCGTCTTTTAATTTCATGGCTGCAGTTAACCATCCGCAGTGATTTTGGAGCCCGAGAAAATAAAATCTGCACTGCTTCCACTTTTTCCCTTTTTTTCATATTTTCTCCAACATGTTGTTTTCTTGTCTTTTCAATAATACAGGGTGTGAGATAATATCTCATTTTGGTTTTGATTTGCATTTCCCTGATTAATAGTGATCTCTAACATTTCTTTCTGTTTATTTTACCATCTGTGTGTCTTCTTTGGAAAAATATCTACTCAGATCCTCTGTCCACTTTTTAAATCAGGTTGTTTGTATTTTGTTGTTGTTGTCTTTATATATTTTGAATATTAACCCTTTATTAGATACATAGTTTGCAAATAGATTCTTCCATTCAGTAGGTTGCCTTTTCATTTTGATTATGGTTTACTTTGCTGTATAGACTCTTTTTAGTTTGATGTAGTCCTGTTTATTTTTGCTTTTGTTTCCCTTGCCTTTGCAGTTTCATCCACAAAACATTGCCTAAGGCCAATGTTAGTAAGTTTACTTACTTTGTTTCCTATTAGGAATTTTATAGTTTCAGGTCTTAACATTCAATTCTAATTCCTTTTGAGTTAATGTTTGTATATGGTGAAATGTAGTGCTCTAGTGTCATTCTTTTGCATATGGCTGTCCAGTTTTCCCACGCTCCTGATTTAGAAGACTGTCCTTTCTCCATTGTATGTTCTTTATTCCTTTGTTATAGATTAATTTTCCATATATGTATGGCTTAATTTTGGGCTCTCAGTTCTGTTCCATTCATCTGTATATCTGATTCTGTGCCCAAACCATATGGTTTTGATTACTTTGTAGTAATCAAATGATCCTTGAACAACATGGATTTGATCTAAGTGTGTCCATTATAGCAGAGTTTTTTTCAGTAAAAATATACTACAGTACTACAGTATCCACAGTTGGTTGAATCCCAAGATTCAGACCCTCGGATATGGAGGACTGACTGTAAACTTGTGTGTTTTCAACTATATGAGAAGTCAATACTCCTAAACCCTGAATTGTTTAAAAGGTTAACTGTAGTTTGAAGTCAGAGGGTGTGATAACTCCAGCTTTGTTCTTTCTCAAGATTGCTTTTGTCACTCAGGATCTTTTGTGCTTCCATACAAATTTTAGAATTGTATGTCCAAGTTCTATTAAATATGCCATTGGGATTTTGATAGGGATTGCACTGAATCTGGAGATTGCTTTGGGAAGTAGGGGCATTTGAACAGTTTTAGTTCTTCCAGTCCACCAGTACAGAATATCTTTCCATTTTTTTGGTGTCTTCTTCAGTTTCTTTTATCAGTGTCTTATAGTTTTTGGTGTACAGGTTTTCACCTCATTGGTTAAATTTATTTCTAGGTGTTTTAAACTTTTTGATGCAGTAGTAAATGAAATTTTTTATTTGCCTTCTCTAATAGTTTGTTATTAGTGTATAGAAATGCCACAGATTCTGTATATTGATTTTGTATTTTACACTTTATTCATTTATTCTAACAATTTTTTTGGTGGAATCTTTATAAATTTCTGTATATAGTATCATGTCATCTGCAAGTGGTGACAGTTTTATACTTCTTTCTTTCTGATTTGGATGCCTTTTATTTATTTTTCTTGTGTAATCACTGTTGATAGTACGTCCAGTACTGTCTTGAATGAAAGTGGTGAGAGTGAGTATCCTTGTCTTGTTCTGGTCTTGGAGGAAAAGTTTTTATTTTTTAACTACTGAATACGATGTCAGCTGTGGATTTGTCATATATGACCTTCATTTTGTTAAGGTTTGTTCCCTCTGTACCTTCTTTGTTGAGAGTTTTTATCATAAATGGATGTTGGGTTTTGTCAGATGCATTTTCTACATCCATTGAGATAATCATGATTTTTATTTTTCATTTTTTAAAATGTGATGTATCATGTAGATTGACTTGCAGATGTTGAATCATTGTTGATTCTCTGAAATAAATGCCACTTGATTTTAGTGTGTGATCACTGAATCATTGGATTCAGTATTTTGTTGAGGATTTTTGCCCTCATGATCATCAAGGATGTTAGCCTCATATTTTCTTTTAGTGGTGTCTGGTTTGGTTTGCTGGTTTTATAAAATGTCTTTGGAAGATTTCCCTCTTCAAATGGAAGAGCTTGAAAAGGATAGGTATTGAATCCTCTTTGAATGTTTTATAAAATTTTCTTGTGAAATGTCTGGTTCTGGGCTTTGGCTTTTGGGGGAGGTTGTTGATTATGGTTTCTATCTACTTGCTAGTGATTGATCGATTCAGATTTTCTGTCTCTTCATGATCCAGTCCTGGAAGATTATATGCTTCTAGGAATTTACCCATCCCTTACAAGTTGCCCAGTTTGTTTGTATGTAATTGTTCGTCGTAGTCTCTTACAGCTCTGTGTGTTTCTGCGCTCTTTCATGGTAGAGCTGTGGCTGCTGCTGGGGGGAGCTGGCCCTCTAAGGCCTGACTCAGGTGGCCGCTGCAGTGGGCTGGCAGGGGCCGTCGTCACACTTCTGGCTGTGAAACCCGGTGGGGACTGAGGTGGGCAAGCCCCCAACAAGGTGTACGCTCTGGAGCTAACAGACTAGAGGGAGAAGTGCACGATGGCATCTGCAAGGTAGCCTGAGGTTGCAAAAGTTTCGGGCCACAGGGAGCATCCCAACGGTTCCTGTCTCCCAGCAGACTCTTCAAGATTAGTGGGTGGATTCCCTTCACACTTCATTCCATGCACTTTTCAACCTGGTGTTTTTGTGTGGAATGAAGCTGTGCTCAAGCCCTTTAAGAGCAGGTTTGCCATTTTCTGCAGTTCTGTGGTTTTCCTGGGCATATTCCTCACTGGTTTTCAAAGCCAGCTGCTGGGGCCTTATCTTTCTTATGCAGGATCTAGGGGTTTGGGTGCCTGATGTGGAGCTTGAATCCTCTGCTCCCAGGGGAAATACTTATACTTGTGTAATCTTTCCTGTCTGTGGATTGCTGAAGTTGGGGTATTCCCCCCCCCCACCCCCCGCAGAGACCATCTCTGTCTCCTACATGCCTTGTTGTTGTCCTTTTTTACCTTTTGTTGTGGAGACTCTGTTCATCTAGTTTTTAGGTCCCTGTTAGGGAGAGTTACTCTGCCTGTATTTGTAGCTTTGTTGAGGCCATGAAAGGAAATGAACAGATCTCCTGAAATATTTCTGTATAGCATGCTTATATTTCAGCTTCTTGCTCTTGATTCTCATCCCAGTTTTGTCATAATTCACGGACTTATGAAGATGGGGAAGATATCAGTTACATTATGGTATGGGGGGAAAAACAACTCTAGGTATTTCAAGCAGAAAAGTCCTTTATATAGGGAATTAACAGCTTACAAACTTATTTCAAGTGCTGGAACAGTAGTCAGGAACTACCTCTAGACCATGGTTCAGGGTTGTGATATTGTTGCAATCTAGAGGTCAGAAAGCTGTTTTTATGGCTGGCACCCCTACTCGCTGTCATACCTAGGATGCTCATGCGCCTCATTAAACTTCAGGGTCTCTGTCACTAGAAGCACTTATGTCTGTCTGACCTTACATGCTGAAAGCAGACAGATAACCTTTGCTTTCCTTTCTTCTTCCATATCTTACTAGAGAACATCTCATTAGTAGAACTTTTTTTTTTTTTTTTTTAACATTCAAACCATGAGCTGCAAAGAGACTGGGAAGTATAAGTTCTAGATGTTAACCTTATTTCAAACAGAAAGGAAGAGTGAAAGTAGGGAGGTCCTGGTAACTAAGACAAGGATATAGGGCTCTTTGATACCTCTGTCCCAAAACACATGCTCCCTTTCTGTTACAGTATAACTATATTGTAATTTTGTTTAGGAAAAATATATAGTCTTTATATTGTTATGGTCATGCGGATGCTATTCACGATTAATATATGTAGTATATTTTTATTATTTTCCCTTCCCTCTCACCTGCATATTTTACTGCTATTTTGCTTTTATTTGCTTGATTTTCTGTATATTTATTATTGATTCAACTCCAAACTCTCTTTTCATTTATTTCAGTCTCTTCTCAAACTACTCTTTCTTGAACAAATTACTCCTGAAGTTTTCTTAATGCTGTCAACTTTGCACGGCTACTATCTATGTCTGGTGTATAGCTATTATCCTGTGATTTTTCTCACCATGACCATGGTTATTCTTTTCACCTCTTTCATACTTTACTCCCCTGTGTTGATGGAGCACATTCTCAGCTAGCTTTCTGAGAAAGAATGTAGATACAGGGCAAGGTGGTTTTATTTTTTGAGTTCTGTTTATTTCTCTGTATATAAATAAAAACTTTGTATAACATTGCTAATACATATTTTTCCTATGTTTCAAGAGCAATAGCATCATTTTAGCCCATGAAAACCAAGATTGTACTATATGCTGTCAGCCTTTAAATGTGGCTTTGCATTCTGCCATTTATTTTGATTTTTGGCAAGCAGTTTTGACCAAGTTGGTGACATGAGATGTGTAAGTGATAATGCTGGATTATAAAAAAAATGAAGAAATAATACCACATTGGATATTAACAAGCAGTTATTTTGGTGGCTCCTTGTACCTTGATGGAAAGGGTGAGGAAACAGGATAAAGATCAACAGACTTAGTATTTTTAAACATCTCTTGGTATTGTGAAGGGTAGGATAGGCATCACTGTGATTTGTAGGTAACAAAATAATGTAGTTGTGCAGAAATTTCAGGAAATTTGAAGAAAATGAAGGATCACTGCCAGAATGTGATGCTGGGACTGCATCTCCATGGGAATTATGGGATGTTGATACTATATAACTCTGATTCAGTTGCTCTTTTCCAGGGACACATTTTCTGTCCTATTTGGAGTATATATAATTAATTTACTTTTCATTTCTTTTTATGCTTTTCCCCTACTCAGTCCCTTACTGGGCATATGTTAGAACATCTTATTAATATTTTATCTTCCATGTCACTTGACTTCTTTTTCATATTTTTAAAGTATTATTCTATGCAGCATTCTGAGGAGTATCTTCCTTTCTGCCTGCAAATCTTTAATTCTGTGCTCTACTGTTTTATAGTTTTTACTTCATCTATAGAGTTTCAACTTGAATTAATATTTCTTATTTCTGAACAGTTTTTACTTGGTTCATTTTTATATCTGTCTATGCTTCTTTAGAAAGTGACTGCTTTTACTTAATGGGTTGTATTGATTTCTCTGTGTAGCAATCTGAAAATTATACCTGTTGTGAAGATTGATTTCAGGTTGCCTAGTTTTCTCTAGTTCAAGTATGAATCTCCACCTCTTTCTTTTGTATGCCTATACTGATTTTCCTTATGTTAAATTCTTTCATATATGTTATAGTTTTTTCTTGTGGCTGTGAGCTTCTTTTCAAAAGAAATTATCTTGTAGAAATGTAGTTCACGACCTAATTTGTTTTTTCTTTAAACTTTCTGGCTGGACTATGTAGTCTCAGATTGCTAACCAGTTTACATTAATTGATTTGTAAAGTTTACATTAACAAAATTTGTTAAGTTTACATTAACAAGTTTGTACTTAAGCCATGTACATTCAAGGATCCCACCATGGCAAAGACTTTGGGTTTTGATCTTAGTTAGTTCACTTTTCCACCTAATTTGGTGGGTGCCTTGTGTCTGGCTCAGATATTGAGCAAGTGGTTGGAAAAAGGGGAAAGGGTGTGTCACTCACCTAGAACAGACATCTTGGAGTGCAAAGTCAAGTGGGCCTTAGGAAGCTTTGCTATGAACAAAGATAGTGAAGGTGATGGAATTCCAGTTGAGCTATTTAAAATCCTAAAAAGATGATGCTGTTAAAGTGCTGCACTCAATATAGCAGCAAATTTGGAAAACTCAGCAGTGTCCACAGGATTGGAAAAGGTCAGTTTTCATTCCAATCCCAAAGAAAGGCAATGCCAAAAAATGTTCATAGTACCATACAGTTGCACTCATTTCACATGCTAGCAAGGTTAGGCTCAAAATCCTTCAACCTAGGCTTCAGTAGTACATGAGCAAAGAAATTCCAGATATGCAAGCTGAATTTAGAAAAGGTGAAGGAACCAGAGATCAAATTGCCAGCATCTGCTGGATCATAGGAAAAGAAAGGAAATCCCAAAAGGAAAATCTACTTTGGCTTGCCTTGTGGCTCATCTGGTAAAGAAGCCACCTGGCAATGCAGGAGACCTGGGTTGGGAAGATCCCCTGGAGAAGGAAATGGCAACCCACTCCGATATTATTGCCTGGGAAATCTCATGGACAGAGGAGCTTTGTGGGTTTGCAAAAGAGTCAGACACAACTTAGCAACTAAACAATAGTCATTGTCACTATTTCTGCTTATGATTCTTCTACGTCACCATCTTTGTTAATTAAGAGATAATTACTGTGCATATACAAAGAACTATCACTGTTCTACAAATGAGAAATATCTTCAGCAGTGAAAATGCATATCTTTTAAGATAAAATTAGGAAATATTTCAGATTCATGTAGCTATGACTCCAACAAATGATAAACTTGGTTACTTGCCTCACTTGTCTGTAGCAGTAACAGGATATTGCTTCAGGGTGCAGCAGATGGCCTCTGAGTGGCTTGGTGAGGAGAATGTTTGCTAAAGGTGACAGAGTGTACCTATCCAGCATAGGCACTAGGTCATTGGTGACATAAGGTCTTAGCTTCAGGAAGTTATTAAGGTCAGGGAGTAATTCCAAAGCATTTTAATAAAGTTCGTATTTCTCAGCAGGTAATATTTTCTGTTCAGTTCCTATATGGTAAGATGAGACTCTTAGGCTTTTCTCTAAATGACGCGCAATATAGAATCCATGTGAGGTGTGTATGTATATTCGTGAACCATGTGCAAGATTTGTTACATAATATTTTTGCGGATACATGTATGAGGCATGAAACTGATAAAAGTTTGATAATATTCTATTATAAAATGAAGTGCTCATTGCTAGTTCTATGAAATTAAATGATAGTGTATATACTCTTTTACATTATAATATGTATTTTAAACTATCATGGAAAATTACAAACATACAAGAGTAGAGAAATGGAATAATGAGCCACTATGTCTCATAACCCAGCTTCAACATGATTATGATTATAGTATAAATCAACACATCCTAGAGATGCAATTTCTTAAAAGAAAGAAAATTCTTTTAAAATGAAAGAGCATTTTCTTGTGGACAGTGTCTTAAAATTAATAGCACATATTGTTTAATTTTAGTACTGTGAAACACCGTACAGTTGTTTTACTAAATATTAATTTTGTAAGTATTAATAATATTTTAAACTCAGTCATTTTGCCATCTTGATATGTTTTAAAAAATAACTTTACTGAAACAGATATTTAGTGAATATATACTTTTAAATCCTAAGAAACTCTTTATGGTATGATGAACAAAAGAGCTAGTACCATCCTTACATATAATTTGTAGTTGATATCTTATCGTTTTAGATGCAGGAAGAATAAAATCATTGAAGGAAATTTCTCTATATAGTTATCTTCTTATATTTTTCCATTTTTCATATTGTATTTTATTCTACATCAGTTATAGATTATCTACTTTAGGATCATAGTCTTATTACGTATTTTTTATTAACAGATACATTTATTAAGAACGACTCTTACGACGTTAAATGAGCTTTGGTAGCTCCTCAGATTAATGAAACTGATGGCTGTGACTTTCTTGATGTTGGATAAGGAGTTAGAACTGTAAGCCTAACATTTGCTTTACTTTCTTCAAAGTTTTTGTTTCTAGTAATTATATTTTACAACCTCCTTACCTTCAACATTACTGTTTAAAAAGTGAAGTACGTAGTTTGCATGTTGCATACTGTCCACTGGGAAATGATTAAGTGCTATAAGTTTAGCAAATTGCATAGATAAACCCTATACTAATTATATACATAAATTGTTACTTAGTATTTAAAATATAAACTAACACAACATTGTAAATCAACTATATGTCAACAAAAAAAGGAGAAAAGTTAATACTAAAAGTGTTCAAAAGCATAACTGCTATCATTAGAGTATATCGATGCTATTTGTTAATGTCCCTATTACTACTTATTATTTAACTGTATAAACTGTAGAGAATTATTAAGCAATTTTTTGATAAAATCTGTTAGTAAGCGTTATGATATGTGATGAATTAAGAACTTATAGTTTTTACTTTATTTTAGAAGGATGTTTTCTGACAGCTGTTCTTTTATTTGATTTCAAGTGGGTGCTCATACCAGTTGTCATTACAGATCGATTTAACTTGCTCTAATACTTTTTTACCTTTGATTTGCCAAGAACTTCAGTTGGTTGTATGGAAATGTAAGCCTTTGTGTGAAGGAGTGTGTCATTGCATCAGAACTTGGCAATCACATGAATCTTAAGAAAACATGCTGTTTGTTCCCTAGAGAAGCTATTCTATAAGATGACTTTGTTTTTATATTCTGTGCTAGATTAAGTGATTTAGTTTGGTTTGGCCTAGGGCAAAATGTTTTAGCTTATTTTAGAAAATCCTGTATCTGATTAACCTTCTGAAAATAATAACCAGTTTTAAAGTTTTCCTTTTTAAAATTTTACCAGTAGGCTGTGCAATACAGGATTCATTCTCAAAGTGTCATTTGTAACTACAGTGAAGGCTGTTGCAGTGTTCCATCTGGTATATGCAGTGTTACAGGTATATTTATTTGTTTGGCTATGTCGGGTCTTAGTTGCATGAAAACCATATATTTGAAACATTAAATATTTATTTCCTTTTAATTTGACACCCTCCATGATATTAAGTGATGTAAGTAATTAGTCTTTTCTTGATAGTAATTTTTATTATAAACCCTTAAATATTAGAATTCTGAAAACTACAACTGTTATAATCTCTAATTGAACAAAGAAATGTGATTTTTTTTTTTAAAAAAAACTTTATTCTCAGGAAATTCATCCATTAAAAATTTTTCTATACTAAAATATTTCTACCATATATTAGTTAAATTAGAACTTTTCACTCTACGTAAACCAAGCAAGCAAATAACCATGACAAAGTATAATTATAAAAGTTAGTTAGTCTAATTATTTGTTCAGAGTTTCAAGGGAGTCATAAAGCTTTCTTTCAGCTCATTTTGAATCTCTCTAATGTAATGTGGCTTCTTTCCGAGTTTCTTGTAAAATGCCAGGGTTATTTATAAATATTTCATCGTTAAGTTAAAAAATAATACATTCACATAGTCAAAAAATCAGATTATACAGGTAGATAAGATATAAAATGAAATAGAAATACTTCTCTCCCTCATTTTCTCAGTCTCTCTACCTCAACTCTTAGGCCCTTTTTTCAGAGTAACCACTGATAATAGATTGCTCTATGTATCCTATTCAAGCATGTATACATGAGTGTAATTTTACAGTTTTTTCTGTCTTTAATTTATCCATGTTCTGTACCTATATTGTTTTAGCTAAAGATTTATTTTGGGTAGGAAATTTATTTGCCTTATCTATTTATTTTATATTTGATCCCTAGAACGGTTGACTAACAAATAATATATAGGTGCTTAACAGATGCTTGTTGAGAGAATCTTCACATATTCTGTCCACCTGTCTGATCATCAGGTACATACGGAATACTTACTTACTGTATGCCAAACACTCTTCTAAGGATACAGATGAAAGACAAAAACAAGGGCTGTGCCTGAATGTCCTTTCCATATAAATCCTTGGTGGATATATGTCATAAACAATGAAGTAAAACCCAAACAGATGGCTTCATGAAAGTAATAGCATAGGTAATGTGATGAGAGAGGAGTTTCTACTTTAGATAGGATGGCCAAGCGAAAGCTTTTGAAGAGATGAATTTTGAGCAAGGCCTAAGTGATGGGAAGGCCTAAAATGGTTTAGCAATCTAGAGAAGAGAAGTATAAATGTTCTGAGGCAAGAATAAGCTTGGTGAGTTCAAGGAACAGAGAGAAGTTCAGAATGACTAGAGCATAAGAGCATAAGTATTGTCTCATACCAAATAATTATTGCTTCAATGTGTATCTTTTTACATTGTAGATGTAGAACATCTACATCTTCGTACATGTAGAACATATTTTTAAAAGACTAGTAGTAGACTTGAGGGATCAAATAGTATATGCATTTAAAATCTTGATAGCTATGGCATCTGGCTACTTTTATCCTTTCTCCTTTTCCCTAGATCTTTTCTTGATTTCCCAGGCTGTGGGAAACTTGCATTATCTGGAGCTGGTAGGGAGTGGGCTGTGATGTGAGATAGTCAGTGAAAGGAATTCTTTTTTGTGAAAGAACGTGAATATTTGAGAGACTTTTGTCCAGCAAGATGGAAATCCATCAGAAGAACATATGCATATATTGTATATGTCGAGTTACCTGATATAATATTTGGCTCTCAGAAATACAGTGCTCTTCTTTAGCCATTTAATGAAACCATCCCAGTGCAGAAATTATCAACATTTCTCAATCCAGAAAATCCAAAATTTGGCATCGTTATAGCTGCATATAATTTAAGTTATATTTAGAAATGAATCTTAACTTTATACTCTGGATTCAAATTACACAAATTTGTGATTAAACTAAGGAGACATTATGAAAAAGGAAAACTATTAAACAAAGTCAGCCGAACACCTTTGCCTTGTGTGGTTTTTGTGGAGGAAAGTAGACGGGTATTTCCTATTTAAAATACGTTTTAAAAAGTCCTGGGTGTTGTTACTTTGGGGTGTGAAGTCCCATCTTTAAATGCCTTTCTATCCAAAAAGCATTGTTTCATTTTGAAAGATAAATGTCAGAATTACTCATTCTTTTTTAGGCTGATTAGAAATTTTAGACTGGTCAAAGAACAAATTTTGTTTCATCAAGTGTTTTACTTCTGAGTAAACAAGGAGAGTCAAATCCCGTTTCAGAGCATGGAGATGTTTGTTTAATTTTTTTCAGTCTCCATTTTTGATAGCATGAAAGTAGGAAATACAGGCAGATACATTCAAATTCCAGTGTAGTTAGAGATGGTATGTGGTTTCCTTGACTATAATTTATTTTTTCTTTTTTCACTTATTCCGAGAATTAAAAACAACTTGGAGGAATGAGGTTAGGAGTATGTGATGGAGAAGATTTCATTTTAACACATGCTGATATGATATGTTCTGTTATAGTAAAGATTTTATTTTTCTTTTTTATGTAGGTAACTTTCCCCCCACATTACTTAAAGATGAACTTCAGTTAGATTTTATTTTGCTGCTTGAACCTGGTAACATTAGTAATGATAAAGCATTTAACATATTTTGTCTGTGATATAATGATTTAGCACTTTGATTAAGAAGCCTAGTTTATCTACTGTGAAATCATCCCAATAATTTTAACATGAAGATATACTTTCTGATTTAAACAAGTTCTTGATATCAATCTTTAAGGTGAGTGTGAGGAAAGGAATCAGAATCTTATTAGGCTTAATCCTTTGTCCTAAACTCTATAGATGTGTAAAATATGTTGCATGTTTACAAAAATATTCTATTACAATATGTAGATCTATAAGTTGTAATTATTTTAATCATTAGAAGATCTAATTTTTGCTTGAAAATATGCAAATATGCCATTAAATCTGTTTTTTAAGATTTTTCCAGTTTAATGTCTGAATCCAAATTCATAAAGAGTTGGAAAAATGAGATGTCTGAGCTATAGGATTCACAGGGATTTCATATGAAGCCTATTTAATCAGGATAACACTGTTATTAATATTCATAATGTCAGCTGGAACACAAATGACAGACTATGGGGCCTAAAATTTTTACTTGGTGAATTTATTAAAAGTAGCTTAAAAAATTAATGAAATTGAAGTAAAGTTGGTGAATATGAAAATCTTGTGTTAGCAGAAAAAAAACCTCTATTAAAACTTTCTTTAAGACCATTTTGCATTGATGTCTTTTGACAGACTTCATTGGTACTTGAAGAAGAAAGATGCATGAATGGTCATTTAAGAGGATTTAAACACATTGGCACATTAATTTTTACATGAATAATAAGTACTTTCCAAAAGCAATTAACTTAGAGTGTACAAGATATGAATTGAAAAATAAGACTGTGACATCAAGGGCAAAGCAAATGTGCTGTACATTTTAAACTTAGTGGCAGGACTTTTTAATATTTTGGTTTATTTTTATAGCTTGCATAGGCTATGACTTAGAATATAGTTATTTTACTGCATTTAAAAGCATAATAGAAAGGAATAATGTTCCCTCCCTGACTAAAAAATTGGTACTGCTAAGCATTATCCCCTGCAAGTATCTGTTGCATTTATTGGAAAATTAAACACTTGTTATACTATTGTTTATATTTGAAAATACGTGCAATTTTGCAGAAAGTTAAAGGGATGATTCTGAATAGGCTTAGTGATACACATGTATATGTGTTAACAAAGTCTTACTGATTATATCATAACTTAAATGTTTAATAGATACATTTCTAAAAGTTTAGTATAGGAAGTTTAGTTGATACGCATCAGGTAGTATTCAAGTAAATCTGTTCTGAATGTTATTCTAAAAAAGTAAAAAGTTGGGAATGGCTTAAGTAAAACTGGGGTGTTTTATTTTGTGTATTGCCTGCTATTCTTTATATTTTAAAATGTGCTTGTAATGGTATTATACCATTGCTGTAGGTTTTTTTGTTGTTGTTGTTGTTGCTATTGGAGTTCATTAAAAACAATTAGTTTTAGACTATTTTGTATAGTCACAGTAATACTGAGTGTTTTGTTTTATATCCATCAGAGATTAATCTTCTTATCCATTTTAGTACTTATAAAAACATAGCTTAAATCTCTAGCAGTCTAGTTAGGGTTTACCAGTGAGAGAATATAGGTGAGGTCTGACAGTACAGGAGAGAACTAGAAGTTTCACTTGCAGCCAGTGTCCTATATGAATGATTTAGTTTCATTAGATTATAGAAATTGCCTGGTATATTTTGAGACTCATATTCAGAACTTGAATGGAAAAATCACTAATTACTAGGAGGTGAAGAAATTATCGCAATAAGCCATAAATTAAAATTTTTTGTTTAAGGAATGAAATCAAATTTATATATAAATTTATATATATTTTAGTGTCCTTTTAAAACTTAGATTTTTGGGTTGGGGGAAATGTTTTGTTTTTGGCTCTGAAGTATTCACTTATATGCCCAGGAGAGGGCAGCATTTTACTATAGCAGTCTCATAAAAGAATTAGCCCTACTTAGACTGTCGACGTTTCTTGTAATTACTCCCAGTATATTTGTTGCTTGCTTATGAATTAACTTGCATTTATGGAACTAAATCATTCCAATCATTTAATTACACCTGAGGAGCTGAACTATAATTGCTTGCTTCCAACTAGGATCTGATATGGCTTGAGCAGTATTAATTTGGTGTTTACTTTTCTGAGTGCTAAAAGCATTAAAATGATTGTGCAATGGGATTACATTTTACTAATTGCTGGCATTCATTAGCTGGGTAAATGATGAGGAAGAGTGACTGTATATCGCAAAGGGATAAAATTATGATTTTGAATAGTATATTACTAAGCACATTAAGGCCTGTAAGGCATGTTTTAAAATACTCCAGAGGTTATTAAAGACTGTATTTTCTACATGTCTTGCTATATGAATCTCTTATTAAAAGACTGCAATTATTATTAACCTTTTTGGGCAATATGGAGGGAAATGGCTTCATTGACTGAAACATATTTCTTTGATATTAATAACTTCCTATATTTTCAGTTAATCCAAAAGTAAATGAGGAACTTAGAAAAAGATTGCCAACTCCACATCAACATATTTAGAGAAAATTGGAATAGGAGAAGCTTACTACAGCTTTATTTGAGGACTTTTTAAAGAACGCTGAGTTCTAGCTGTGAGGTGAATCTAATTTTATTATTCTCTTTAAAAGCATGTAAAAAAGTGAACTTGCATAGCTTTGATCATATTTATTATGAAAACAAATGCAAGAGAGAAATACCAATAATTCCACAAACTGAAGATAACCTTTTAAAAAATTAGAGTAGCATTTTAAAATTACTTTTATACTATGAAATATTTTATGTGAAAATATACATTCAAATAAATAAGTTTGAAATTTTTGCTATAAGCTTATGACAAATAGAGTAAAATTTTTATTTTTCTTAAATTGTTGAAGTTGTGTTAATAGTTGGAGAAGACTTAAGCTAAATAAATTAAATAGTTTTCTAACCAAAGGAGCAAGAATGTCTAGACGCTTACCCTTGAACTGTATTTACCAAAATGTAAGTGTGAATGAAAAAACTTTTTTTCTGAGAAAAAAGATTTAATTTCATGTGTTGAAATATACAGTTAATTGTCCTATTATAAGTGTTTTAGAAAACCATTTATCCTGTAAATTCTCTGTTAAACAAAAGTAAGATTTAGGTGTGTTCTGATATATTGTTTTAAGTTTATTTATCTAGAGTTGGCTTTATTTTAGCCTCAAATCTTGGCGCAAAAACCAGAGGCATTGCCAGAACAAACAAGAACAGAAGTGCAAATGGAGGACTGGTCAAAAGGTAAGGACTTTTAAGGTATTAATACCAAACCCCAGGTGATGTGCTACTTTAAGGCGCTGAATGAAGTGTGTTTGTTCTATAACCAGTGTGTTAGACAGAAGCAGATAAGCACAGGCACCCAGGCATGCAGTCACACACGCAAGGAAGGAAGGATATCCCAAAAGACTCTTCAAAAGAGACCCAAGGAGAAAGAGACAAAGGCACAGAGCAGGAGATACTGAAAGAGGAAAAGGAAGGCAGACACACAAGGCGAGAGAAGGACAGACGCCCACAAAGTGGTAGAGGAGGCTGAGAGACTAGTAGAGAAAGGCACGCAGAGAGGGAAACTCAGAGCAAGAAACCCAGGCAGAGAAAGGAGACACAGACCTAAGGGGGAGATGGTAAGCTCAATGAGAAAGACACATACGTATGCAGAGGTCCACGCAGAGAGAGACACATGCATGACACACGCACAAAGCCACACATCCCGAGACTCAGAGAGGAGCAACAGCAGAGTAGGAGAAACACAATGGGGAGACACTGTGGCAGAGAGAGGGGTTGGGCGGAGACAGGAAAGAGACACACTTGGGGGGGGGGCATCTGTGTACACGAAGACACTCTCAGAAAGAGCCGGAGGTGAGACTCAAAGTTAAAGAGACATAGATGCACACATGCGGAGACAGACGGACATGTATGGAGAGGAGACACACATACACAGAAACACAGATGCATACAGGCTCAGAGACACCTGTACACTATGAGACGCACCCTGAGACAACCACAGAGAAACAGTCAAGGGGTCTCTGCCCAGAGTCAGAGCCACAGACACCAGCAGAGATGTGCAGAGGAAAGCAGAAGAAATCCTTCGCAAAAGAGACAATGACGTGAAAACAGTCAGAGACAAGAAGAGAAACAGAAAGAGAAAAGCACAAATAGGCACAGGCAGAGGGAGAGAG
The DNA here is from genome assembly GCA_007570785.1 of Antilocapra americana. Lineage (NCBI taxonomy): Eukaryota > Metazoa > Chordata > Mammalia > Artiodactyla > Antilocapridae > Antilocapra > Antilocapra americana. The sequence goes on from ML661902.1 coordinate 8,781,062, forward strand.
TGGTCAGAGAGAAACACAGTTTGAAAGACAGACAAAGAGGGCCTACCAGAGGGAGAATAGTGGAAGGATGGATGGATGGATGGATGGATGGATGGGTAGGTACAGATGTAGGTAGATAAGTAGAGGACACCTATCTGTGTGTAGACCAAGGTAGAATAAGCCCACACAGACAGGTTTGTAAAATGTTTGGTTTTTACTTGATGTCTTTTACACTAAGTCTGGATACAGTTGCAAATCTGAAATCCTTGGATAACAAATCATTCTGAATATAGTGTGATGTATAGTTGAAAACTTGAAATTTTATGTCCGTCATTTTCATGTCCTCTAAATTTTTTACAAATAAAATTATTATCGAAACATTGCACACATCCCTCTTTTCCCTCTCCTTCAACAGGGCTTTCTTCACTGTTTATCAGCCACACTGTTACCTTTTTCAGAAGGTCAAAGGCCGTTTGAGGGAACTCTTCTGTCATCCTTGAACTAAATCAGTTACTAGCTACACGTTCTTTTGAGATAAACAAAGATGCTGCACTGAGTGTATCTTTTTTGATTTCTCCATTGTTTTTGATTTCTATACTGTTATCGATTTTCTTGTCATTTATGCGTACTGTTAGCAACCTTTCTCTTATTTGTGATTCTAGGCTACTGTTCTGAGTTTAGAATCCAGGTAACCGATTGCATTGTGTATAAAGGAATAGCAAGTAATACCTGAGTGTATAGTTAAAGGTTTTAATGAAAAGTTAATAACTTTTGGAAGGATTTTGTGGCACTTGATTTTAGTCTACTCTCTTTATATTCAAGTTGTGATAATGATGTATTATTGGTGTGAAGCAGGAAACTGTTTGTTTTAGCTGTTTTTATTCATTTATGCAGATAGGCAGGCAAACGCTCTTGAAAAACTCAAAGCAGTTCTTACTCAACGTATGTGCAAAATAAGAAAAGAGGAAGTAAATAACAATGCCCTTCTTGCTTTTGTTCCCTGTTCAGAGGTCACATTGCTATGAAAGCCATGTGGTTCACATTATAGACCAAAGGATCTTTAAGGAGCCAAAGGAATTATTTTTGATATTTCTAAAGAGTAGGGGCTTTAGGGGAAATGCTTTTCATAAATGTGAAACAACCAGGAGAAATGTTAAGGAAGGGAACTGCTGAAACTCTAGGACACTTGTGGAGAGGAAGGTTTTAGGGCTGGAGACAGATGCATAAATAGTTTGCAGGAGGCGCAGACTGCAGGAGACGTGACTGAAACATCATTAAGAAAATTTGCATTTTTACAGACAGTTTTTGGACATTGGAAGTAGGACCAAGACATTCCCTAAGGACCTATTAATGAAACATTATTAACAAATAAAGTTAAACAGGTAAATGGAGTATCTTTTGAGTTTTGTGATAACTGATATATTTAAACACATGATTATTTCTTTGTTATCAAGGTTCATGGGATTTTTCATAAAGCACAGATTGCTTCAAAGCTCTGACTGACACAAATGTTCATAGGCTGTTCTTATAGTTATTTTATTTAAAGTTATCTTAATTTTTAAGGAAACGGAGCTAATTAAAAACTTTCATTACACTTTGCATCATCTTACAAGTTTCATTATAAAGAATGCTGAAGTGGTTATTCTTTTCCTAGCTTTATTTTAGAAACATTGCTGAAATACTTGACGTCAAAGAATTGATGAGTTAAACAGTGTTAACAGGTGAAACGATTTACATTTTTCTTGGTTTTCGTCATTATTCTCAGTTTAGAAAATGTAAAGCTGAGGTTGATAGGTAGGATAAGTGAAGCCGTCTACAAACTGTGCAGGTTTCTCTGGGTAGTTAAAAAGAAAACCCAGCCCTGAATGAATGAAATCTTAGGGTGTGGAAGCAATGGGTGGCAACATACATCTTCTAGCTTACTTAAGTAAATGATGTTTTGTCCTTTCATGAAAGCTTTCTCTTTTTCAGTATTCCTTTTTCCTTCCTGCTTTTGAAGAAAAACAGTGAAATGGTGCAGTCAAAGGGCATATGTAAAGTTAACCCTCAGAAAGAACCAGTTACTATATGATTGACTGTTTAGCCTGTCTTACACATTTGCTTATTATTTACTTAACAATGTAAGAAAAAAGCCTTGAGGATCATAAATCTCTTATGAGTGATTATTGGGAATAGTATGATAAATTACTGGATAGTTCTTAAATTTTGGTGATTTTTATTAAATTAGCAGAAACACAGTTTAGTTGTTTTATAGTGCACAACAGTCTGTTGGAAATAATTTTAAGTGTGATTTATGAATAAACATGCATGCCATAAGAATATATACCTATAATAATGCTAAAAATGAGGTTTGGATACCAGTTACATTTAGAATACTGTTAAACTTGTTTAAATTTAGAGCCTTTAGGGGTCAGTGTTCCCTAAGAAAGGTTAAAGAAGGTTATTGTGCCTACCCAAATTAAACACTGTCTGCTGTGTTTTAAATATTTCTTACCAATTGAGGGTAAGAAATGGTAGGAATCATAGGGCTTGAAGAAGCTTTAGACAAAAACCTTTTAATTTTATGAGTTTCTTTAATATTTTTAGGTTTAATATTTTAGGAGTTATATTTAATGTTTGTTTTATACACAGAGTAGTTATTTTCACTTATGTATTATCTCAATTTAAATGTGAATCACATTTTAAAAACTATTTTAAGCATAGTTTTAAAAAAGTGAGCATAATTCTAAATCATTGTCTCAATTGAAACGGGATGAAATCCTTCTAGAACTGCTTATGACAATAGATTTCTTACATTTTGCAGTTTATTGGAGGTTAGCAAATGTTTTTTAAAAATTTTATCTTGCTGCTCTAAGTAAAAAGCAACTGTCTTCTTTATATGTAAAGAGGACATGATTTTGTTACCATGATTTCTGTGGTTTTTCTATCAAATAACAAGAACTAAAACCTAGCAAAAAGTAACTTATAAGTAGTTTGTTAGTTTCTTTTTGAGTCAGAATACTGTATAATTTTGCTTGGCCTTTGGAACCTGTGTGCCACCTTTTATTATTCGTTCCTTTATCTTTCTCTCTTTTCACAAAGTATGTGTTCTTTTTACTTTTTGCCCATATAGTGTTCTGTAACTGAATTACATCTAAAACTATTGTATGATTTGCAAGCATTTTATAAGAATAGACATCAATAGAAAAATAACCCAGATGCTTTTAAATGTCTTTGATCATTATGATAAAAATAGTACAGTTTCATATCATTTTCATAAACTGTTTTAAGGTAGAAAGGAAGGAAACAGCAACTTATGTAAAATGGACATCCATTTCTACCTAGGAAAAAATGGATTCCCTAGACATTATGATTAGACACTCCTTGAAATCCAAGGTTTTGGAACTGTCTACATAATTATTTATTCTGTGTTGAATTACAGTATTTGAATTGTACTTAATAATTGGCATTCTAGTTAGTAATGGTTTGTTTTCCCTGAATGAGTAACACAGTTTGCTTTTATTAATTTTGTTTTTGTTTAAATTTAAAGGAAAATTACACTGGAGAACCAGTGCATTGAATGATTTCAATAACATGTTATAGTAGAAAGAATGTAGGTTTTGGAACTAGATAGACCTGTGTTTTAACTTTTCAGTCTTCTACTGACTACCTACCTGGACTTAGGTGCAAGTTTCATAATTATTTTCAAGCCAGAGTTTTCTTGTATGTGGAACAAGGAGATACTTCCTTCAGGAGAGTTTGGAAGATGAGAGATTGTGTATGTAAAAGCCCTACTACAATATCTGAAATAGGAAACAAATTTAATATGAATTTCATATACCAGAATAATTATTTTCAATAATGTGGTGGTAGTAACTATCTTTACAGATGCTTAAAAAACTAAATTCTTGACATATTTTATAGGGCCTAGATAAGTGGTGGTGGTTGCATGATTGTTCCTCCACCCAGCTGTGAAAGATAGCCTATAAAAAAGTTTCTAAAGTATTAAGAACACAAATAATAGTATTTGAAATGGTTATTATTAGTTTTATAGGAAGTTATTCTCTTTAGATATAATGTTCACAATATCAAAAACTTCGTATTTTCAAAGTAGTATAGTTTATATTTAGTAATTTATATTTTGTAGAATAGAATATAAAATCAATAATAATCATTTAGGGTAAAATCTAATTGTGTCTGTATTGAAATCCCAGTTGCAGTAATAATCTTCACACTAGTGACATCATACAATTTGCCTTTTCCTTTTGGCAAGTGTGAATATAAGAACGCATTTCTAATTTTCGTTTTGCCATAGAAGGGTTAAAAAAAGAGCGTGTCAAGGTCTGCCTAAATTTACTATTTATCTCCATAGGTTCTAACTTTAAATAGAGTTCTGGTGGTTTCTTATACATAACCATTGACAATATTTGAGAGTGGTTTTAGGACTGCTGGCCACAAGCCAACAGGACTGATTCATTTCCAGAGGAAATGCTAAGATACCCTTAAAAGCATGATTGAGGTTATACTCTTTTAGAAAAAAAATAATTTCTTTTTTAAAAAAATAAGTTTATAAAAATAAATGAGATTCTGAGTGTCTTTATTTTTTAGGGTTGATATGAATGATTCTGTCACGATTCCTGGCCTCATTAGAAAAATGTAATGGAAAACCAAAAAAGGGCAACTTAGTCTTCTAGCTGGTTATAAAGTTTGTTATAAACAGTGTTTTGGGATTTATCATTTCTGCTGTTAGTAATTAACATTTAGGAATTTATGTCATATATATTTTTTACTTTTGTGGGCAGTTTTTAAAAAATACTTTATTTTGTAGAACAGCTGTAAGTTCTCAGCAAAACTGAGCAAAAAGTACAGAGTTCCCATTGCACTCCTACTACCTAACCCCACACAAGAACAGCTGAGTATAGTAATGCATTTGCTACAGTTGATGAACCTGCCCATAAGTTCTTAATGAGGGAAAATTTTGGGAGATAATAGCACTCTTTATTTCTTTTCTTTCTTTCTTTCTTTTTTTTTAAAACTAAATTTAGAGTCTTTTACGTCAGTTCAGACTATACTCTTCACATGGAATTCTTACTACCCTTTCAGTCCTTCATTTTGTAAAAATGATAATTACTAAGAAGACTAAGCATGAAAAATGGTAAATTTCTTTTTTAATATGACTGCTTCTCCATTTCTTTGCTATTAGTACGATTCTCTCTTTTTACAACTTGGGACTATTTCTTTGATTTAAGGAAATGCAATTCTACCTTTAGTGAGCTGTTTTAAATATGTTTGTGACCATGAAAACACATTTTTTGAAATAGAAAAAAACTACTTGAATTTTTCAAAAGTTTTTGGCTTTAAGTTCTCCATTCTTAAGGTTCTGGGCTCTTTGATAAAAGTCCTCATTCATTTCTGGTTAGGGGAGCCCTTTCATGCCAGAGCACTTCCTGGAACACATATTTATGACACAAATCTCAATATATTATTGAATCTTAAATTTTTTAGAAATTGGAATTTCAGTGGATCATACTTAAGATGATTATTATGGTCTCCATAGTGGCTGCGTTTGTCACCTTAGCATGATTACTATAAAGTCCTGAGTGTGCATTGGCATTTTGTTGACTTTGTTGATCTAAATCAATATACAATGGTGTATAGACTGAATTTATGACCATTTACACAGTTGGTTCAGGTTGACTGACTGTTTGTAGAGTAGGACTGATGTGACTACATTTACTCACTGTTTTTGGTTGTAAATACATCTGAAAGTTGAATATAAAATTTGGGGTTTAGTATGTGTATATATTTGTGTTTTAATCAAAACTACCTGTCATGTAAGACATCATTATCTTCTGGGAGGAAGTTTCAGATACAAATTTTCTTCATGTTTTGCCTTTTGTGATTTTGTTTTTTCTTGGGGAATAAAAAACAAATTTAGAAAATCAAGCTATAAAATTTTGAAATTGGTTGCATAGATTATTTCATAATCTGAATGATTGAATTAAAAATTCTAATCTGTAGCTTTGGGGTAAAATTGATCATTTTTGCCAAATGGTATAACTGTGCTGACAAGATGTAAGGTGAAAGTAATTATTTCAGAAAATTATATTTTGACTTCATTTTTAATTTATTTTGTCTTCATATATTGAAGCTTTTCTGTGCTTTAAAAGCAGGATGCTAGTGAATGAAAAGCTAAAAGTAATCCATACATGTATAGATACTGAATATGTTAGTTTTTGCAAATTAAATATGTTTTAAGTTAAAAATCAAATACTCTTTTTTAATAGTTTCACTGGCTGTACTTAAAATAATGTGATGTACTCTAAAACATAGTAACATTCTTTGATTTTGACTTTAGAAATAAAATGAAAATTAAGCAAAAATTACTATTTCCTTCCTTAATTAATATCCTGTTTAAGTTTTATTCTCTCTGTTTCAGATTAATTTTCAGATTAATGTTGATCCCTAACAGATTAGGATAGGTAAGGTTTATTTAGCCTTAGTTTCCTTGAATCCACAACACGTATTGGAGGAAATCTGATAGGAAGAACAGGAGAAATACATAGTTCTGAAAGAATCAGGATTGTGTATAAGTTCTAGCATTTTGAGTATGGAATACAGAATGTTTTGTATCCTTTCCATGGATTAAATTAAGTGTAAAGAATTTACAAATTTCAAGGAATTCCTATTTTAAGTAGATTAAATTATTTTTGAATCTTTATCAGGAAACCAGATGTTGCAGAATTTGGAGTCACTGAAGCCTTTTATTCAGTTGCTTTTAAGAGTTTAAAGTTAAAAAGAGTAATGATTTCAAATCAGCAAATCTGATTTTTTTCCTTTCAGAAACCTTCATTGTCTATATTTTATAATCAGTTGATATATTTCAGCATCAGGACAGTGCTGCATTAGTCCAGGTAAGAAGAGCGAAGACAAAACAAAAATTTTCATTAAAAAAGAAGTCCTTGATCTCCTGAGAATGCAATGAAGACTAGCATCGGAGACTTACTCTGCATTTTTAATAGACCATTGGTCTCTAATAGGTTCTATATTGGTCCTTCCTTACCTTTTTCTTTTTTAAATATCTCTGCCTCTCACCACAGTCATTTGAAATGAATAGGTTGTATACATAGATAATTTTTACTTTTCTCAGGCTTTTTTTGTCTCAGGTATTTAATGCTTTTTTTAAAAGTTAAAAAATACTAACAAGATGGTGATGATGTTGTACATTACTCTAGTAGTCACAGTTGATTAATAAAATGAGAGTCCCTACCTTTTCCTTTTGTTCCCTCCTCCCCCAAACAAATGGTGAATTTGAATAAAACATACATCATTTGCATAGAAAGTTATGTAATGATGCCATATAGAGTGTAATGATTTCCTAAAACCTTGTATTTAAAGTAACCTGAATTACAATGAGAGATAAACAGAATATTTACCCATCCCTTATGAGCTGCTGCTGATATGTAAATTTATTCTTCTACTTTGCACAAATATACTTTTGAGCTACTGCTTAAACACTTTGAGGTCCTTAGTCAAACAGCTTTAATGATGCCTCCAATATTATGAAAGTGTGACATTTGATGAATGTCTCATATAGTTTTGATATCTAGGCACATGTCAACAAAAAAAATGAACATTGGTTTGTCATGCAACACCTAGATAATTTATAATTTTACTGTTTATATCCATCTTGACATTTTTTATCTGCCAAAGGCAGGTTTCATTTGGAATCTTAATCTGAGATTTATTTGGTGGATCTGGAAATCATAGCTAGGGTTCCCACAGGAAATGGTCCATATACCAACAGATTAAATGGCGGTCCTGCAGTTGTTAGGGGAGCTCTGCATTTAACACACATGCATACTCATTCAGTCAGCACTGGGGAGAAAAATTAAAGTAGTAACCCAGGTTTAGGAACAATGTAGCTAAAAAGTCCCATATTTGCTGAATGACAAAGGGTTATATAGCAGCATTTCATTTTATTATTCGTGCTTGAATTTCTTGTTTGCTCTGTTGAGTCTGCTGACGAATACTAATAAATGCCTGCAACAATCCAGACGAGAGATGCCTGGCAACAAAGCTATGCGGTGGACCTCCCTGATCTTCTCCAGTTCACAACCTGACCTTTTGAAAAATTGGCTGGGCTAAGCTGCAGAATTTGGGTGTAATGGTTATTGTTAACTCCAGCTTTAGGATTTATTAATTTGTGTGATCAAGACTTACCTATACTTCAAAGTTTCAAAAGACCAAATACAATCATCCATCCATTAGAACTAACATTGTGTTTCAGTGATTTCCACTTAGGATCTGACTGGTGATTCTTCTGTTTTATTTTCCAAATCTAAAGGTGATCTTAAATAAAATGAAAGGTGCATGTAAAGAAATATTTTTTTCTCCTCTTTACAACTGCTATTAAAAAGGTTACCTTCCATAAATGCTTTATGGAATTGTTGAATTCGTAGACAATTAGTATGCATTCATACTTGGCAAATAAAAAATATATAATTAAGAAACCCATTTTACTTGCAGTGGTAGAAATGTAAGACTTACCTAGTTGATTCATATATTTAATTACTTCATATAAATTATTCTTAGGAAAAATTGGAAAGGTTGAAAAGATTAGAAATATAGTAAGTAGCCAAACAGTTCATATCACTGGGGAAGAAAGAATATAGAGTACTATTCTGCTAGTTAATCTAATTTTAGGATAGTTTTCACAATCATTTCAGCTTAAATAATATTTACAATGGTTTAAGTAGGATGATATAATTTTTACAAAGCTTTAATTTATGTGATAGTTTCATAAGGTAGGTAGTGTCAGCTTTAGGTAATTATACTGTACTGTGTTCATGGTATTCATATGGTGAAAAATGTTAAAATTTAAAAGCTGAAATAGTATAACAGAACAGTTTTTCAGAAATGTATTGAATGAATATCGATGTGTTCATGACTGTTTCATGCTTGAAACAAAAACTTTTAAAAATTTGTTTAGTACCACCACTTCAGTAGCTTTTTTAAATAATAAAAAACGAAATTCCAGTAAGGTGATTTATATGTGTAGTCATTGGATAATTTGAAATGTGGTATACTAAGCCATTGAATTGTCTTAATCAAAGATGAAATAACCTCACTAGTTCTTTTTGACATGTTTATTTAGAGATACAACCATATAATGGAATGGAAAGGACATAGTTTATTTTGATTTCATGTCCAAATGAATAAATTATGTGACATTCCTAGGTTTCATGATTTTTCAGGTTAATAAACTTTTATGAAGCCTTATTTCAAAATCTTAGAGCTATGTCCAGCCTCTTCCCCATCACATGTTTTTGACCGCCTCTTAGTATATATGATACACCTTATTCGAATTACACAAAACTGTGTATCTGTGCTTTTCAACATAATAGCCAATGGCTCCATGTGCTTTGAATGCTTGACATATGAACAATTAGCATACAGAACAATGAAAATTAAAGTTATAGTGTTTTCTTCTTCTTAAGGCTGGTTAAGCCAAAAAATAAATTGAAAACCCCCCGAGAGAGTATGCAATATGCAGGTAATAAGTTTGCAGTTTTTAAGCTAAAGATCGAAAAGTTACCTAGTTTCTATGACTCTTAAATTAGAATCTCTGAAGAATAAGTACCTGTGATCTGTTACCTATGGTCCTGATCATATCTAATTTCATGTGCCAGTATAGTAGTGTTCAGATATGTTACAGAAACATGTTATTTAAATTCCTATTTTCCTGCTGTGGGAGTGAATTTACAGAAATATCCTCTTAATTTTCTTGCTATGAAATGGAATTTTCTTTCAGGATCTTTTCCTAATGTCAAGATTTCTGAATTTTGAAGTTCTGTTATTTTTGTAAACTTTTTAGCTTTATAATCTTATACAAACTTTATTAAACCATTGTATATTAACTACAAGTAGTAATTAAGCTTGTTAAGTATTTTCTCTTTTTTATATGTATCTCATTGAACAAAGTAGCATTTTATTTATTTTCCATGTTCATGTCTTTTGGTTTAACAGAAATTTTTTTTCTCAATTGTATTTTTATGTATTCTTACTACAGTTTAATAAGAAAATATTTTGCTTTTAGCCAAGTAGATACTTGCAAATAATAATAGCTAAAATTTATTGAGTGTGTTTTCTATGCTGATACTTTTCCAAGAGATTATATAATTTAAGTAATTTAATTCTCATAATAACCTTCTGAGGTAGGTGCTTTTTGTGTGTGCTTTTTACTGGTAGGGAAATTGATGAGAGGTTTATTAATTTGGTAGAGGTCATACAGCTATGTTGTAGAGCTGGAATTCAGTGTGCAGTCTGTCTTCAGAGCCCATGCACTTTGGTTTTGCTTGGAAACTTTAAATACACCAGTATTCTGCTTGAAAAGTCTGAACTTTGCTGTTTTACTCACTCATGTTAAGTGGAGCTATTATAGTATGGCACAAGTTTCTGATGTCTTTCTATTATGTTTGGGAAGAGAAAAGCTCATATATGCATCTATGTGGAAAACTAATCACCCCATACACATAAAAGGAAGCAAATAGTCCGAAGTATTTAGTAAAGGGAGTAAAGAGTATTTGTACACATATACAGATAGATGATCTACATGTAACTTAGTTAAGGAATTGGTAGAAGTTATTAGGGGCTGTGTTGAAACTAATATTTGTTTAGAAAAATTCTTAACCATTGGAAAAAATACATATTCTGTTGAAAATATGGGACTATAGTAATTCCATCATGAAATCAAATTTACATTTATTCAATAGTAAAAGAAAAATCTTATCATTTTGGTGTTTTTACATAATGTAATGACAGTATACAAAAGAAAGAAGCAATAAACATGAGATTTTCATTCTTTATATAGTTATAAAATCTAATGCTACAATCAAAGTAACAACCTTTTCAAAGAAAGAAAGATGGAGTATAAAGAAGTGATGACCAATTACGTTAGCAAGTGTCAGACAACACAACCTAAAACTGCTTCTTCTATGGTTCATTTTAGATAGTCAGTGCCCTTGAGTAGCGCCTGCATGTGAAGGAGCAAGAAATATATTTATTTGAATACACTTGCCTGTTACCCTTCCATCCCTCTTCCTTTTTCCTGCCACTGAGCTCTTAGCTACCTGTGATGTTGCTATTCTGAGTAACCCCTGTAAGATCCCTAGAGACAATTCTAGCTCAACCACTCTGAAGAAACAGCTCTGTAAACAGTATTGACCCCCCAGGGGACCATCAAATCCATTTACACAGATACCAGTTGTCACAAACTATTTACAAAGCCAGACAGGACAGAATTTCCCAGCCTCTAAGAATCCCTATTTGATTCTAACTGCCTCCTCACTTCTGTATAGTAGTTGTGAAGTAACAATTATTTTTGGCCCTGAGTTTTGATTTCTTGGATGGCATCAATGTAACTGAGTATACTATACATTAATGTATAATTGTCTGGAGAACTGATGTCAAAGGGGATCCCAAAGCATTCTTTTCAAGGTTAGGAAATAGTATAATGCTGTTAATTTTCTAGACTAAGGAATTGAGAATGTGACAGCAACACTAACATTGAAATGGTTGACAATACCGATACCTCCAGCGGTAAAGGGAGAATTTGTTAGATCATGAACGTAATCCACTGAAATAATATGAAAGCCACTAGAAAGATACAGAGTCTTCACGCCATGTAATGCAGCCAGCCAAGGCACATGCATTACGAGTTTTAAAAAGTTGTTACTAAATTCACCCAGTTTGCCCAGATGAATAAACTGGCTCTAACAATAGCAGTAGGTGGCATTGGAAGCATACTGAGTAATAATTTTCTATAACATTATTTTTTATGGTAACAGGATAGGTGTATACGGCAGTGATTATATTAGATAGCATGTAAAAATATTGTGTTGTAAAAATTGGAGAATATATTTGTTTTAAGTAGTAAAAATTCGTATGTCCAATTAATACAGCATGCCCACAGAAGAGCAAATAAATAAATGATGTTATTTGTCATCACAAAAAAGTTCATGTTGTTTGAGGAAAGTTAGATTTCATAGACATGAATTATGAAGAAAAGATTGGTAACATTCTTAAGTTCATATGAAGAAATGAATTTAAATAGTTTTAATTCTGTTAGTCCTAATGATGGAATAATTGACAATGACATTGATTCAACACTGAAGCAAATTACTGAAGAAAGTTTTAGAGTTTCCATTTCAGACCATGTGAGAGAGAGAGAGAGAGAGAGAGAGAGAGAGAGAGAGAGAGGCATCAACAGAATAGAGTGTTTTCATCTGCCTAGAGGTAAATTTGAATCGGAAGTGAGTTGATCTTTTAAACATTTATCTCATCTTTCTACTTGAATAGTGTATGAAACAGACCCATAACTTCACTTTTGCTACACTTTATTGATATATTGCTAATTCAGTATTTTTTTCAAGTGATGGGGGTAAGACAGCATCTCAACTAAAGTTTTTGGTAGCATCATCCTGTTATTACTTGGTAAAAATTTTTCTTTTGGGCCTGCAGAGTTTCAGAAAAGTACCTGAAGACTGAATTAGAGTAACTAAATGCAATTTTCCCTTGGTTGGTGAAGGTATTAACTCATAAATTGAATTTAAGTTGAGCTTTGAATAAGGTAAAGAAAATTTGGTAAAATGAAGTATGATACAGCACCACCTTAATATTTGACTTCAAAAGTCAAAGTGAATCATGCCTGCAACTTACTTTGAAATGTTTCAGAAAAAAGTATATATAAAGCAAGTGTGGTAAAAATGTTAACATTTGAGGAATCTGCATAAAGGTTATGTAGGAACCCTTTGTACTCTATTTTCAACGTTTTTATAAGACTGGAATTATTTCAAAGTAAAAAAGGTAGAAAGAGATGACTGCTAGCTACCATCATTCAGCTTTCTCATCAGGTTCTGTCTTCTTTGGCATGTTTATGCAGCCAGTGAAGTCTTTGCATTTATCTTTCATCTCTGGTCTCCATTGCTTGCCATTTTTCTGAATGACTTCAGTGTCTTGAAAGGTAGCACTCCCTGTACTGATACCTTCATTTCTTCCTCTCCAAGTACTTCATCATCAGGCTAATTAATCAACACATTCTCAGATCTACCATATCTTGTCTTTACAATGTAACTCATTTTACAAGTTTTCACTCCTCAACTGTAGTATCTTGTCCTTTCAAAACACCAAATGTCTTTGTTTTTCCTAAAGCTATTCCTTCCCTTTATTTTATTTTATTTTATTTTATTTTATTTTTTTATTGTTTTTGCCATACATTGTCATGATATCACCATGGGTTTACATATGCTTCCCCTCCGGAACCCCCCTCCCTCCTCCCTCCCCCCTGGGAAATCTCGCTGTACCAGCCCCGAGCATCAATCCTGGGCTGGCGATTGATTAGACACATGACAATTAACATGCTTCAATGCCCTTCTCCCATATCATCCCACCCTTACCCTCATCCACAAAGTCCACGAGTCTATTCTATACATCTGCGTTCCTTTTGCTGTCTCGCATGTTGAGTTCTCGTTACCGTCTTTCTAAATTCCATATATATGCGTTAATATACTGTATTGTTGTTTTTGCTTCTGGCTTACTTCACTCTGGATAATGGGCTCCAGTTTCGTCCATCTGAGTAGAGTTGCTTCAAATGAATTTTTTTTTAATGCTGAGTAATATTCCATTGTGTATATGTACCACAGCTTTCTTATCCATTCGTCAGTTGATGGGCATCTAGGTTGCTTCCATGTCTTGGCTATTGTAAACAATGCAGCGATGAACATTGGGGTACACGTGGCTCTTTCAATTCTATATTCCTTCCCTTTTGTACTCATTCTTCCTGTTCTCTTATTCTTACAGTCTGCCAGCTTTTTCTTTACTGAACTCAAACCCTTTAACATTTCATTACTTTGCATATTTCTGTTTGTCGTGTTTTGGAATAAATGCCTTTGTGAAATCATCCCACAGTCTTCCAGTTGAGCATCAGGATGTCTAGTATGTTTTGTTTGTGGTCTTTGTAGCCCTAGCATACTCCTTAGTACATTGCCTTCAAATTATTAGATCAGTTTGTCTTCTTCACTGTACTGTAGAGCCTTTGAGGGGAGAATCTGTTCCTTACCCATCTTTGTTTCCCAGTACTTATCACAGGACATATCATACTGTGGCATTTCCATGGATTATTATTAAGTGAAAGTGAAGTCGATCAGTCGTGTCTGACTCTTGTGACCCCATGGACTGTAGTCTACCAGGCTCCTCCGTCCATGGGATTTTCCAGGCAAGAATACTGGAGTGGGTTGCCGTTTCCTTCTCCAGGAGATCTTCCCAACCCAGTGACTGAACCCTGGTCTCCCGCATTGTAGGCAGATGCTTTACCATCTGAGCCACCAGGGCAGTTGTTAAATTAATGAATAAATAAATAAATTGTGGGGTCAAACTTGCCATACAGATGATCAAATTCTGATATAAAGTAATGCAGTATGACAGAGTAGAGGACTGTTGAGAGCATTCAGAGGATTTAGGAAAGATTTGCTAAAATAGTTGGTCCCCCCCAAAAAAAGTAAAAGGCAGACAGGAAGGAAGATTTTATAAGTCAGCTTGTTTACTTTAAAGTAAAATTGGATTATCAGTAGAAGAATATGGAAAGTTCAGATCATTCAGATCAGTCTCCAAATATCTGATGAACAATTTCAGTTAGGAATCTAAAACCTTTTTCTACAGAACAAGATTAGAAACATCCAGAAATAGAGCCAAATCACATAGTATAAATTCTTCAGAAGTGTTAAACATTTAGAATTAAAATCCAGAAATGCATTAGAACTTTATGAGTTTATTTTGATAATACTTTACTTGATTACTCGGATCCAGGAGGGATCAGTAAAAAACCTTCTTATTGGCAAGGTTCCATGTCTTCTCTCAGTTTGAAGATGATAACACATTCACAGGAGAAAAGACCATGATTTACCAAGAGTTCAGGGGTCACAAAATTTGATGTTAGGTAAGCTGAAGCAGGGGCTTCCCAGGTGGCACAGTAGTAAAGAATCCACCTGCCAGTGCAGGAGACGTGGGTTCAATCCCTGGAGTAGGAAATGGCAACCTGCTCCAGTATTCTTGCCTGGAAAATTCTATGGACAGAGGATGCTGCTGGGCTATAGTCAGTGGGATTGCAAAGTGAGCGCATGTGAGTGCCTGTGTACTCAGTGTGTGACTGAGCACACGAGAGAGAAGCTGAAGTAAGAAAGAGAGCTATAAATGTGGTAATGAAAAGCAACATAGATATCAGGGATGAGGTAAAGTCAGCACTCAGAAATAAAAACCTAAATGAAGAGAAATGTTGCCTTACATCCAGAATACAGAGGTGAAAACATGGGACAAGTTTCAGATAACGGTCTGTTTGTTCTCAAAAACACGTCAGGGAGTCAAGACCTAAGATTCTGAAGCAATTGATAAGGTGTTGCCATGGGGCACGTGGAAACATTGCGTGCTGCAGTCCACGGGGTCACAAAGAGTTGGACGCAACTGAGTGACTGAACAGCGACAGTAACAGTGGGGGCCTGGGGGCTCTTCCTCACTGTGTGTTCCTTGGCTATCCTTTTACCTGATGGAAATCTTTGTCCTTCATAGACTGAAGAATAGCACAGGGCCCAATATCAATAGTTATCTTCTGATATGCCTCTGGAGACAGTTTTTGTTTTGGTATTGTTTTCTATAGCTGTAATTTTATTTAAATTACTTTAAAAGTCATAGGCTAGTGTTAAAACGCAGGGTCTGTTAATGATATTATCTAGTGTTATTCCTTAGTGTCCATTTATAAAATTTTATAATACCTCATGCAGATTTGGGGGTACTAATACTAGCCTATTCTAGAAATGCAGCATGATGAGCATCTTTAGCAAATCAGGTGTTCTGAAATTTCAAGAACCAACAGATAACCTTCAGATACGTTTAATTGTTAAAGTTTAAAATAGAATATAATGAAATTCCATAGATATGTAATTATGATAGCATATTTTCCCAGTTTATGCCCTCAGTGAACTTAAGAGTAATTGACCAAAAATGAATGTTTTCTGGTTTAGCATTCAGCCACCAATAAGATAATGTCCAGGACTTGGAGTGTATGACTGGCTATACCTAATTTCAGCTATACCTAATTTTACCTATTTTGCCTATATATATATAGGCAAAGAATTTCTTCTGAAAGAATGAGTGCTTTGTGAGGGGTACCTTACTTTTGTTTCCCTATTTTTTATTTTGTAAAACTGCTCTTCTGCCTCAAAAGGATTTTAAGTGTGACAAGTTAAAGAAGGCATCATAAACAAGCACCTGCTTTTTAAAATTGAAGAATTGTTATAAATAATAAATAAATATGAAATAATAAAGTACTGGTTTCACTCAGTATTTGTGGTCGTTGATCTGATTTATTGGTTAAGAGAGTTTGTTTTGTTCGCTTGTGTGTGTCATTTTCTCCCTGAAATTTCACTATAAATCAGATGTATACACTGTTCTTTTGAATAGCTATTTAATAGTTGCAGCTTGAGGTAACTAATTTTTATGAGATAGCCAAGCTTTTCGAAATATTCTCTGATACATTATACATATCTGATAAAAGATAAGTTAAAAATAATTCTCCTTGCATTATTTCCCTTTTAATATGATGGTGCTGATGTGCCAGACAGTAGGCCAAGTACTTTGTCTTCATTAATTAAGTTAATCCTTGCAGCAACTCAAGTAAGTAGTATTATGTTTCCACTTCACAAAGTCTGAGGCATGGATGGGTAAAGTAATTTGCCCAAAGTTATGTGTTTGGTAAAGCCGGGATTCTAACTCGATCTGATACCAGAATCCCATGCACATTATCACTTCACTGTAATCAGTTAACTCACCATATCCTGTTTTTCAAATTCTAGGAAAAAAAAGTAATGTAGAAAAAAATAACCTAAATCAGTGGGTCCCAGCCTTGATTTTATACTAGAATCCTGTGATCACACCCAAGGATCTTGATTTAATTAGTATAAGGTGAACCTGCGCTTGAGGATTTTTAGAAACTCCTTAGGTGAGGTAGACTTCCCTGCTGGCTAAGCGGGTAAAGAATTTACCTGCAATGCAGGAGACACAGGTTCAATCCCGGGGTCAGGAAGATCCCCTGGAGAAGGGAATGGCAACCCACTCCATTATTTCTTGCCTGGGAAATCCCAGGGACAGAGGCTACAGTCCATAGGGTTGCAAAGAGTTGGACCCTTGAGTGGCTAAACACACACAGCTGATGTGCACTTAAGGTTGTAAACCACCATCCTACTCTGCTGTCTGACTGGAAATAGAAGAATTAATAGCAAAATCACCCAGTACATGTTTGATTACAATAGGAGTTAGGTTAGTAAGTGCATGTTTAAAGCTACAAGACCACTTATTTACAGAAAAATACTCTTTTGATCAATTTAATGTGAAATGATGTTTTAAATATCACGTTTTTGTTTTGTTTTAAATGCAGACATAACCCATAGTTACCTTGAACAAGAGACTACAGGAAGAAATAAAAATACCCAGCCAGATGAGCAACTGCCTGTGAATTCTAAGGGAAGCATGCATCAGAAATCCAATGAATTAGTTAATGAAGCTACATATGAGAGCACAGAACTGCCAGAGCAGAGATCAAGGAATTTTCAAGTCACCAGCCCTCATCCAGGTGACGAGACAGCTTACTGCACTGCAGGAAAATCCAAGTGAGTGCTAGCAGCCTTAGATTTAGAAAGTAAGAATTGGGAGAACTTTTCCTTCCTCTCTTCTTCCCTCTGTCCCTCTCTTTTTGATGTGGCCTAAATTCGACATATGGTTAACTTATTAGAATTTGGGGAGTTTTCTGCTATTTTCATTACATTAATATAATGTGTCTAAATCACTGAGTGAAAAAGCACAGGATGAGCCTGAGTGAAGGTCATGAGGATTTTTTTTTAATTATTTTGTTTTTGTTTGTTTGGTACTGAGGTTTTATATTTTGTTGAGTATTGTTTTAAGTGACTTTTCATTAAGGATCTGGAAATAACTATTACATTGATGAAAATGGTATATTTTTCATCAGAACCATAATCTGGCAGCCCCACGAAAAGACAAGCACAAAGATATGTCTTGCTTTTTGTCAGCACTGTTCTTCATTTAAATGAGTTTGACTTCTTTCAGAAGGGTCATCTACTCTCCCATTGACATTCGTTGATATTTTACATTTTGTAGTTTCCACCCATTCAGTTTACATATTTTATGAAGAGATTTGAATTTGTGACACCTGTGACTTTTGCCTATAAGAGTAAAATACTTTGATAATTAGTCATGTACTATGAAAATATTGCTACATTTAAAGATTCTCAATGACTAATTTATAATCATATAGAAATATAAATATTGTGTTTTCAGTCTAGACAAAATCATATTTATGGAATACTTTTTAACAGTTTTATGTAGGAATACCTGTTTCTATTTACTTAAAAATTGTGAAATAGGTATGTTAGTGAATATTGTTATATAATGAAGTCGATATGTTAATATGTTCCACCCTCTTGGCAGTCAGTTACATTCTTATGAAAGTGAAGATTGGAGTATATTTTGGGGGAGTAAGGATGAAGGAAGAGGTGATAAACTTTATAACCACGTAGGAAAGGTAAATAGTAGAGATTGGGTTAAAGTCATCTACTTTTCCCTTCCCATCCTTTATAGTCATTGCTAACAAGTTAATTATTGTTCTCAAATAGCATACACATTGTCAAAAATTTATTTTGCTTACCCTTAGGTGTTACAGAGATAGGTTTTCATTTTTAATATGCTGTGATTTTAATAATGAAAATTTGATATCCTGTCATTTATAATGAAAAATTATTTGTTGTTCCCAGTTTCAGAGAAGTAAGAATGTATCTAGAGTCCTGACCAAAAGTATGAATTGAATTAATATTCATAACCCTTTAAAATCTGAATTCTTTAATTGTACTGAACCATGCATCTCTATGGTGGTGGTGGTTTAGTCGCTAAGTTTTGTCCAACTCTTGCGAGCCCGCAGACTAGCCCTCCAGGCTCCTCTGTCCGTGGGATTTTCCAGGTAAGAATACTGCAGTGGTGGCATTTCCTTCTCCCCGGGATCTTCCTGACCCAGGGATCAAACCTGGGTCTCCTGCATGAATCTTTATAGTTATTACCTAATGTTTTTCACAGATTTAATTCTTCCTTGTGAAATTGGTGTATTTGTACCTCTGTGAATTTGTGATGTTTATTCTTTTTCGTCCATAGTATTAAGAGAAATTTTAAATTAAGTAATTTTACTTACGGTTAAACTGTTTCCCCTGTTTGAAGTATAAAATGTATAGATCCTGTATAGTAGAAATTATGTGTATGTTGTTCTGATAGTTTTCTTCATTACAGCATTATGGACCACAGAAATGATGATTTGCATTGTGAATGTCCGATTCCTTGCAAGGTTACTTCAGACTTAAGTAAAGAGGAGACAATAGCATTGCTTCTAAAAGAACTGAACATTCTCAAAGCGAGCAATGAAAAGGTACAGTATAGAAAGTCTGATGATTGCAGAGCATACTTTTAGTTATTGACCTTCTAAGGTTGCTTTGTCACTCATCATAATTCAGTTTTATTGTAAGTTCTAATCCTGTAACAGTAGCTTTATGCTGTTGCCATACCATGCCATTCAGGGTATCATTGAATTGAGACATGGGCTATGAAAAGCAATTTCTTTTGTCTCCTGCCTTAGTGGCTTGCAGTATCGCTTGCTTTTTCATAATCTGTAGTACTTTGCATAGGTGCCTATAAAATTCAAGTTTACTTCATTGATTTCATGTTACTTTCTTGACTTTTTTTCTTTGTCGTATCTGTGCCCTGTATTTCACCTCAGTACTAGATGTACACTTTAAAGTAGCAAGGCTTGGAAATATTGTCGTTTACCTTGTGCTATCTTATATTGCTACATTTTGTCCAATCTAATTGGTAATGTCACTTCTGACTCATTTTTCTAGTTACATTCCTTTGAGCTTTAAGTAGTGTTATTAAATAATGTTCATTTTCTGTGCTTGCTGTTTTTTTTAACCTCTATAGACTTTTCTAATATTCTGTTTGACCTAATCAAACTGAAACATGTGTTGATCATGTCTTCTGGAAAACAATGCAAACGACAAAAGCTGAGGGAGAAATTAAAAATAAAATATTTGGAAGGACTCCATATGAAAGCATGAGATATTTTCTGTACTTTCATCTAGCAGTTATTTATTGCATACCGATTATGAGTCAGATGGCAGTGCCAATTTAAATGGAAGTTGATGGCATAGCATTCTCAAAGGGAGATTTGTATCAAATATTAAGATTATTATCTTAATTAATTTTGTTTCAAAATATTAGAATTACTAAGAGAAGCTATAATTTGTGCTATCCTTTATTTTATTACAATGGTCCCTTCCAAGCCTTTTGCTTTAAGACAAAAGAATTTATCAGATTGCTTTTGTTGCAGTATATTTAATAATAATAATGTTCCTTCTTTAATTTAATTTGCCTATTAAATGCATATTAAAATGTTTTTATAATTTTTATGTCATCTCAGATAATTATCTTAAAACCTTAAAGATTGTTTTTTCCCAAGAGTTAGGTATTCATAAACTTAATATGGTATTCTATAAGGGTTTAGAGAAAGTAAAAATTAACTCTGGGATTACTTATATTTGTGCAAGAGATATATTCGTAAGAATTCATGTTTTTTTCAATGTTTTTTAGCTTCAAGAAAAGCTGCGTAAAGAAGATAAAGAACACAGAAAACTGAAGCTTAAACTGGAACTCCATGAAAAAGCAACAGAAGCTCAAATTGCTGAAAAGACAGCAGGTATTGCATATGAGTAATAACATATGGCATTAAAAGTCATACGCAAGGTTGTCTTCTGATCTGGCTTGGTGAATACTAGCATGCTAACTTATTTGCCAAAGGAGGGAAAGCTCTGGCTTTTTTTTTTTTTTTTTTTGGCTGCTTAGAAAATAGGTGGCTTTAACATCCTGGTACTGGTATTAGTGAGAGCTTTACCTGTATTCATACTGATTTGGGCATTAAATGCATTGTTAACACCATGTCAATCCAATCACAAAAAGGTTGTTTGTTTTGTTGGAAGGGCCTGAACAAACAAGGGGAAATAATGATTACCAGTGCCTCTACCTTTCATCCCAGCAGTTCAGATACCACTTATTGTTTTAGCTTGTTGAGAGGAAATACTTTTTTGTACGAAGACAGTCATATATTCATTGCCAGTGGAAACCTACGTTTGATTCAGAAATCTGTTTTGTGAAGTTAATTTTCATCTGATGACGTGGATGATGATGAAGATATGTTTTCCCTGAAAAGATTAAAGTAAAAGATTGCTTGAGTTTAAGATTATAAATGGCTGCCTAAAATATGTTTTGGAGTCTATGTTCATTCACAAATCTTTGTAAGGAGAAAATTTTTAAAATGTATCTGTGATGTGTTACAGATATGGTCAATTATCTCTGATGAACTCTTTCTCTTGCTTTCTCTCCTTCCCTAAATCACTTTATAAATCACTTAACCTGGTTGCCTTATATGAAAGAATTCTGGTATTTTAGGTCAGAGATACTGTTAACAAGTATAATGTCTTCAAAACATTACTGTGCAAAGTAGAACATCACTAAGAAAATATAACAAAGATGATCAGGAATAAATATTCCAGCCAAATACCAGATGTTTGTTTTTCGATTAATGTTAAATTATGAATTTTTTGTTTCTTTTTTAGTGGGAAAATATGAAAGTAATGTATTTTAAGGAAAATTAACAGTATGTTAAAATGGATAGTTCAAATATAAATTTAGAACACTTAAGTTTCTTGGCTTTTTATAATCAAATATGTGTACTAATTGCTAGAATGGTATAAGAAGTACATCTGTTTTTAGTGTTTGCATTATAATTAACTTTGTATATGTCTTTCAGATATAATTTATTAAAGTTTAGGCCATTGTGATTTATTGAAAATCATGAATTAATATGTCTGCATAGCTCATTTATCTCTTGGAGGGGAAAACTGATTAAGCATTAATATTTACTCTTTAAACTTTTGTATAGTATAGCTAATCGTATACTTTAAATATTTATTTATTGGTATATATTAAGGGTTCGCTATGACTAAACAGTATGAATCATGCCTGCATAAGATGGAAAGAATTTGATTGCTTTATGATTCTTGTTAATCAAGTTTTCTCATTAATGACAAAATACTTTAATGTTGAATGTTTGAAAGATGCTTAGTATATTTCTATAACGTCCTAAGTTGATGAAAATAAAAGTGCTAGATAGTTTCTCTAGAGCTCAGTAATACTGTTTTAAATCAAAATATTCCATATTAAAAGAAATACATGCGAAAACATCTGGACATTGAAAATTGCAAATAGGATACAAAAATGTACATCTGTAGGTTTTTAAAATAAAATGATAATTAAAATATGTGATATTCTAAGGAAATAGCCATTTTCTTTGAGTATATTATTTGTAAATATTTATATAAATAAGAATATTTGTATCAGTATTAGTTATGATAGCAATAAATTCTGGTACATTTATGGTATGAGACGTCATGTAATATTTAAAACCATTTATGAAGAATATTTAATGATGTGAGAAAAACTTTATGACTCAAAGTTAAGTGAAAATTAGGGGGAAGCTGTATTCTTGATATAAGTTTTGTTAAAAAACTGTATATACATATATGTAATATAAAATTAAGAGTCAAATTTTGGTTTTGTGAATGGATGTGTAAATGCTTCAGTTACCAGTTTTCTGCCTTTTCAGGTTTTTTGCAGTGGGTATGTGGATTAAATTTAGTATTAGAAAAAGTAAATGTTACTCTAAAGATTAGATTGCTCTCTAATCTTAAAATCATTCCTGCAATAGACTTGACACATAAAGATTATATAAACCAAAATTCTATGAAATCCGTGTGATGGCTTTGATCAAATCTTGCCATTTTACCTGTGCTGTTTTTCTCGTCTTTCTCATTTTCCCCTTATTTATTTTTATGTCTCTATTATGTAACATATATGTATTAGTCCATCTTGTCCCCCCTCCCCAGTTGATTGTATAATTCATAAAAATAAGAATCTTGTATAATCAAAAACATATAAAAAATAAAACATTCCCAGTACTCTGTGAGACAAATTGAAGCAATGGGAAGACTATAAGCTTTGGAATCAGATGGAGTAAGGTTCAAATCACAGCTTTGACCCTTAATACCAATCATATGCCTTTGGGCAAGTTACTTATTAACCTCTCCCAGTTTACTTTCTCCCATATCAGATGTAAATATTAACTAATTTACCAGATTATTTTAAGGATTAGAGATACTGTATAGAAGTACCTAGGGTGTAATTGGTGCTCAGTAAATGGTAGCTAATATTAATATTTGGTTACTTTTATCTTTATGAAATTCTTAAACCTTTGATAATGTCAGAAGTCATGATAATATTTTTATTCTGTTTAGCTTTTAATTAGAATTAATAGTTCACTGTTAATAGATTTTAAGAGGGAAATAAAGAGAAAAGTAAAAGAAGAAGGTTTGGAAACCAGGATTGGATGATGAGAAAAATTCCCCAAAAATGTATTATCACTAATACGTTTTACTTAAATGTGGATCTGAAATGAAATAGGATGTACAAGGTTTGGGCTTTAATCTGATCTATACTGATGGTAAACCTTCATGTAGACTGTTACTGTTTCCTTTGCTTCTCTGTTAGTTTTTAATGTGAATAGTGTACTACCATTATAAAGTGACTTCATGAGTTTGAAATGCAGTTGTATCCTGTATCTTGATAAAATGTCAAATGTTTACCTTTTACCTTCCCCTTTTTTGACAGCAGCAGCAGCAGCATCACCACCATTGATACTTTTAGTAGGCATTTAATTGGAACTATGCTGACTTCTTTAAAAGTTAAACAAGAAATATTTATTGAAGGGTTTGTATATACTAGACACTGTGCTAGGCACTAAATATTCATCAGCAAATAAGACAGATTTGGTATTTCAGACATGTCTTTTTGTTTGCAGTCACTTCTTATTCATAATACGTCATTGTAGTAGATGGTGGTAAATGCTTACTTAGACTTTGGATTCAGACCTTTGTTCTAATCTTTTTACTACTTATCATGTGTAAGTGACAGCCTCACTCAGATTTGGTTAAAACCTACTTAATAGGTTGCTGTGACATTTAAGTGAAATAATGTTTATGAAGTAGTTAACCCATTAGAAAGCACTCAATAAGTGGTAATTATGATAAGGAGATGATGTTAGCATCTTGTTTCCTTAAGACTTCTTGATCTAATAGGGGGCATATCAAAGTGTAGCTAATATAAATAACTATTTCATAGTTACTTATATATGGTTTTGTTTTTATAAAGAATTGATATATATGTTCCTTATTAAAAATATATATTTTATTTACTTCATCTTATCCACATAGATTTTAGCTTTCTCCGACTTTTCAGAATTAACCTTGTTTGGAAAGTTTGAAAATATGAAAAATTTTAAAATCTCTACCAAAAAGAAAATAAAGGAAAATATATGCTACGTAGATCTTACTGTATTTTAATTCATTAAATTATACATGTGGATAATATAATGTAAATTATTGGCATGTATGACCTTCAGATACTATGAGATATTTCAGTGAAGCACAGCTGAAACATTGTCCTTAAGTATCTTTTCTCATCTAAATAAAAGTGATTAAATCACAAACACTTCAAAATTTCATTTATTTAAATTGAGTTTGGCAGAGATATTAGAGGTATTGTATTACCTTATTTGCATCCATTTAATTTAATTTCTCTTAGGTGAGTGATATGGTTATGACTTTTACAAATAATTTGTTAATAATTAAACCTTTCATTTTTCTGAAACAATCTCAGTGGACATTGTCTAATGTCTTAATTTTTATTCATCTATTGCATTTATAGAATACAGATGATGTATGAATTTTTGCACAAAGAGTATTTATTTAAATAGTTTTTTAAGTTATTTTTTTGATACTTAGAATATTTATATTTCTTTAAAAGCCTTATTTTTCTATTTCTTAAACCCTATCTTTAGAGTCTCTCCTCTATATGTTATTTTTCTTTCTTGCATGTCATCCATTAAAGATTAGCTGTGGAAGGTTGGAGCATGGAGAGATTATGAATGACAGAACAACTGCTGTAGAATAATAATCAGTTTTTGGTATTTAATGCTGTTTGACTTTTGCAGACACATTTCTTATTAACCTTTGGTACAAAGAGAAATCCAGGTTCCTGATATCTCATGGAGAAGATGAATTTGAGATCCTCTTCCAATTAAACTGAAATAAGGCCAATATTGGGTTTTAGCCAAAAGAACTCCTTAGTTCCTTATATAAATCTGTCTATTTCTTAGTTACATTTTACATATAATTTGGTGGTTATGTATTTTGCTTAGTTAGCATACCATTCTGATTCTGCAAGCATTTAATCCACCTTTTCTTGGTAAACAAATTCTTTTCTGTGCCTCCAAATTTAGATTGCTAGTAAAAGCAATTAAGTCTTTCTTATTACAGAGAATTTTCATTTATTTTTGGTAGAGACAAAATAAGTTTCTTGTCCAAAGCACCAGACATAGAATCCCTGAAATATGTAGCTTATGTTTTTCTATTCAGATTAATATGTAAATATTAAAAGTATAGATATATCATCTGCTGTTGTAGCAAATATATTAAGATACTCAACTAATTGACATGTAAAAATAAAAATTGTTGTAAGAAAATATGTACATTGTTCTCTTGTAAAAAATTATTTTTTACTATATACCATATCTCTGATGATGCTGATCATATAATGATTAAGAAGAACAAGAGTCATTTAGTTTGGTATACCAGAAGAACAGAAAATAATATACTATTACTTTTAAGAAATAATACACATTGGAATTCCATTTCTCTGTATATATAATGGGCATTGGACTTCTCAGATGGCACTAGAGGTAAAGAACCTGCCTGCCAGTGCAGGAGACTAAAGAGGTGTAAGTTCAATCCCTGGGTCAGGAAGATCCCTGGAGGAAGGCATGACAACCCACTCCAGTATTTTTGCCTTGAGAATCTCATGAACAGAGGAGCCTGGCAGTCTACACACCATAGGTTCACAAAGAGTTGGACACGACTAAAGCGACTTAGGATGCTCATGTGCATAATGGGCATTAATAAAATATGCTAGCCTTTAATCTAAAACTTAATTGCTGTAACAGTATTAATATAATGATATACTACATATATCTCTGTTGCATATTTATTAATTTGGAAGAAAAAAGGATTTCAAGACTATGGCTAGTTATTTCAGATTAAAACAAAAAGGTCCATATCTGTGAAATGCAGCAGTTAGAAATATTGATAGAATGCAAATTATATTATTATCTTTGACTGTGGAATCCTTTGCATATTAAAATTGTAATGAGTGCTAGGTCAAGTAATGCTTACAGGTAGAGTATGGCCAATTTTATAACCTCCCTCCCTAGAAAAGTTTGTATTTTTCTGGAAACAACAAAATGAACATGAGGAAACAAAAACCCTTATACGTAACAATAACCAACAATTGGAAATATTTTAGTAGGTATGGCATGCTATGGACTTTAGCATGATATCAGGCATTTGAGAGCTTATCATGTAATTTGGGTATTTGAAACAAAAATAACAAAAGACTTCTCAGAAAATGATTCCTGACTTTTTCCATATGTTTAATTAATTCTAAAGAGGAAAATGATTAGGTAACAATTATATTTCACAGAATTTTCCCATTGGTATCTATTACAATTTAAAGAATATGTTCTGTGCAGAAAATAGGTTAAATACTCCTTAAAATTATATTTCAAAAGTGCATAAAATAATTGATTTTAATACTTCAGGAATAAGCTTATCTCTTTCACATTAAAAATTACAGCTAATATCAGATATATTGAAGGTTTGAATGTAAAGATTACATTTTTAGGAAGTGTTTTATATAGTCTTTGCATTATTTGTACTAAATACATGTATGTAATGATGGCATGTTTTGCCAGGAAGTTGCTGTTTTATAGTTTTGTTACTTAAACTTAGTATTTTGTATAATTTTCTAATTAAATCTTTTGCAGTTTCTATACTCTTGGGGAGTATACATTTATAGCAACTTTACAGAAGAAAATTTTAAAACATACTAAAAAGCTTAAAAAGTTTATTTTTAATGTATACTTCTAGGAATTTTCCTAAGTCATTCTCTGTGTACATATGTATAGAAAGATGTTCATTACAATGTTGTCCATATAGTGAAAAATTGGAAATGGTGTAAAATCTAATTTTGGAGCATCCTGGTTCAGTCAAATATGTCATGTTCCTATGATAAAAGTCTATTCTATTCTATTTTATACCTTTGAAGAATCCTAAAGAATATGAAAACATGTTCTATTTATCTTAAATATGCATAGAAAGTTACAAAACTGTGCAAAATATTTCTGTCTCCACATTTACAGTGAGTGTGTATTACTTTTCAATCAGAAAAAGCTTATTTACAGAATAACCATGTAAAATATTGAACATTTATTCCAGTTTTAGAAAAATAATATTCTGGTTTATTAAAGAAGTTCTGAAGAAATAAGTTGAATTTAGCAATGTAATGCCAAGAACAGAACTATAAAACTACTTGAAGTATGTTGGTTAGTTCCCTACTAGTGTGTAGTATTTACCTCCTGTGTTTAATTTACAATAAACAACTTATGCTAAGAAAGAGAAATTATAAATTTTAAGGAAATTAAGACACAGTGTAATATTTGTGTTTCTGGAATGTATACATATTGTGATTTCATAAAACATTAAATATTATTTGCAAGGAATTCGTTTAACCTCATGTAAAGCAATAATAAAAAATATTCATACAATATGAAATTTGGTAATCTTTAACCAAACTGTTACCTTTATTTATTGCTTAGAATTTGGGAATTTGAATGTTTCAAATTCAAATCCTAATGCCTTCTTCTTCCCTCTCTGTAGTTCAGACTTTTCTATTTAAATAACTACCTTCAGGATGTTAAATGGATTCTTTTTCTTGGGAAATGTCTGTCTTCCAAATTATGTTATTTAGAGAATTATGATTTGATGTTTAAACTAGATTGTTTTCCAATAAACCGTCTTACTTCTACTGTATTTTAAAAGTAGTTTGAGAAGTGTAGAATGTGGGCTTGTCAATAGACTTGGGTTCTATTAAGAAAATATGTACTCTGTCTTGACTCAATAAACTCATACTTAGTATGGTTCAGCTTCTTCATATTTACTTTTGCCCATATTAGAAAACAATTAGCTTACTAAACAAATTTGAGTATTTGGGGGTGGGGACTGTGGTGATCCTCTCTGAATCTTTCTCATTTGACTAAGAATTATAGGATATTTGATAACCATGTTTAAAAATGGAGATATCCAAATATTATTGTAAACACCCAATGATTTGTTTTACCTACAATACAAGTATTTTACTTGGTTGGCTTACATAGTAGCTAATAATATTTGTTAATGTAATTTAACTGCTGTGAACCTTTACTGAACAAATATTGAAATTTATTCAAGTCAAAGAAAGAGAATCTCTAATGACTTTTGTTAAAGCTTCTATTTAATAGTTAAGGAGAAAAGTTTGTATGACATACGAGATGCAATTAACAGTAGATTTTACATTTAATAAAAAGAAAGAAGCATACGTATTTGCTTTATTCATTCCATCATAATTTGCATTAGAGCCGTGGGTGTTTAATGAGCAAATTCCAACTAAAATGCTATATTGATTTTCTAGTGAACTTTGTAATAGTCATCTACCTTGGAAAAGCTCTGTGTTTACAATTAAGTTTTCTTTACTAAAAATGTTTGAGAGTTGCATATTGATTCTTTAAAAGTACTGAATTGTAGGAAAAGAATCAGGTTTTTCATAATCAACAAATTTCACATATAACCTAGTATAGTTGTTGAAATTAACATTTTGTAATACTTTACTTTTGGAAAACTTTTCATAACATTTATAAAATGCATAATCAGATTTTGTGTGTGGTGTGTGTTTTATGGTATTTTAGATTTTAACCTTAGAATATTCCTTTAAATGCACACGTTATTCATATATTTAGAATTGATACAGCATTATAGAGGGAAAAATGTTTCACTTTATCACAAAGGACCAAATAAACTCTTGATGTAAAGCATTTATCCTTAAGCATAGAGATACTGAAAGTTATTCAGTCGTGTCCAACTCTTTGCAACCTCATGGACTATACAGTCCAGGCCAGGATATTGGAATGGGTAGCCTTTCCCTTCTCCAGAGGATATTCCCAACACAGGGATCGAACCCAGGTCTCCTGCATTGCAGGCAGATTCTCTACCACAAGGGAGCCACAAGGGAAGCTAAATTATTCCCACAAGGGAATAATGCATTAAGTAAGTATGCTATTTACCCCATTAAATTTTAATAAAGTAGAATTAAGCCATTGAAATAATGTTCTAATGTCACAGTAAGTTGGGAATTGTTCAGGCAAGCCACAAATATCAGGAAGCAAACTGAAGACAGGTGGGCATGAAAGAATTCTGATGGTCATAAGGCAACCAAGTATGTTAAGTAAGTCTATGCAGATGCTGAATATAAAAGTTAATATTTGGGAACTCTGGGATTTTCATGTTGTCATTTAGTCACTAAATCATGTCTGACTCTTGTGACCCTTTGGACTGTAGTCCATCAGGCTCCTCTGTCCATGAGGTTTCCCAGGCAAGCCTACTGGAGTGGCTTTGCCATTTCCTTCTCCAAACTAGACATTAAAAGCCCTTACGAGTCACAGCCTTACCTTTTCGATCAAGTGTTATTGTATATAAAGTAGAACACACCTTACGTTAAATGTTACTTTATAAAGATCTCATCACACTATACAGAAGTGATAGAAGCCTGTTGGCATTAAAAATTTAGTAAATAGTGCTTTGGGACTTTCCAGGTGAAGCTAAGTGGTAAAGAACCCACCTGCCACTGCAGGAGACATAAGAGGTTCAATCCTTGGATCAGGAAGATCCCCTGGAGGAGTTCATGGCAGCCCGCTCAAATATTCTTGGCTGGAGAATCCCATGGACTGAGGAGCCTGGTGGGCTACAGTCCATAGGGTGGCAAAGAGCTGGGCACAACTGAAGTGACTTCGCATGCACACAATTGTGTTTTGACCTTTTGATAAGCCAGAATATTACAGGGCAATAAAACATACATGTTAATTGGTACCTAGGTTGCTGTTTAGCATCATTTTATTCATCTTATCTGACCCACAAATTAGAAGTATTTTATAATGTAAAAATTAAAAAATATCTTAGAGTATATTTTGTACAAACATGTCTTTATAGTATACTGTATAATATAGAATGTGTTCTGATTAAAATTTTAACTCTATTCCCATTTATACTTTTTCCATACCAGTGAAAAAGCCTAAAAAGTAAGAAATGTTGAAATGACTATAGATAGCAATGATCCAAAGTAATCAAAATCACATTTTTAATGTGTCTAGACATAAAGCTAAATTGTGAGACTGTGGGTTGAAGGTGATGATGGTAATGGTGGCATGGAAATAATGTATATTGAGAATCCACTTTATATGACGAAGAGCATTTATATATCATCTCATTTAATTTTCCCTAATAACCATTAATCATGGTATTTTATACACCTGAACTGTGACTAAAATAATTTAAGAAATATAAAAAAAAACAATTTGCCTAACTTTACGGTGATAACAGCTTGGATCTGAATCAAAGCCCATATTCTTCATAATATATCATATTGTTTTCTCTAAGCTGTTTATATCCTTTCTAGGATTGTATACAACTAACTAGAGATTGTATACAACTAACAGGGGAAAATAAAACTCACTATTGTGTACTACATTATAGGCAAAAGGTTTTTTCAAAACAGCGTGATAAATTGATGCATACAAGCAGAATAGTATGGCCACAAACAAGCACTTAACAGTAATGATATAGACTTAAAAATAATATGAAAATTGTACTGGAAAGTAGCAGATCTTCCAAAAGCTGTTTATAGCAAGAATTTCTTAACTTTATCTAAATTGTTGTTTAAAAGCATTTGATTTTATGCATGTGGATATCCAATTGTTCTAGCACAATTTGTTATGTAGTTTGCTTATCCATTCATCTGTTACTAGAAATCTGGGGTGTTTCTGAGTTTTTACTATTGTAAATAAAGATGCCATGAATATTTGCATGGATATAATCTTTAATTTTTCTTGGATAAATACTTTTGAGTGGAGTAGCTGAATCTTATGATGGGTGTATGTTTACTTTTTTAAGAAACTACAAAATGTGATTATACTACCAGAAGTGTATAAGTGGTCCAGGTGCTTTTTTGTTTTTTACATCCTTGCCAACATCTTTTATCAGTCTTTCCTGTAAGTCATCATAATAAGTTTGTAAGTTGACCCTTGAACAAAACCAATTTAAACTCCACAGGCCACCTATACATGTAATTTTTTCCAATAAATACATATTGCAGTATGCATGATCTGTAGTTCTGCATGGATACAGAGGACCAACTATAAAGTTATACATAGATTTTTGTCTAAAGTAGTTAGGGGGAGGGTACCTCTAACTCCCATGTTGTTCAAGGGTCAACTGTCTATGAGGGCTATCTCATAGTTTTAACTTACATTTCTCTAATGACTGAACATAATTGAACACCTTTTCTTGTGCTTATTACCATCAGTATATCTGATAAAAAGTCTTCAAGTTTTTTCCCCAAGTTTAATTGTTTCTTTTTCTTGTTATTGAACTTTGACAGTTTTTAAAATTACATTCTAGATGCAAGTCTTTTATCAGATACATACTTTGCAGTTATTTTCTTCCAGTCTGTGGCCTCTCTCTCTCTCTTTTTTTTTTTTCTTATCAGGATCTTTGAAGAGTGGAAATTCTTAATCGAATTAAATTGCACCATTTCTTTTTATATTTCACATATAAAGGATAAGGTATAGGTTTAATGTGCTACTTATATTTTTATAACTTACATTAAAATGACACATAACTATTAAAAATGTATTCCACATCCTATATTTTGTGAACTACTGACCTAGAAGGAATATAATGATAGAGGATGCAGAAAGGTAGGCTAGAACTAGACTCCAGTTTTCCTTAAATGTTGGACTAAGACTCCCCTTCCCCCTTGGAAGAGTAACCTGTTTTCCCCAGAGTTTTATGAAGATTATCTTTTGATAGATGGTATTGCCTTAGTGAAGTCACCTGTCCTATTTTTCTCTCCTCGAAAATTTGATACGTGGTTAACTTTTTGTTATGAATTGAATCAGTTTTCTTTCTCTTTTCTGTTGCCCTTGCCTTAATTCAGGATTTCATTATTTCTCACCTGGACTCATAAAGTCTAACGTTGGATTAAGGGGCATGTACAATCCAACAGCTTTTCTCTGATCGCTGTTTTAGACACTCTGAATGCTAATCTCTGGGTGCTTCCTCTAAAACACAGATCTGATCAATTTGTGCCTATATTTCTAGAAGTCGTTTCTCTAGGGTGGCATATTTATTCATTTCTGGGTAGCTTTAAGTTTCAGGGAAATAGTTATTCTTGTGGGTTATTGATGTGAATTCTTGCATAGATCACTCCTATGTCTCCCTACGGGAATCTGCTTCCATGTTTGCCCCACATATGAACAATTTCTCACCCAGAAGCCAGAATTCCTTTTTAAACAGATATGTGAGTCTGTCATTTCCTTGCTCATAAACCTCAATTGCTACCATCATATTTTGTTGTTGTTTAGTCTCTTAAGTCATGTCCGATGCTTTGTAACAGATCTGAATTCCCTGCTATGATTTATAGT
This sequence comes from Antilocapra americana, assembly GCA_007570785.1. Lineage (NCBI taxonomy): Eukaryota > Metazoa > Chordata > Mammalia > Artiodactyla > Antilocapridae > Antilocapra > Antilocapra americana. The sequence goes on from ML661902.1 coordinate 8,813,916, forward strand.
GTAATCCCCAAGAACTCACACACTCTCTCACCGTGCTCCAGTCATATTGATGTTGTTCACCAATATTCTAGGGCCTTAGTCGCAGTTTTTCAACTTCATCTAATTTCAAATATAAATATGGTTTCTTTTCCTTTATTTGGATGTACTGAAATGTCACTTATTTAAAAAGATCTTTTCTGACCACTCTTTCTAAAATAGTCTGCTCTAATCCACATGTACCAAATCACTCTCTTTTCTATGTATTTTCCTTTAAAGCAATATGTCTCCATACCTACCTATCTAATTTTTGGTCTGTTTTTCTTACTACTGTCTGTTTTCCTGTAATAGAATGTGTACTGCAGGGTGATAAGGACTTCTAGGACCACTATATTTATATTCCTTAAAACTGGATTGATGACTGCAACAGAACTATATAAATATTTGATGAATTAATTAATTTATTGAATATTTATCTTGCCTCAGGCTCAGCTTCTTAGAAATGGTTGTGCCTTTTGTTTTACCATTGCATGTTCCATTTTACACTCTATTATGGAAAAGATGTAGCTGATTTTTTTCCTCAGGGTATCTTTTTTACTGCTTATAATTTAAGTAATATAAAAGTAACTATCTTGATTAAAAGTGTATTGATCTATGACATATCTTGGTACAAAACTCAGTGTTCTGTGAGCTAAAGGTTCACAAATGTCAAAGGAACCTAGACGTTTCAAGTGTCTTTCCTAAGTGTATTTTGTGGCTTGACAGTATAAATAAATGTGCATCAGAGATATAAGTATTTGAGCCCCTTTCTAAAATCGCAGTGATATTTTAAGTTATGTAAGATTTCAAGTAGAAATTCAACTTGAGAAATGACAATTTCAGATAACATATAAGCTCCTTCGATAGTGCTACAGAAATTTAAATGAAGGCATTTGTATTGTAATCAATATAAATGGTGCCTCTGGAGGTGTGCCATGCTAAACTGGCACAGCTCTGCCCCCATGTACTCTCCTCTTTCCTCTTCTTTCATCATCTTACTGAGGTAACTACTGTCCTGAACTTGGTGTTTATCATTTTAATGTTCATTTTAATATTTTTACTAATTGTATCTATCCACAATAGTTAGGTTTGCTTTATTTTGCAACTTCCTGTATTTTTCAGATTTTCATTTTTGAGATTTGTCCATTTGTCTCTAGTTAATTCACTTTAAATGCTGCATTGTATTCCACTTTTAATGTGTAGAAATTTATTCCTGCTCCAGTTATTCTTCATTAGGTTATTTGTAAGTTTTTGTTATTATATAATGTTGAAATAAACATTTTTATACATGCTTCCTAAACATTTTTGTACTTCTTTCCTTGTGCTCCTGTGCAAGAATTTCTCATGTGCTTCATACCAAAGAGGAGATTAGCCAGGTTATAAACGAGGCACAGCTTCAGCATTGCCAAATTGCTCTTTAGGTGGTTGTAGAAATACATACGCCTATCTGCAGTGTATTTGAATGTTTCTGTTTCACAAGCTCAATATTTTTTATTATTTAATGTTTTAATTTTTGATTTTATGGGTATGAAGTGGTATCTCACTTTTGCAGTAGCTTTAAAAGAATGTTTTCTCAAGTGATTGATTGACACTAATTCAGTTGAATAACAGAGAAGGCAATAGCACCCCACTCCAGTACTCTTGCCTGGAAAATCCCATAGAGGAGCCTGGTGGGCTGCTGTCTATGGGGTCGCACAGAGTTGGACATGACTGAAGTGACATAGCATTAGCAGCAGCAGCAGGAGCGGTTGAATAAAAGAATTCTTTTATTTCTGCTAAAAGGATGCATTTTCTTCTGTATTCTCTAATTAATTTTGAATTATGTATTTTGGTAGCTCTGGTTGAAGAGGTATATCTTGCACAGAAAGAACGTGATGAAGCTATTATGTCTCGACTGCAGTTAGCCAATGAGGAGAGAGATGAAGCAATTGCACGAGCCAAGCATATGGAAATGTCTCTGAAATTGTACGTATGCATGTAAAACCGCATATGACATCAGGAGCATTTATAAAGTACATGAATTATGTGATGGTTACATGTTCAAAAATGTTATAATTACAGTGGTAAATTCCATATCCCCAGTCTTTTTCTAGAACTTTTGTCATGCTAGTAGTTTTCAGTCACTATAGGAAAGGCAGAGAGGGAGGAAGGAGGGGAAACACTCTCAGTAAAGTGACTATTTCTTCACAGTGCTGTTGTTGATGTTCTTACTCTTCTTTCTTTTGTGACTCCTCTTTTCTTCTTCTCCTTCTTCTTATCTCCTTCTTGATTTATTTCAGTTCTCTGGATTCTTTTACTGCCCTGTGCTTGCTGTGCTCATTTATAGTCTCCAGTACTTTTTACTGCTTTTAGTTATGAGTCTTAAACTTAATGACACCTGAAATAGGGTAGAGCCTGAGAATCTACATTTTTAACAGGCAATCCAGGTGATTCTGATATATATAAATACCAGACCACACTTAAGAGAAACTTGGGTCAGGAAGATCCCCCGGAGAAGGGAATGGCTACCCACTCCAATATTCTTGCCTGGAGAATCCCATGGACAGAGGAGCCTGTTGGGCCACAGTTCATAGGGTCGCAAAGAGTCAGACACGACCTAGAAACTAACACTTTGACTTTTGTGCACTGGAAAGAAATACTTCAATTTTAATGTGCACTCCAATCATTGGGGAATATTGTTAAAATGCAGATTCTTGATAGATAGATCTGGAGCAGGGCCTGAGATTCTCTGCCTTTGCCAAGCTCCCAGATCATGCAAATGATGCTAATCTAAGAAGTCCACTTTGGGTAGAAAGGCCCTAGAGCATATAGAAATGTGTTACTTGCAAGATAGATAGACTGTAATAATCTAGCATTTTATGATGATCCCTCCATATATTTATTGAATGTTTGTTTTGCCCAGTGTTGTTCTAGACTCTCTGAAGGATCACAGTCAAATACTAATTAAAACATGGTGGAAAGCTCCCTAGCAGTTTGGTGGTTAGGACTCTATGCTTCCACTGAAGGAGGCACATGTTTGATCCCTGGTTGGGGATATAAGATCCCACAAGCCATGTGGTGTGGGCAAAAGAGCCAAAAAGGTACAAAAAAGTGGTGGTTTATTTGACAGCAAGCATTGGAGAAGGAAATGGCAACCCACTCCAGTACTCTTGCCTAGAAAATCCCATGGATGGAGGAGCCTGGTAGGGGTAGCAAAGAGTCAGACACAACTGAGCGACTTCACTTTCACTAAATAATATTAATTATTAATATTGCAGTGCTCAGGCTGTAACTAGATAGCATGATTTGGTTTTTGTTTATATTAAAGGCTTTTTTTGAAGGCTCATTCAAAAAGTAGATAGACTCATTATAAACATTCAATTCATTGACAAATCAAAATAAAGGAAAAAATATTAGCTAAATTCTACACTGCCTACTCCCAAAAAGCTATCTTTATCAATAGGGAAACATTATTCCAAACATTTTTCTTTGCTTATATAAACTACTATCTGGAAGGATAGATGGTTGATAATTGTGAATAGATGCATGCAACGTGCTAATTTGCTTAAGTTGCTTCAGTTGCTTCAGTTGTATCCAACTCTTTACAACCCTATGGAATGTAGCCCATCTGGCTTGCTGTTCGTGTAATTCTCCAGGCAAGAATACTAGAGTGGGTTGCCATTTCTTTCTCCAGAGGATCTTCCTAACCCAGGGATTGAACCTGCATCTCCTGTGTGTCCTGCATCACAGGCAGATTCTTTACCACTGAGCCACCAGGGAAGCCCAATGGAATTAATTTGATAAAAACTAATTCATTTTCTACATTCTGTTTTATATGAGAGGCATTATATTATCGAGGTGAAGAGCATAGATTCCACATCCAATTACCTGCCTTTGAATTTTGACTCTTTTGCTTCCTAGTTGTACAACCATGGACAAACTGTTCAGTTTCTGGGACTACGAAATGTAAAAGGAGTGGATGTTTTTATATTGGTTGTTATGAGGACTAAATGGTTTAATAAGTATTGAAAAGTACTCGTAGCAGTTCTGTATAAGTATTATTTGAATTTAAGAGTAATAATCAGTTGTGAAACTGAAGAAAATTTTGAGCCTGAGGCACTGTTTTCTCCCAGAGATTGAACCCAGGTCTCCTGCATTGCAGGCAGATTCTTTACCATCTGAGATACCATGGAAGCCCTATTTTCTCTCAGTAAGATATATTAATTCCCTAAGGATCCTTTTAAATTGAAGCAAGGAGACTGAAAAACATTAAAGTATTAGAATCTCATCAATATTTTTTATGTAGTGTTTTAGTTAAACAATATTATTTGACTCAGCTATGAAATAAATAAGAATCATTGCTGAAACTTTTATCATACATGGCATTTTTATACCTGAGTTCTTTATTGTGGGAAATTCCTGGGTAACCAAATTTCATTTTCAAATAATCTTTTAAGGAAGCATTTATAAATACCTTATTCTAAACTTTAATGTGCTCCAGACTGGCTGTTTATTATCTTTATATGCAAATTGGTTATGAAAAAAATTATTGGCTCAAATATTTTTCATTGTAAACATTGTAAAAAATGTTACGGACTTTTCTGACATCAAGTTTGTCTAAAAAGAAGTCTAGCATCAATCATATTCCTTTTTTCCTCACTTAAAGGTAGTTTATTTTTTCCTGCCTGAGTACCAGAAGGATATTTCTTTATTCTTGATGTAGAACAACTTAATCAGGATGTTTGTGTTGATTATTATGTAATAATATTTTTAGAATCACAGCATGCCTTTCTAAAGACTATTCGATTCTTCGTTTATTTCAGGGAAATTTTAGATTTTTTTTTTATTTTCTATTTTAGAGACTTTGGTTATTATTATAGGAACTTTGGTCTTCATGTATTATCAATTCATTAATTATTTTAATTCCTGTTTTTTTTTCTGTGCATTCATTGCGACAGTCTCAAGTCTTTCCTATATGTTAGTACTTCCAGTTTTACCATCCCATTGCCTGTTCTTTCTACTTCATTTATTAAATATTTGTCTGTTTATTTATTCTCAATGTTTCCTCAAGCTTTCCTTTCTTTTTTTAAAAGTTATATCAGTTTCAGGTCCATCCTTTATTTTTCAGTTTTCCTCTTCATCTACTCTTTTGTTTTGGCATCTTCTCTTTGAAATTTGTTTTATTGAATTAATGTTCTTATGCTTTTCTAGAATGCCAACCATTAATAGGTCAACTTGCTTCTTTCTCTTTGTCAGTGTTATCTTTTCTACTGTGATCTTTATCTTATCTGCATGATACTTTGTTATGTATTTGTGGTGAATTCATAGTTGACTTGTCATTTCTCCTTTATCTTGCTCATACTTAAATCGTCAAGAACTTTTATCTGTTCTGATATGGTGCAAATGAATTTTCCTTGATAAATATTTCATATTTTTTGACACCTGTTTGCCTTCTCCTCTGACTCTTGGCTAGGTATTACTTCTGGGCCCCCTTTCCACATTGCCCTAGGTGAAATAGGTGCAGAGGTTGGGAAGACCTCTTTGAGGTTGGATACCCATTTTGTTTGAGATTCTGTCCTCTGCTTGTGGAGTTTTGTTTGGTGTCTTGCACTGCGCTGAGGGTACACTCTGTCTCTTCTTGTGAATAATCCTGATTCCATGGAGTAGCACATTTGGGCTTTTATTTGTTACACAAGTGTAGTAAAAAAATAAATAAATAAATAAAAACAGGCAAATAAAATGGCCAGCCCTGATGATTTTTGCTTCATCTGTAAAGATTCTTAGTAATACAGAAAGATGTTCTTAACTTTTCTTTGGGCTGTCTACTCAACTCATTGGTCTCTAAGGTTATTTCCAAGCTGTGTGGTATTAATGAAAAATTCCTAGGATTTGGTGAGGTCACTGTCTTTTCTGAATACCTGTTTTCATGTGTAAAAAGAGAAGTTAGTTGAACCTGTTCAAAATCATTTTTCCACCCTCCACCTTGTCCTTACTTTAAAAAATTGCTACATGGTGTCCTGCTTTCTCTACAGTTTGATTAATTTTTATCTTCTGTTCAGTGGTATGTGATGGGGTAGATGGATTTGTGTTCAGATTTCACTCCACTGTCTTTACTTGGACTTTTTTTAGAATAAACTTTTCAGTTTAGAATACTTTCAGATTTACAGAAAAGTTGTGAGGATAATACACCCAGTTTCTTTTATTGCTACCATTTTGTGTTACTGTGATACATATATCACAGGAGAGAAATCAAGATTGTTATACAACCATTTACTATAGGCCATACTTTATTCAGATTTCACTACCTTTCTCTAATGTCCTTTTTATTTTCCATGGTCCTATTCAGGATTCCATAGGCATTTAGTCTCCATTGCCTACCCTGCTCTGTGACATTTTCTGACTTTCCTTGTTTTTGGTGACGTGACAGTTTTTTGGAGTACTGTCAGGTATTTTATAGGATGTTTCTCAATTTCAGTTTTTCTGAAGTTTTTCTCACGGTTAGACTGATGTATTGGTTTTATGGGACAAATAGTACAGAAGTGAAATGCCATTTTTATCACATCATTTCAAGATTATGTTCTGTCAACATGATTTTCAGCCGGGGATGTTAATTTTGGTCTCCTAGTCAACGTACTGTTTGCCATGTTTCTTCACTGTAAAGCTACCCACATTCCTCTTTTATACTCTACTCTTTGAAGCAGATCACTAAAGTGCAGCCTATAGTCAGTGGCAGGGCTGGAGAGTTTGGGCTAGGAGATTAAGACTCTTTGTTTGTGCTGGGTCTTCGTTGTGGCATGCAGCCTTCCCTAGTTGTGGTGCACGGGCTTAGTGGCCCCGCAGCCTATATGGTCTTAGTTCGCTGACCAGGGGTCCAGCCCTGCATTGGAAGGCAGATTCTTAACTGCTGAACCACCAGGGAAGCCCTGGTTAATTGAGTTCCACCTTTCTTAGTGGGTCTTCCCTGGTGGCTCAGACAGTAAAGTGGCTGCCTTCAGTGCTTACAATGCCTGAGACCTGGGTTCAGTCCCTAGGTCAGGAAGATCTCCTGGAGAAGGAAATGGCACCCCACTCCAGTACTCTTGCCTGGAAAATACCATGGATGGTGGAACCTGGTAAGCTACAGTCCATTGGGCCACAAAGAGTTGGACACGATTGAGCGACTTCTCTTTCTGTTTCTTAGTGGAGAATATCTGTATAAATTATTTGTGATTCTTCAATACAGGAGATTTTTATCCCTCATTTATGTGTTTAGTTATGTCAGTATGGGCTCGTTGATATTCATTTAATACTTTGAGTTATAATCAAATTCTGTGTTGTTTTGTGTCTTGGAGCGTTCCAGTTTTGACCATGGGAAATTCTTTCAGGTGATTCCTGTATGCCTTTGGCTTGTTCTCATCCTTTTGGTTTTTGAATATTTTCTTACTTTCTGGCACTATAAAACATATAAAAGGTTTTATAAAAGGGATGTGCCCACCCAGCAATGAATCAGAATTCTCATTGCTCACCATCCTTGCCAGCATTTGTCCTTTTTGTTTGGTTAGGTTTCCTATTTTGGACATTTAGTCATTCTCTAATAACAGATGATATTGAGCAGGTAAATGTATCTTTTTGGTAAAGTGTCTGTTCAGATATTTGACCAGTTTCTGAAGGTGGTTGTTTTCTTTTGTTAATTTTAAGTGTTCTTTATGCATTGGGTTCCCCTGGTGGCTCAGACAATTAAGCGTCTGCCTGCAATGCAGGAGACCCCGGTTTGATCCCTGGGTTGGGAAGACCTCCTGGAGAAGGAAATGGCAACCCACTCCAGTACTCTTGCCTGGAAAATTCCATGGACTGAGGAACCTGGTAGGCTACAGTCCATGGGGTCACAAAGAGTTGGACACGACTGAGCAACTTCACTTCACTTTTATGCATTCTGTATGTGAGTCCTTTTTCAGATAGGTGGTTTTCAAATATTTTCTTTCAGTCCATGTTTAGTATTTTTGGTCTCTCAACAATGTGTTTAGCAGAATATAAATTTTAAATTTTGATAAAATCCAATTTATTGGTTTTTCTTTTATGTTTTGTACTTTTGGTATTGAATCTAAAACTTAGTGCCACTTGTTAGATCACACCAATTTTTCTCCTGTGTTTTCTTCTAGAATTTATAAATTTCATGTTTTACATGTAAGTCTAATATTCATTTTTAATTGATTTTTGTGTAGAGTGGTACATGGTACATATAGTTTTACTTTTACCTCTGGACATTTATTCCAGCACCATTTGTGAAAAGGGTATCATTTCTCCACTAATTTCCTTTGCACCTTTGCCAAAAATCAATTGACTGTATTCATGTGGGTTAATTTCAGGACTTTGTTTGCTGTTCCATTGATCTGTGAGTCTGTCACTATCGTTGCCAGTACCACACACTCTTGATTGCTAAATCTTAAAATCAGATTTCATCCTTCTAAACTTTGCTCTTTTTTTATAGAATTATTTTGACTATTCTGGTACATTTGCCGTTCCATATAACTTGCAGAATCAGTTTGTTTTTATTTACAAAAACAGTTGTTGGGGCCAAATGTGTTTAAATATTCTCTTGAAATAGATACCGTTTTTCTTATTTCAATATTGCAGCTATTAATACCTTTAGAACTCTTCTTTAGGGGTTTGCAAGTATTATTAGCTTCAACTTATCAAACATTCACAGTGCTACACTTCACATATAATTTATGACCATAAATCTTTTATGTAGATTGATCATCAGTTTTTTTAAATCATTTTTATTTGTGCATTGTTGATTTACAATGTTGTGTTAGATTCAGGTGTACAGAAAAATGAATCTGTTATACATACACATTTGTGCTCTGCTGTCTGTGCTCAATCATGTCCAACTCTGTGATACATGGACCCACCAGGTTCCTCTTCATGGAATTTTCCAGGCAGGAATACTGGAGTGGGTTGCCATTTCCTACTCCAGGAGATCACCAGTTTTAATCATGAAATTTGCTTATAAATAGATTTGAGTATTTTTTAAATGAAATTTGCCTTAAAAAGACTACAAATCAATTTTTTATGTAGTGTCACAACTCATTGAGGTAGGTGATATTCAAGCTTTATAGGTGAGCAACCTTAAGAGTGAGCGACTACCTGCCTAAGGAGTCATAGTAAGTCACGTGTTGTAGCTACCTCAGATCTATTCAGGCACCTCAGACTTATCATATCCAACAATGGAATTACTAATTTAGTTTTAAAACCTGATTTTCCTCAATTCCCTGTACCAATCAGTGACATAACCACTCTCCCACATATCCAAACCAAAACTTCTTCCTCACAATTCCTCTTGAATTGGTGTCTTTTTTTCATTCTATCTCATTTTTTTCCTTGGAAATATGGCTTGCTTTATGGACTAGGAGATGATCAGTTCATTCTATCTCTTTAAAAGATGGATCTAAATTGAACCTTCTTTAAAATTTTTAGCCTTCCATTGTCTACTTTCATTTGTATATATGTTTTGTTATAGTTTTTATTACAATGCATGAAAAGTAGGCTTCTTTGAGGTACAGCCTTTTTCATTTTGTTTTAGGTAGAGCTCATATTGAGGGAAGAATGGGGAAGGGAGGAAAGGAAAACAGTCCTATCCTAAGCCTTCTCTTTTAGTTAATTAGCCCATTCAATAAATATTTATGGAATATGTACTAAGTGTCAGTAGTTGCTGGAAACACAGCGTTATGGTCTCAGTTAAGAAGATCAGAATCAAGTAAATAATTAAATAAATATTTAAAATAATTTCAAGTGATAATGAAGAAATTTTGGTTCCTAGGAAAAGTTTATACATAGCTCCTACTGTATTATAGTCTAGGGTTTGAGGTAAGGGGATCAGGACAAATACATAAGATACAAGAACAACAGCAGCAACAAATAACATGTCAATACAGTTTTATATGGTGCTGTGGAGGTTCCTTTCTAGTCAGCTGAGGTCTATGAACTCTGAACCTCAATAGTGCATTTTAGACTAAATCTTTGTTAAGATAGAACCAATTTATAACTGAGCTTTGCTTGACTGGAAGGCATGGTTAAAAGCATTGTGTATAAGAAAAAAATATATAAATTATTTCACATCTCTCTCTTTTTTAAAAAGGGTTTTGCATCTTTATTTCTCTAAACAACGACCTTTTCCCTTGGTTTGAGAGATAGTGCTCTACTTTGTGGATCAATGGGATATGATAGTTATTCTCAATTTGGACTTTCTCTTTCCTTTGGTCTCATAATAGCATATATGCTCGGTTGCTCAGTTGTGTCTGACTCTTTGTGACCCCGTGGACTGTAGCCCGCCAGGCTCCTCTGTCCATGGAATTTCCTAGGCAAGAATACTAGAGTGGGTTGCCATTTCTTTCTCCAACATTTCTGTTTCAATTCCTCATTTCTTGCTTTCTGTAATCTGGAAATTCCTTCCTTCTCTTTTCTCTTACCATTTTTCTCACTTCTGATCTACTTTGCATCTTTCTGTATAATGTTTGTCTTGTCTTATTATTCTGTCACTTCTCTGCTTTCCCTTACTCCCTGAATTTTTAATGCTTTTTTGTCTCTTTTGCTTCTATCCAAAACTAGGAAAAAATAAAAAGGATTCAAGGTAAAATGACTTGTAGCATGCCAATGTAGACATGTGTGCATATGAACATTCCAGCTTTTGAGATCATGATACCTTTTTTTCAGTCTTATTATTGGTGTATTTTTTATACCATATTAAAGGTGGCACTGTGTAAAAATGAGACTTAGAGAAAAAAACAAACACTTCAGGATTTTCTGATAAGCTAATCGTTAGTTATTTTTATCATTGGGGTCAAAGTTTTGCTTCTTCCCATTGAACAAGGTAAATGACTCTAGGTTCAGAAGGAAAAGATGTTATATTGACTGATTTAGGAATAAATCAAGAAATGTGACATTTCGTGCATGAATCTTTTCACTTAGAGTGCAAGGTTGTCAGTCAGAATTTGCATGGTATAGGAAATCAATTGAAACTTGAGCCCATGGACATTTACTTCAGCAATGTTCTTACTGATTATCATGACTGTCTAATTAGACTGTTATAGGAATAATTTAGAGTTTATGAAAGGTTGAGGTTCTTTTGTTTAATTGTAAACTTCCTATTAATATATAGTTTGCCTGCTGTGTTTCATATGACAACTATTATTTGTCTTTATTAAGCAAATAAAACTTATATGTTGTATACGCTGCTAGTAAACCTTAAGCCTAAAAAGTCATTTTATATAGAAAGTTGAATGTCTTATATAACTGTTTCAAATTGCTTCTGTTTTTTAAAGGTAAGTTGTTTGTCTAATTTTTGTTTCATTAGTGATACAGTATATTATGTATTTACCATAGAACTGAATTTAATCTTCTGGAAGCCTCTGTAGTTTTTCTGTTTGTTTTTTTTTCACTTTTGTTGATTTTTAACCTTTAAGTAGATATTGAATGATCCACCTCAGAAAAATGTGTCGAATATACTGTTTTGTCCTTTTGATAACAGCCATTCTAACAGGTATTAGGTGATACCTCATTGTTGTTTTGTGCGAGAGTTTTTTTCTTTTCATGTTTTATTTTTCTCTTAGTGACCATTATACTTATATCAATTTTAAAGGGTCCTAATAAAGCAGAATTGAGATTCACATGCGTAGTGGCTGACTTGGCTCACTCACTCATGCCCTGCATTTCATACCTGACATACACACTCACTAAAATGTGATTCAGATTCATTTATCAGAAAGTGATAAATCACTGTATATCATATACTTTTAAAGACAACCACACAAGTTATTTATAATTAGAATGCTGAATTCATATACTGAGGATCTAGTATATAACATCTGCTAAGAAAATTTGACTTTAATATTTTTTCTTAAATTTTAGTTGTTAGCAGGGATTTAATGTTAGATTAAATACAGTTGTCTTAACCATTCCCGGTTGAAAACTGATAATTTAAATAATTTAAAGTCTTAATTTGATTTTCCTTTAAGTAATAATTGTTCATTTTTCAATACCTGAAAAAAATGTACAGATATTATACAGGAATTCCATGCACTTTTTATTGTGTTGATTATTTGGAACATATGAATTAGTTAACCTATCTCTACTGCCATTTTCTTTTTATCCATATGTAATTCTTTGAAACAAAAAAAGGGAGATGCATAAAAAATCAATTTTTTTGTTTCCAGTAATCTGTAAATCTGAACGCTTAATTTCCACGTCTTTTCCCATTTTAAATGAGCAAGTTTAATAAATTGATAAATTTATAAAAATTGAAGCTTCTTTGGAAACTGTCATTAATCAGCTCTTAGTTTGATTTCATCTATAAAGAACAACATTAAGGTAAATATTTCTCACCAGCTATGGCTTTCTTAAAAATCATATTTAGCCAACCAAAGGTTTAACCATGGTTAAAGCTGCTCATGTTTTTCAAATATTTTTACATGATCTTAAAATTGAGTAAAAGAAGTGATTATCTTCATAGTTCTTATAAACTAAGCTTCTATGAAGCAGAATATTTGAAAACATTCGATTAATTTTGGGAGAAAAAGATAAAGATTAGAGTACATACTTACCCTTATTGGAATGTGAAGCCAAGGGGACATTAGCAGTTTGAGATGCATGCATGCTAAGTCGCTTCAGTCATGTCCAGCTTTGTGCGACCCCATAGACGGCAGCCCACCAGGCTCACCCGTCCCTGGGATTCTCCAGGCAAGAACACTGGAGTGGGTTGCCATTTCCTTCTCCAATGCATGAAAGTGATAAGTGAAAGTGAAGTCGCTTAGTCATTTCCGACTCTTAGCGACCCCATGGACTGCAGCCCACCAGGCTCTTCTGTCCATGGGATCCTCCAGGCAAGAGTAATAAATTTATGAAGTATCTTTTATTTTTTTCCTAGTATCTTTTTTTTTTGTGGTAAATGTTAAATCATAGGAGCAAAGAAATAGAGGGCAAAAAATCAAAACAGAAATTTGGATATCTAAAATTTTTAGTCCAATGTTTATTTTACTTTTTTTTTTTTTGGTTGCACTACACATCATGTCTGATCTTAGTTTCCAGACCATAGATTGAATCTGTGCCCCCTTCAGTGGAAGCACAGAGCCCTAACCATTAGACCAACAGGGAATTCCCTAGTACAGTTTTTAAATAATTGTAACCATTTCTGAAATCTAAGTCGTTTCACTGGTATCCGTGATAGAGTTTCATTTAATCTACCCAATTTAATTATCGCGTAAGTTATATTATAGACATTTTCTAAATATGTGATTTAGAACTTCTTTACTTTTACTGCATTTCTTCAATTTACCAACATCAGCGAACATTTCAGTGAGCACTAATACTTTTTTTTTCATTTTTTAAAATTTATTTTTAATTGGAAGATAATTGCTTTTAGAGTACTGTGTTACTTTCTGCCGTACACCAACATGGTATACATAGGTATACATATGTATACATAGGTATACTTACGTCCCCTCCTGCCTCCCATCCCGTCCTCCCCCAGCACGGTGACTCTTGTAAGACAAAAATGCATTTATGACGGGAACCAGTTTACCTTTTTTGTTCTTAATTTGAATGATTCTATCTATGTTATGCAGAAGATAAAATAATATTAGACATCTAAAAATGTGGCCCAGTTTTGGTCAGTGTTTCTATCCAGTATATTTGTTTTACCAAATAGGTAGCAGCAGGAGATTGTCAGGTCAAATTTAGTGGTAATTATTTGTTGTTGCTTTTTGAGGGAACATTGTTAAACTCTGTAGTAAAAATACTTGCCTTGTTTTATTTGTGATGATGTCCAAAAAGGAGAGGAAATAGTTTCTGGTAAAAATTGAAAGTCCAGAAATAAATATAATGATGAGAATGAGTGCTTCTATCACTGGGGAACTTTCTTCATCTAAGCACATATGAACAATTGATCCTTGTAGTCATATATAGCAGTAAACATTAATAACTTAACAGTCTGAAGTCAGTGCAGAAGATATGGAGCATTATTGAAAGATGGAGTCGAGCAGGTGGCACTTTAATATGTTCAGTGTCATGGTTGACTCTAAAGACTAGTCGAATGAAATTACTTGAGGTTCTAAAGATTTAAAAAGCGAACTCATTTTGCTGCACTAAGGAAATGCTACTGATCAGGCTTTCTGTGTCCCTTTTTTCTAGGCTAGAAAATATTAACCCTGAAGAAAATGACATGGTAAGCCATTCTCCGAGGAGATTTCTTGATGTCAGTCTTATATCTTAGAGGCTTAAGTTCAATTGAGTGGGTTTCAAGAACTAAGATGTGGGAAAAAGAAGAATTGACACACTAATAATGTACATCTTTGCTGCAATATGAAAATTCAATAACTTCACTCAGTCAATTTACAATTCACATGTGCCTATTAATTAAAACCCTATATTAAATAAAATATATTAAAACTTCATGTCTGACTAACATATAATGGTGTTGGTAGACATTACAGGAATTACTGAACAGAATAAACAATGCAGACACAGGGGTAGCTATTCAGAAGTATGGAGCTATAATTGTGGATAGAATCTACAAGACCAAGGAATGTAAAAAGAGAATAACTGCAGAAGAAATGAACGCAGTGATTGAAGAACGAGATGCTGCTTTGTCTCAGGTAACTGCTTGTATCTGTAAAAAGCTATGTCTGCCATTTCCCCCTCTTGCTTTACATTCAAAAGTGACTTTCCCCCACTTACTCTTAATTCAAATTAGTTTTTAGCTTATAATTAATACCACAATGATTAGCTATATTAAGATAATCATGTATTTTGTTACATCATTCTTCAAATATATGCATCCTCATTTCTTAATAAAAACTGTTAGCTTTTTATAAAAATTTAGTTCAGTTCTTTAAAGTAATCGCTTTTATATGAGACTTCTTACTTGAGTCACAGTTTTGGGAGGGCTGAGATTATGTCTTTATTACTGTTTTATTCCCAGTACCTAATTCAGTGCCTTTTAGTAAACATGGATAAATGAATCAAATTATTAGGGTGTTTCTTTCTGAGCATTACTTACACCTTCCTGCTCCAACTGAAACCTGATCACCACCCTGAGGATGCAGCTTCCACCGCAGTCCTCTGTAGTGTGAATGTATTCCCTCCCCCAGCAGTTGGGCCACTGGCCTTGGAGGCTTGTTCGATTAGTGCTTTTAGATCATTGTTCCTTTTTTCTCTCTATAAACACCTCCAGCTTTGAGACCCATGCATCAGATTGTACCACCCATTACACACTCCTGTTGCAGTCATATATACACTCCCATATAGCTTCCTTCATCTCTGAAAAATTTTAGGATCTGTTTTACTGTCTCTTTCTTTAGCTTACTGCTGTCACAATTCTTGGTGATTTAAATATCTATGTGAATGATTCTTTCAATAGCCATCTCATCTCTCTGCATCTCTCTCCTCCAATCTTCCAGATGCTCTTTACCCGTTCTGCTATCCACCCAATGATCATACCTTATTCTTGGTCATTATCCGTCTCAATTTCAAGTGTCCACTTACTATCTTTCCAGCTCACTCTAAAACTCTAGCAAATTTTCGACTCTACTGGCGCCTGATTTTATTGATCTTATCACCTCTTTTCCTTTCCTTTAACCCCTTCATGTCCTCTCTTTATCTAGCTAAGACTCCTTGGGTTACCATAATTATCTCCTACTTGCATGCAAGATAACCTCAGTTGTCCTGACCCTCTTCCTTTATCCTGCTTACCTAACAAAACCTAAGTTTTATAAATTTAACTTTCTGCCTGTTCTGTACCTTCAAAGTTTTGTATGGCAAGAGTCTGTCACACACATTTGATAACTGAGCTGTTCATGACAGTTGTCTTCAAGTAGACCCCTGGTGTTGCCTGATAACCTTCTTGCCTTTTGCTAGTCCACTCACTCTCCCCTTCTGGAGGACTCTTTTATCTTCTTCCTTTCTCCTCAACCTTCTGACCTCTGCTTGCCAACAGAAAGAGAAATTTCTGCTTGTCCCCACCATACCATTGACCGGCCTGCCTACGTGTGGCACCCGTATACCCTGCCTTTTCTACTTTATATCTTTGTTACATATTTCTGTTTGCAGACAGATTCTCTATTTCACACTAGTGGACCTCTTTTCTTGCTTGCTTAAGGTTATCACTTAACCAGTTGTCCCTTTTCTACTTCATAAAGTCTTTCCTATTAGTTCATTTCCATCAGTCTGACATTCTTTAGTATATCCTTGAAGGCTGGGTGAGTTTTGGCACATCCTGGTCTACCTGTGGTTTAGCCCTGTGCTTTTGGTGAGGTTTCCTAAACTGAGAGCTGAGTATTCACTAGGGACATACTCCTGGAGAATCTCTAGTCTGTTGTTTGTCTCCTCAGCATTTTAAGACTGTTGGAAATGCCAGTATTCTTTCCATAGGGCATGAGCCTTAGCTTTTTAACTTCGAGCCCTGTACAGCTTTGGGATTTAGCAAATGATCTGAGATGGAAACAAGTCTCAAGTCTCTAATTTTGTCACTTCAGCCCTGCATAAATGCCAGAGGCTTAGATGATTTCTCTGTTCTCCAACCAGAGTCCTCTATGTAGCCACAGCCTGATTTCTCAGCCTCTTGCCCATTCTTTGAACGTAGGAGGGAAAAACGACCTCCAATCATCAAATCACCTGTCTCCAGCTAAACCCTCTTCGGAATTCCAGCAGCTCAAGATTGTTGCAGCAGCAGTCTTCTGCTGTCTTAAACATGATTTTTAAATTTTAATCTAGCTTTCTTTTTTTTTGGCTGGAGCACTGTTCTGCCACAAATAATTCTATCCTCTCTCAATGTGGAAATCTGACATTTATCATTTATCTTCAGATAAGAATTGGGAAAAGTTCAATTTAAACTTTAAATGAGCAACTTTTTTTTTTTTTTTAGCATTTTGTACCCTACCAAGTGTATTCACTCTTCGATCATTCAGTATATTGTTTTTAAAAAAGTGAAGTGTTAGTTGCTCAGTTGTGTCTGACTCTTTGTGACCCCATGGGTTGTAGCCTGCCAGGCTCCTCTGTCCATGGAATTCTTCAGGCAAGAATACTGGAGTGGATAGCCATTCCTTTCTCCAGGGGATCTCTAGCACAGGGATCAAACCCAGGTCTTCTATGTTTTAGGCAGATTCTTTACTGTCTGAACCACCAGGGAAGCCCTTTATTGTTAAAAAGAGAGTCAAAACTATTTTTATGAGCTTACAGCAATTACAGGTATAAACTCCAGCTTAGGCTGTTTTAGAAATCATTTATTTTGTTAACTAAAACATCCATGTACATAGAGAACTGACTGCTTTCTTCCTTTATCTCTGCTATATCCCGAGTCTATTACAAGGGCTTTGCTTTTGTGTTTTAGATATATTTTATATACTAACCCCTGTAACCCTTTTGGCAAAAGTCCATACCCCAGCCTTCATTCCCATGCCTTACTTATTCAGTGCTCAGAGGCTAGGCTCTTCACCTACTGTGCTGGGTACCAGCTGAGTTTCAATCAATGAAAATATAATATTCTTCTATGGACTACAGCAATCAGTGAGGCCTGAAGCCTTCACCCACCAGGCTCTAACCACTTATGCATATACTGGGAAATCAACACTAGCCTAGAACCAGTCTAACTTAGCCAGAACCCCAAGGAATAGAATGATAATTATGTGAAAACGTGACTGAACCATGGGGTGTCCAGCTTTTTAGTTAGACATTATTTCTGATTGTGTCTGTGAGGGTGTTTCTGGATGACATTAATATCTGAATCTTACATCATTGACTTTCCTGGTTTTCAGGCCTTCAGACTAAAGCTGAAACTATACCCTTTTCTTATGGTTAGAATGCGATTTTGAGTCTTTGGAAAGAATACCACGGAAATGTCACCTTAATTAGGAAAGAGTTTCTCTTTACCCAGGTTAAATGTCCTTTCCCTAAGTTTCCTTTTCCTTTGTTATCTTCTAGTTGTTAATTTTCCTTCTTGGCCTATCAAGGCTGGATGTGTGACCATATATTTCTGTTACCTGAACACCATGCAGAGAATCTTAACTCATCACTGTTTTCTGGAAAAGAGTCATTACAAATCCCCTAAATTCAATAGTAACCGTTTTTCATCTGTGCACTTTTCTTTATTGTGTTTGTTGTTGAAAATATTTTTAAAACATTTATGTGCCTCTTTCAACCAAAATATAATTGACACATCTTTTTCTGATACTTACTTCTGTCAAATGCTATAATGAAAACGATAGAGATCCTGAGATCTTTCAGGTCCACAGTTGACAAATAAAGAAAGCAGGGAGGACCATGGAGTAAATATAGGGGTAATTTAAGAAATTCAGCTAAATATTTCACTAGTCAGGTTCCTCCTTCCCTATAGCTTGCAAGCGGTTGACATACCATGCAGTAAGCTCTAGCAAAATGAAAAATAAACCGGTTAAGAGGAAGATGTGAATCCAATACAGGATTACAATGAAGAAAATTCTAAGAAGACAGCTGCACAGAGTACCACAAGTACAGGTGATCTGTTGCTTTGAAACTCTTTGTACCTCCAATTGTATTTTCCCCTCATTGACACATGCTTCTATTCACTTCTTACTCTCTCATCTACCTACTGCTTTGTAGCTAATTTAAATATTATCTCTTCCAAAAAGGTCTCACATGGCACAGTATTGATAAATATCTGCTTTGTGCCCACATTTTACTTTACATCCTATTATACTATTTGTCACACTGCAGTACAGTTAATTGACTTTATGCCTATTTTTCCTCCTAACTTGGAGGTAGGAACTGTTCTTTATCTGTATCTATTAGTCCTTAGGACAGTGTAGGCACAAAATAGATGAATTAAAGAACTGATGAGCTCAGCTATTTTATATTTTAGATCTATTTTGAGATCTTCAGTTCAGTTGCTCAGTCGTGTCCAACTCTTTGTGACTCCATGAACTGCAGCACACCAGGCCTCCCTGTCCATCACCAACTCCCGGAGTTTACTCAAACTCATGTCCATTGAGTCAGTGATGCCACCCAACCATCTCATCCTCTGTCATCCCCTTCTCCTCCTGCCTTCAATCCTTCCGAGCATCAGCGTCTTTTCAGATGAGTCAGTTCTTTGCATCATGTGGCCAAAGTATTGGAGTGTCAGCTTTAGCATTAGTCCTTCCAGTGAATATTCAGGACTGATTTCCTTTAGGATGGACTGGTTGGATCTCCTTGCAGTCCAAGGGACTCTCCAGAGTCTTCTCTCCAACACCACAGTTCAAAAGCATCAATTCTTCAGGGCTCAGCCTTCTTTATAGTCCAACTCTCACATCGATACATGACTACTGGAAAAACCATAGGCTTGACTAGACGGACCTTTGTTGGCAAAGTAATGTCTCTGCTTTTTAATATGCCATCTAGGTTGGTCATAACTTTTCTTCCAAGGAGTAAGCGTCTTTTAATTTCATGGCAGTGATTTTGAAGCCCAGAAAAATTAAGTCTGTCCCTGTTTCCACCGTTTCTCCATGTATTTCAAGATAAACTGAACTAAAAGGAGTTATTAAAATATTATTTATTCATCCACATTTTACTGAGGACCTGTTATATCTCTGTGTTGGGGGACTCAGTGAAAGTCGCTCAGTCATGTCCGACTCTTTGTGTCCCCATGGACTATACAGTCCATGGAATTCTCCAGGCC
>ML661902.1:8833579-9199856 GCA_007570785.1 Antilocapra americana
TAGAAGGTTTTTACTCTTATGGAACCTATATTTTAGTATGGTAATAGGAATAGTGAACAAACAAGAATACTACAGTGGGGAGCCATGCCCTTCTCTGGGAGATCTTCCCTAACCGGGGACCGAACCAGGGTCTCCTGCATTGCAGGCAGATTCTTTACCGCTGAGCCACCAAGGAAGCCCACCGCAGTCTGCCTGGCCCTAAGCCTATGTTGGGACCTTCTGGCTCAGCCTTCAAAGCTCAATGTCATTTTCTGTCTCAGTTTCCTGATTCCAAATAAGTAAATTATCATCCAGGTGCTAGCAAAGTAATGCTCAAAATTCTCCAAGCCAGGCTTCAATAGTACATGAAACATGAAATTCCAGATGTTCAAGCTGGATTTAGAAAAGTCAGAAAAACCAAAAATCAAATTGACAATATATGCTGGATCATTGAAAAAGCAAGAGAGTTCCAGAAAAACATCTGCTTTATGGACTACGCCAAAACTTTGACTGTGTGGATCACAACAGACTGTGGAAAATTCTGAAAGAGATAGGAATACCAGACCACCTGACCTGCCTCCTGAGAAACCTGTCTGCAGGTCAGGAAGCAACAGTTAGAACTGGGCATGGGACAACAGACTGGTTCCAAATAGGAAAAGGAGTACATCGAGGCTGTATATTGTCACCCTGCTTATTTAACTTATATGCAGAGTACATCATGAGAAATGCTGGGCTGGAAGAAGCACAAGCTGGAATCAAGATTGCTGGGAGAAATATCAGTAACCTTAGATATACAGATGACTCCAACATTATGAGAGAAAGCGAAAAACTAAAGAGCCCTTGAAAGTGAAAGAGGAGAGTGAAAATGTTGGCTTAAGACTCAGCATTCAGAAAACTAAGATCATGGCCTCTGGTCCCATCACTTCATGGCAAATAGATGGGGAAACAGTGGAAACAGTGAGAAACTTGATTTTTCTGTGTTTCATAGTCATCTGCAGATGGTGACTGCAGCCATGAAATTGAAAGATGCTTACTCCTTGAAAGAAAAATTATGACCAACCTAGACAGCATATTAAAAAGTAGAGACGTGACTTTGTCAACAAAGGTCTGTCTAATCAAAGCTATGGTTTTTCCAGTAGTCATGTATAGATGTGAGAGTTGGACTATAAAGAAAGCTGAGTGCCAAAGAATTGATGCTTTTGAACTGTGGTGTTGGGGAAGACTCTTGAGAGTCCCTTGGACTGCAAGAAGATCCAACCAGTCCATCCTAAAGGACATCAGTCCTGAATATTCATTGGAAGGACTGATGCTGAAGCTGCAACTCCAATACTTTGGCCACCTGATGCAAAGAACTGACTCATTGCAAAAGACCCTGATGCTGGGAAGGATTGAAGGAGGCAGGAACAGGGGCAACAGAGGATGAGATGCTTGGATGGCATCACTGACTCAACAGACTTGAGTTTGAGTAAACTCTTGGAGTTGGTGATGGACAGGGAGGCCTGGCGTGCTGCAGTCCATGGGGTAGCAAAGAGTCAGACACAACTAAGCGACTGAACTGAACTGAACGCTGATAAATATAAAGAAGATATAGCAATTCTAAATCTCTATGCTTTTAGTACTAGTTTAAGAATATGGTGAAAATCGATGAAACAGAAAGAACTAGGTAAACTTAAAATCACGTGGTACATTTTAGCACATCTTTCTCAGTAATTGATAGAGCAAGCAAATCAGAAAGGACATAGAAGATTTGAACAGTACAGTTAACAGTCTAATATTACACACAGTCAGAGGTCAGGAGAGGATGATAGTGAACACTGCAACTCAGTTCATAAAAGGGAAAGTGATATACTTAAAATGTTTATTAGAATAGCTAAAAGGCCGGAAGCAAAGATTCTTAAGCTTCTACCTTGGGAAGAAAAAGTAATTATCCACTTGAGTCAATTGCTGTGACTGTTTCTTTATCTTCAACCTTAGTTTTGTCCTCAGTGCCTCCTAGCAATTCTTTCAGCATGATCTCTTACAGCAACCATTTTTAACTTCTGCTGTTCTTTTGGAGATCTTACTCTCATGCTGTTCCCCTGGCTCTCTGAGAAGGTAAGCTTGCAGAGATAAGCTTCACAGAGAAAATGGATCTAGTAAATATGATCTGTCAACTTCATCCTTATTGGCTTTCCCAGTGGCTCAGAGGAAGTGAGCCACTCCCTCCTTCTGTACTCAGAACTATTCCGTCTGCTATGCTCACAATGCTTTATTTCCTATATTCTCTTATTATAACTACTGTTTCTAAATGATAGTCTTTGGGTCAGCTGTGTACCAAAATTACCTGGAGAGTTTTTTAAAAAGTACAGATTCTAAAAACCTTCGTCAGAGGATCTGATTCAGTGGGTCTGTGATAGGACCTGAAAATTTATGTTTTTAAAAACTTCTCCAGGTGATTCTGATATGTAATCATTTGTGGGAACCATTGATGGATGGAATTTTGATCTATTAGGTATTTTTTAGTGTTTGGGGGGCAACTATTTTTCATTTTTTAAAAATCAATTATTAGTGAATTAATTATTTCATCAATGGATTGTATTTTTGGCATCATCCTAAGAACTCTGTAATAACCCTAGGTCATGAAGATATTCTGCATTCTTCTAAAAGTTTAGACATCATTCATTTTAATTTATTTGTATAACAAGGATGCTCAGGTGGAAGTATTTTTTTTTGCACGTGGATGTTCAGTTGTTCCAAAACCTCTTGTTAAGGGACTCTACTATCTCTGTTGAACATGCTTTGCACCTTTATCAAGAAAAAAATTGACCACATTAGTGTGGCTTCACTTATGGACTAAACCAGTCTGTTCTGTTGATCTATCTGTCCCTTCACCAATACCAGGCTATCTTGATTTCTGTGGCATTATTAATTCAGTTCAGCTGCTCAGTCATGTCCAACTCTTTGCAACCCCATGAACCACAGCACGCCACGCTTCCCTCTCCATCACCAACTCCTGGAGTTTACCCAAACTCATGTCCATTGAGTTTGTGATGCCATCCAACCATCTCATCTCTGTTGTCCCCTTCTCCTCCTGCCCTCAATCTTTCCCAGCATCAGGGTCTTTTCCAACGAGTCAGCTCTTAACATCAGGTGGGCAAAGTATTGGAGTTTCAGCTTCAACATCAGTCTTTCCAGTGAACACGCAGGACTGATCTTCTTTAGGATGGACTGGTTGGATCTCCTTGCAGTCCAAGGGACTCTCAACACCTTCCAACACCACAGTTCAAAAGCATCAATTATTCTGTGCTCAGCTTTCTTTATAGTCCAACTTTCACATCCATACATGACTGCAGGAAAAACCAAAGCCTTGACTAGATGGACCTTTGTTGACAAAGTAATGTCTCTGCTTTTCAATATGCTGTCTAGGTTGGTCATAACTTTCCTTCCAAGGAGCAGATGTTTTTTAATTTCATGGCTGCAGTCACCATCTGCAGTGATGTTGGAGCCCAGAAAAATAAAGTCAGCCACTTTTTCCACTGTTTTCCCATCTTCTGCCATGAAGTGATGGGACTAGATGCCATGATCTTAGTTTTCTGAATGTTGAGTCTTAAGCCAACATTTTCACTCTCCTCTTTCACTTTCATCAAGAGGCTCTTTAGTTCTTCTTCATTCTCTGCCATAAGGATGGTGTCATCTGCATATCTGAGGTTACTGATATTTCTCCTGGCAATCTTGATTCCAGCATGTGCTTCTTCCAGCCCAGCATTTCTCATTATGTCCTCTGCATATAAGTTATATAAGCAGGATGACAATATACAGCCTTGATGTACTCCTTTTCCTATTTGGAACCAGTCTGTTTGTTGTTGCATGTCCAGTTCTAACTGTTACTTTCTGTCCTCCATACAAGTTTCTTAAGAGGCAGGTCAGGTGGTCTGGTATGCCCATCTCTTTCAGAATTTTCCACAGTTTATTTTGATCCACACAGTCAAAGGCTTTGGCATAGTCAATAAAGCAGAAATAGATGTCTTCTGGAACTCTCTTGCTTTTTCGATGATCCAACGGATCTTGGCCATTTGATCTCTGGTTCCTCTGCCTTTTCTAAAACCAGCTTGAACTTCTGGAAGTTCACAATTCACATGTTTATTAATTGTTCTTTGTATACGACTTTAGTCACATCCCACAAGTTTTTGATATGTTTGTATTTCATTATTATATACCTTAAAATATTTGTCATTTTCTACATGTGATTTTTTTCTTTAATCCATGAATCATTTAGAAGTGTGTTGCTTAACACTTAAACATTATCTTTTTCATTAAATTAGAATTTAATTCCATAGTGACGAGAAAACAAACTAGGTGATTTTAGTCCTTAGAAATTTGTTGATACTTTACTCTGACCCCAAAACAGGTTGTATTTGTTACATGAGCTGTGTACTCTAAAATACTGTGTATTCTACAGCTTCCTAATGGAGTGTTTTTCTCCATATGTCATTTACATCAAGTAGATTCACCATGTTTTTCAGTTCTGTAGTCATAGATTTATTCTTGCTTGTTGTATCTGTTTCTGAGGGAGGTGTTTAAAGTATCAAATGATATTGATGAATTTTTCTTCTTTTAATTCTGTTAACTTTTATCTTACTTATTTTGAAACCATGTAGTTAGGTTCTCAAGTCTTCAGGATTACTATATCAACCTTTTTTCCCTCACATTTTCTTACGACATATTTTCAACATATGGCACTCATCACCTGGAATCCTTATTCGAAAAATTGCTAGTGTTTTGCTAAGCTTGATTTGTTATATTATCTCTGCACTGTCCATCCTTTAGTTTATCCATCAGTTCACCTCACTCACGTGATGAATTTCAGGTGAAGGTAGGCATCAGTACTTTGTCCTCTGAATTCTTCAGCACAACATATCACTCCGGAAATTTCCCCCATTCTCTTTTCAGTTAACCCATCCCCTTGCTGTTCCCCAGTAGCAATCTCCAATCTGATATTTTTACATCATTAATTAGTTTTACTTTCTCTAGAAAGTTATATGCTTGAGATCACAATGTGTCTTAGATGATCACATTTATTTGAGTCTCATATGCTTTTGTGGATAGGAAATACATATTTTTCTAAGCTTGCCTCTTGCTGTTGAAAACTGATTGTTTTTTTCCCTTAAGATTTTCTTCATCTTTTATGAAGTAGATCTAGAATTCTGTTGTTCTTTTTCTGTGCTAATTCTTGTGGGTCATTCTGTTAAAACTGCATTTCAGCATATCATTCCTAAAGGTCTACATGTAATTTTGCTATCTTAAAATATCAAAAACTGAAATTATTTTCCTAAAAATTAGTCTTTACCAGCATTGCAACTAATACTTTTTAAAATATAATAGACCATGTTATTTTGACCATGTATGATTTTTTGATACATTGTTCTTCAGTGTAATATTAAACCTCTCCTTATTTTTCAGAAAAAGCAGAGTTAGGCAAGATTGAAGGGAATGTGAATTTAAGCCATGAACACATTTGATAATTAGCAGAAATCTCTAAGTTTTGAGGAGCCTGTGTTATAAAGTTCTGGCATGAAAGCATCTTTATTCTAAAGACTTTGTGAAGTTTTTTGTGTAAGTTATAAATTTATGATTTTAAAAAAATCCCATATTTTTTAGTAATCTTGGAAAACTACTTGATAGTTTCATAAACTGCCATTTTGGCACAGAAATTCAAATTGCTGTGATTTTATTTCTTCATTACATCTCTGATTTCCTAAGGAAAATTTTCAGTTACCATTTTTATTGATTATATTTCTGCTACATTTTATTTTCAAAAACACAGGAACATGCAACCAAATATGTAGTAAAATTATTTGACTTGTTTACACAAGTAGTGCAGGAGTAACATAATGATATCTGAATGTATATCTCACTATAAAATGTATGTCTTTAGTCCAAAGTATTAGGATACTTTTTAAAATAAAACTTTCCTTCTCCACATCAAGGCCTTCACTCTTGAAAATGACTGTGTGGCTGTGCCTGTACATTTACCTACAGGTTTGTTTGATTAATTGCTACTTGACTCATCTATCATAATACTAAGCTCTGGGATCACAAAAGATCAGATTCTCAAGCCACCTCCTAGAATTAATTTAAATATCTAATGTTGATACTTGAAATGATTCAGGGGATAATGGTTTTTACTGTTACTAGAAGCCTGTTTCAGTATTATAAACCCTTGAAAAAAATTCTAAAGTAATATATTAACTCCTTATTAACACTATTTAACCTGTTTCAGTAAAAGATTATCATAGTCTTTATTAGTTTGTTAGAATATATAATTTATATATTCTATAATTTATCTGGAAAGTTTTTCAATAAATATGTCTGTAAGTCATAAATGTATTACAAGATCTTTAAGAGACTTATTTTGGTTTAGTGATCTTTGAAAATGAAATGCTTTTCACTATTAATATATTTACTTTTTATTTACAATTTTTATTTCAAATACAATTTACACACAAATGAAATACATAAGTATTAAATCAGCAATTTGACAAGTTTTGACAAATACTTTCACCTGCATGACCACATCCCTCTAAAGATAGAGAACATTTCCATATCCCAAGAAAGTCCCTTCACTTATTTTCCTTTTCTACCAAATCACATCTGCCCCACCCAAATGGCTTTTCTGTTTTTAACTACGGATTTATTTTGTGTATTCTAGAACTTTGTGCAAGTAGATTAACCAAATGAAATATTTATATTCATCCATATTGCTGTTTCTACAAGTACTTCTTTCCTTTTTATTGATAAGTGTTCCATTGTGTATAATCTTACATTTCTTATTCATTTTCCTGTTGATGGAACAGGAAATTTGGATTTGTCCAGTTTTTGTCCATTATCATTAAGGCTACTATGGGAATTCTTGTACAAGCCTTTTTGTGGACATGTTTTCATTCTCTTTTTTTTTAATTTATTTCTTTTTTATTGTTTTTGCCATACAATGTCATGATATCACCATGGGTTTACATATGCTTCCCCTCCAGAACCCCCCTCCCTCCTCCCTCCCCCCCAGAAATCTCGATGCACCAGCCCCGAGCATCAATCCTGGGCTGGCGATTGATTAGACATATGATAATTAACTTGTTTCAATGCCCTTCTCCCATATCATCCCACCCTTACCCTCATCCACAAAGTCCATGAGTCTATTCTATACCATCTGCGTTCCTTTTGCTGTCTCGCATGTTGGGTTCTCGTTACCGTCTTTCTAAATTCCATATATATGTGTTAATATACTGTATTGTTGTTTTTGCTTCTGGCTTACTTCACTCTGGATAATGAGCTCCAGTTTCGTCCATCTGAGTAGAATTGCTTCAAATGAATTTTTTTTTTAATGCTGAGTAATATTCCATTGTGTATATGTACCACAGCTTTCTTATCCATTCGTCAGTTGATGGGCATCTAGGTTGCTTCCATGTCTTGGCTATTGTAAACAATGCGGCGATGAACATTGGGGTACACGTGGCTCTTTCAATTCTGGTTTCCTCGGTGTATATGCCCAGCAGTGGGATTGCTGGGTCATATGGCAGGACTATTTGCAGCTTTTTAAGGAACCTCCACACTGTTTTCCACAGTGGCTGTACTAGTTTGCATTCCCACCAACAGTGTAAGAGGATTCCATTCTCTTGGTTGCAAGTCTAAAAATGAAATTGTGGCATCACAAATTGCTCACTGAAGTTGCTCTATCATTTTACAGTCTCAGCCTCAATTTATGGACGTTCTGATTGCTCCATATACTCACCAACAGTTGTCAGTATTTTTAATTATAACTGTTTTATTAGTTGTGTAATAATATGTATATCATTGTGGTTCTAAATCATATCTCTTAGTGGCTAACAGCAATTTTTCAGGTGCTTATTGATCATTTATATACTTACCTTTTTGAACATGTGTTCAAGTCTTTTACCTATCGTTTAATAGAGTGATTTAACTTTTATTGATTTGTATATTCTATATAAAGTCAGTTATTTGATATGCGTATTAGAAATATTTATTCCTGTTCTTCTCTTGATTAATCATTTTGTCAGTTTTGTATTTTGATGGACCAAGTTTTAAATTTTGATGAAATCTGAGAGAGCATATTTTTTTATTGGAATAGAATTAATTTTCAGTGTTGTGGTAGTCTCTGCTGTACAACAACGTGAATCAGCCATATGTGTACATGTATCACCTCCCTTTCGATGCCCCCCCCAACCCACCCCTGCTTCCCCCACCTTAGGTCATCACAGAGAGCCTAGATGAGCTCCGCGTGTTGTACAGTAGCTCGCCCCTAGCTATCTTACACAGGCTAGTGTATATACGTCAGTGCTGCTTCCTCAGTTCGCCCCGCCCTCTCCTCCTCCACTGTGTCCTCAAGTCCATTCTCTACATCTGTGCCTCTCTTCCTACTCGACAAATAGGTTCATCTGTATAATTCTAGATTCCATATATGTCGTTGTTCTGTTGCTTAGTCATGTCTCTTTGTGACCCCAGGGGCTGTATTCCATATATATGCATTCATATATGATGGTATAGCAATATTTTAATGTACTTTGTCTAAGAAATGTGTCCTCACCCCAAGATTACAAAGATATTGTCCTATTTTTGTCTACAAGATTTATTATTTTAGTTTTTACTTCTTATCTGTGATTTACTTTGAGTTAACTATTGTGTATGATATTAGATTCAGGATCGTTTTCTAAACAGGTTAATATTCAGTTGTTCCAGCACTGTTTGTTGAAAAGGTGGTTTTACCCTATTGAATGGCTTTGCTGACATGTTTTGAGAATTAATTGGCCATGCATGCATGCTCCATTGCTAAGACGTGTCCCACTCTTTGTGACCCCATGAGCTGTAGCCCCAGACTCCTCTATTCATGAGATTTCCCAGGCAAGACTACTAGAGTGCTTTGTCATTTCCTCCTCTAGCAGATCTTCCTGACCAGGAATTCAGCCCGTGTCTCTTGCATCTCCTGCACTGGCAGGCGAATTCTTTGCCTTGTACCTGTTTATGAACATACTATTCTGTTTTAATATGTTTTCCTCTGCTTATGCCAATGGCACACTACATCAATTACTGTAAATCAGTGATGTCAGGCATTGCTTGTCCTCCAACTTTGTTCTTTTTTAAGATTGTTTTTGTTGTTACAGATTTTTTGTATTTTTCTATAAATATTAAAACCAGATTTTCAGCTTCTATATAAAAAGCCTGGTGGGGTCCTGATTAGATTGTGTTGAATAAGTAGATCACTGAAGTGGAGGGAAATTGACATCTTAACAATTTTTAGGTTTTTTTTTTTTTGTAAATCCATGATAGCTCTCACAATATTCTTGATATTAATAGTATATTACATGGTTTAAATTGAAGAATCTTAAAAGAGTAAAATTTCATTTGCTATCACTCTTCTTAATATGTTGACATTTTTATTTATTTTGATTGAAATAAATTGTTTTTTAAAGGAATTATGAGAATTAAAAATATACTCTATGTTTATCCATTATTGATTTTCAGTATTCCCTATTTGTTCATGTTGGAATGAATTTTCCTTATTTGTTATTTTTCTTTACCCAAATAACATCTTTTAGCCCTTCTCTCTTTCCTTCCATTCTTCCTTCCACATATCCTTTCTTCTTTTCTTCCTTCAGTTTCTTCCTTCCCTCCCTGCCTGTTCTCCCTTTCTCATTTCCTTCATTTGTTCCTTCATTTTTCCTTTCTCTTTCTCTTCTCTAATGTACACCTGCTCTTTTTTAGCTCCGTTCTTATTTATCTCCATATATTTTTATTTCACCCTCATTTTTAAGGGTGTTGGTGGATGTGATAAATAAGATGTCTGTGAGTGATGTTGTGAGTGGTCTCCTATATTCTAGATATATTCCTCCTTACCCTCAGTGTATAATAGCAACTCTACTTCCCCTAGGTAGTCAGAATTAGTTTCCCTAGCCTGTACATTTACCTCCTTCCTTACATATTGATTGAGAGACATGAGGAGCTCAGCATGGCCAGGTAACAGATTCAACTTCCAGCATAATTGGATTTTTGTTTGGTCACTAAAAGGAATTTTTCTCTCCCTTTGGAACAACCACCTGTGGATTAGCAGAATCTCAGTTTGCAGAGATGGGAAGCAAAAATCTTGCTATTGGATCCCTCTGGGTAATAATAAAGCCATTCCCATATCAACCCCTTGATTCCTAGACCCATGAATATTGACTGTGAATGAAAAAGTGCCGTACGTTGGACTATGATTTGGAACATAAACATTGTCACAGAGAACCTTGTCCTAGCTCCAAAAGATATTACTATGTACCTGGCACTATATTTAAGTCTTCAAAATTCTGTTTTCACTGTTTTATCAAATCATCTGCATCAGGATGATGTGGAACTCAGTAAGATCAGTGTTCAGGAGCATGAGCCCATTACCACGCTTCGTGTGCTATGAAGTGAGTTCCTTCATAAGAATAGTGCTGTGTGGAATCTCATGTGAGGCCTTCTGTAAGTTCATGGGTTGCTGTTTTTGCAGAAGCGTTGCATTCAGAGAAGGCAAATCCACTTCCAGACAAAGTGTGTATTCTGGTAAGAACAGTAAAGAGCAGTTTTAGTAGGAAGGTAGGAAAATGAAAGGTTGTGATCCAAGAGTAGAATTTCAGAGTTAAGGATTAAGGAGGACTAAAAACAAGATACTGGCTGAGGATATTGTTTGAAGGTAAATTTTATTGGAATAAATGAGTCAAGTGATTGTAAAGCTAGAGTGTCATGTGGGTGATTCTTGCTTCCATCTAGAATATTGGCAAGCAAAATTTTTTTTTTAATGTGGGAAAATAACCTTGGTTGTCAGATCACAGTGTTACAGATATGAAGCAAGTCATCCAAATCATTGCTTCTCAAACTGTCTGTGGTGAAAACTAGTTTTTAAAAAAATATTTTTCCAATGTGTTACAGACCACTACTTTTCTAACATACGATAAAAATGACTTATCAAAAGATGACATGAAAAAGTATATAGACATGCAGGATTCAAGCAAACATTCTTTTAATGAGTTCAAAGCCATAAAATTTGCTCTGTGAAATTCCTGTAAAATGTTAGATTGCCGCTTCTGAATTTTAGTACCAGCCTCATGGCAGTATCAGTTTCGGACCACTACTAGCCCATGGACTACACACTTTGAATGGATCACAGAAACTTCAAAAGTGAAAGAGTTGTTTAATGAAGGATTAGTGGACTGGAAATGACAGTTAGGAACTGGGAAAATTACATGCTCTGTTTTCCTGTCTCTGACATTGCAGTATTTGAACATAGAGTAGGCTCTACTAGAGAGGGTGCAGATGAAGATGTCACTGAAAGTGACTAGTTTATTTTTTTATATCAAGCTGAGGAAATAAAGGGATTAAGTTTAAGAATGTATGGAAGTACTTCCAAAGTCCCTAGCACCAAAAGTGCAGGAAGGGTAGATAAGAGAAAGAAGGCAGGAGAGAATGCAAGTTTTACTTGACTTAAGGGAGCTAAATAAAATGTTGACTTACTTTTCTACTGAGATTGCTCTTGATTCCTGTCAGATGGTTTGGATGATGTTCATGGGTTTGCATATATATATATATATATAATTTTTAATTAATTAATTAATTTTTGGCTGCACTGGGTTTTCCTTGCTTTGTGTGGTCTTTTTCTAGTTGTGCTGAACAGGGACTGTTCTCCAGTGTGGTGTGTGGGCTTCTCATTGCAGTGTCTTCTCTTGTGAAGAATGGGCTCTAGGGCATACAGGCTTCAGTAGTCAGCTCATGGACTCTAGAGTGCAGACTCAGCAGTTGTGGTCCGTGGACTTAGTTGCCCCACGGCATGTGAAATCTTCCTGGGCCAGGGGTCAAACCCATGTCTACTGCATTGGCAGGTGGATTCTTACCCACTGTGCCACCAGGTAAGTTGCATAAAATGAAAACAGTTTAAAAAATGTACAAGTATTTTTTATACAATAGGTGAAATAGAGATTTTCCTGGTCCAGTGTTTGAGGCGTTGTGCCTCTACACATGGGGCATGGGTTTGATCCCTGGCCGGAGAACTAAGATCTGGCAAGCCATGTGGTACAGCCAAATAAAAAAATAAAAATAAGTAAAATGACTGACTCCATTGAAAAACCAGGAAGTGCCTAAATTTCCACAGTGTTTGCTAAATAGCAGTCACTAAATCAGACCACAAGTAATTTACTGCTTTCCTTTGGAGAATGCTAGTTATAGTTACATGTTCAAAAATAATTAGAGTCTTATCTTTCCAAGAGAATGACTGTTTATTTATTTATTTTTTAATTGGTTTTGCCATACTATGACATGAAATCGCCATGGGTTTACATATGGAGAATGACTCTTTAAATTTCAACTTGTTGATACTTTGATTTATCACACAGTTTTTTAGTTTTTCTCTTGTAATCTTAGAAGTTGAAGTGGCTTCTGTTAGGATATCACAATGTTTGGGCAACACACATTATACAACAAGAAAATTAAGAATGAGTACTTAAGTAATTGACAGCTGTATTGAGATTACAACATTTATAATAGCAAACAAACTAAGTTGGCAAACCAAGAGGAGGAGGCATCTGTGATTCCAGGAATACGATAACTGAAAAAGAGCTTAATAAACTATTAAACCATGGCTGTCATCCAGTCTGTACTATTTCCTGAACTCTGCTTTGTGTCTTACAATAGTATAAGAAGCATCTCTATCCTTTTGTGCAATAACTGTCAACTTAACATTTAGGTTATACTGTTGTTTGTTTATGGATTTTGAGAAAATCCACTGAAGTTTACTTAAGCACCAATTCATTACAATGGTATTATTTACTGAATTTTGTTTTCCTGACCATTAGCTAAGTACAAGGTTCAGCATTACAAGGTTATGACTGTACAGAAAGGATCAGAGCACCACAGCCTAGTAGTCGAATTAACCAGAGAAGTAAAGTCATCATCTTAGAAATGAACGGTTTTGGAGCACCGAAGAGACTATAGACTATTGAATAAGCTAGATCAGACTTGTTTTATGTAGTAATTTTATAGTTTATTTTAATTATTTCAGTTGTAAAATATTGTTATACTGTTAATTAGTTCTGATTGTCCATATTAAACTATTGAAATGCAATACTTTTCTGTTATAATTCATAGCAAAACAAAAACTCAAAGCAGTTCTATAATTTTTATTAATGAAATTGAAGAGGAAGTGTTATTAAGTTTGAATTGTACCCTTTTAACTGCTAGAATTATAATTTCAAATCTATTTAATATCTTAGGTGATCATCCTAAATTCTGGAAATTGCAAACTAAGTTTTCTTAAATTTTATATAAACATATTTATAATTCAGTGTCAGCGTAGTAAGTATAATTATAAACATTGATATAATAAACAATTCATACATTAGATGTGAAATATAATAGCCTCACTGTTAAACTGTGATTTTCTTCTCGTTAGACCTGAAGGCTGGACCGACAGATTTAGATCCCTAGAAGCTGTGGCATAGTGGAAGTGGTGCCTCTTCCCAGGATACAACAGATACTACTGAAATCAGGGGGTTCTGTGACTTTTGTTTTTCTCTCTTCTTTTTATGGGCAACCTGTTTAGATTACTCCCTTTGATTTATCATCCTGCCCTTCTCTTTTCCTCCTAGAACAGTGTGTGTCATATCCATACACAGCCAGTTAGAATACACTAAGCATTAGGATGATAGGGAAGAGAGATGAAAGAGGGATGGCTTGAATGGACAAGTGATGTTAGTTTTGGCTTACTTTTCTATTCAGGGAAGTATTAATTTTTAATCTTTTTTAGTTTCTTATGTTATTAACAACTCAATGTTAGTAATCATTTTTAGATGTGTTCTATTAGAATCCAGAAAAGATGATTTCAAAACCCTCCACTTAGTTAGACTCTTTGGTCCTCATCCAAGAGTTTTGCAATTCATGCACAGGGCCTGCATGCAAGTGGTTTAAAAGCACTGCCAGAGGACTGTGAGTTAAGTGGAGAAGTTGGAGATCTGGTCTACCTAAAGCAGAGAAAGCTTGATGGGAACTTTAGTCATTCACTTGATTCTTCCTTAGATTAAGGACCAAGCCAGAATGCAGTGCTGTTTAATAGAATATTCTATAGCAATGAAAATATTCATTCATTGTTCAGTTTGGTAGCCATGAACTACACTTGGTTCCTAAGCACTTTCAATGTGGCTAGTGCAAAAGAATAATTTATTTTAAATTTTATTTAATTTTAATTAATGTACAGTTAAATCTGAACAGCCACATATGCCTTCTGTCTATGTATCAGTCAGAACAGCTCTAGGTAAAGATTCAGGATCTCAGATTAAGTTCAGAACTGGAATAGACCTGTTCAAATAAATTATAAAAATAAGTTTGATAGGTGCAAAGGAATTAAGCAATAACTTCACTCTTTCCTGGAGGAAAAATCCACACTTTTCAAAGAAAGACAGCATAATATAGATACCTTACAGTAAACCATCCACATTAACCAGCATATAATTAAAAATACTAGAAGTAGATAAATGTGAGCCACAGTCCAGAGAAATATAGTTAGCAGAAACAAATCTTGACATACTCAATATATTACAAAATCAGAACAGTGCTTTGAAGAAGTTATTCTAAGTTTCTTCCAAGACTTAAAGGAAAGGTGTTCCCAGTGTGTGAACTGCTGGGTAATATCAGCAAGAAAATGAAACTCTAGAAGGAAATTAATTGTAAAACTAAAATTGTAACATCTGATATGAAAACTTCAGTGGACATACTTAATAGTAGTTTAGAGACTGTACAGTACAAGATTGGTGAGCTTGAAGACAGATCACTAGAATTATCTAACCTGAAGAAAAGAGAAAAGAAAATAAAAGAATATAGCCTCAGTGATCTGTGGAACAGTATCCAGCATTCTAACAATGTTTAATTTCCAAATATTTAAGGATATTCTGTATATCTTATTCTTGTTGATTTCTCATTTAATTCCCTTCTGAGCAGAAATATGTTCTATGATTTCAGTCTTTTCAGATTTATTGTGATATATTTTATGGTCGAGCATATAGTTTTTTCTTTCCATTGGGAAGAATGTGTATTAGGTCAAAATGAACGAAAAGTAAAAGTCAAGCCTTCTACAATGTTAATGATTTTGTGTAGATTGTCTCACAGTTAGAACCAGTTATGATTGCTGAATAGTGTAAAAGAATGGAATTTGAGCACTCATGCTATCTGATTTCAAAACTTGCTCTAAAACTACAATAATCAAGACCGTGCTTTGCACACACACACAAATCAGCAGAAGAGTGTAGAAAGCTCCAAAACAGATATCTCTTGTGTGAAATGTTAGTTGCTCAGTCATGTCCGACTCTTTGCAACCCCATGGACTGTAGCTGACCAGGCTCCTGTGTCCATGAAATTTTCCAGGCAGGAATACTGGAATGGGTTGCCATTTCCTCTCCAGAGGATCTTCCCAACCAAGAATTGAACCTGGGTCTCCTGCACTGCAGGCAGATTCTTTACCATCTGAGCCACCAGGGAAGCCAGAAATATAATTAAAGTTATAATTCAGCATTTTTATTGTGTTCATGGAGTTGTACATTCTCAAAATTTTGGAACATTTTCATCAGCCCAGAAGGAACTTCATGTCCATTATTAGTCATTCCCATTCGTCCTGCAAAGCACCCCTCCACCAGCCCTGCTGCTGCTGCTAAGTCGCTTCAGCCATGTCCGACTCTGTGCGACCCCATAAACGGCAGCCCACCAGGCTCCTCTGTCCCTGGGATTCTCCAGGCAAGAACACTGGAGTGGGTTGCCTTTTCCTTCTCCAGTGTATGAAAGTGAAAAGCAAAAGTGAAGTCACTCAGTCGTGTGCGACTCTCAGTGACCGAATGGACTGCAGCCTACCAGGCTCCTCCGTCCATGGGATTCTGCAGGCAAGAGTACTGGAATGGGGTACCATCGCCTTCTCCGGCAACCTCTAATGTACTGTCTATCTCTATAGATTCACGATTTACCTGTTCTGGACATTTTATGTAGTGGAATCACACAAAATGTGGTCTTTAGTGATTAGTTTCTCTGACTTTATATAATGCATTTACAGTTCACCCATGTGGTAGCATGTATCAGTACTTTTATAGCTAAATTAATCCTTTTTAAATTTCCAAATAACAATATGGATATACCACATTTTGTCAGTTGATAGATAATTTATTTCTACTTTGTGGTTATTGCAAATAATTCTTCTCTGACTGTTTGTTTATAACTTTTTGTGTGAACGTATTTTTTTCACTTTCTTGAGTATATACCTGGAAGTGGAATATCTGTGTCACATGGCAACTGTAAGTGAAAACGGGGCTGTCTCTTCCCAACTGATGTCATTGTAATGAGTCATGGAGACAGTCCAGGAAGGTCAACTAAATATGCCACGAATTTTCCTACCAACTGAGACTGTCAAATTGTTGGGGGTTCGTTTTGTTGCTGCAGATTCTTAATTGTTTTCTAGAATTTCCATAAATCTTGAGTCCATATGTTGTTTACTTTTTGCTTCCATTGAGGAGCTTATTTGTCCACCATCGTACAAGTGTCATTCTGCTCATTGTCCTTTTGATTTACATTTCCCTGATGGCTACTGATATTGACTATCTTTTCTTGTGCTTATTGACTGTTTATATATGTTTTTTAGAGAAATATCTATTTTGGTCCTTTGCCCATTGTTTAGTTGCCTTTTTATTCTTCCTTTTGTTACTGAGTAGTAAGAATTCTTTTTGTATTGTAGATACAAGGTTTTTCTTTTTAATCAGAAACATCATTTACAAAGTATTTTTCCCTTTCTTTCTGTGGGTTGTCTTTTCACCTCTTAATTATATGAGCAACCATGTGCAGCACACAAGTCCTTCAGTGTAATGAAGTCCCATTTATTTTTTTTTCTTTTGTTGTTTGAAGGCTTAGAAGGTTATGCCGAACCCAATGTCACTAAATTTACTCCTGTTCTTCCCTAAGGTTTTTATACTTTTATTTCTTACATTTAGATCTGTGATCAAATTTAAGTTAATTTTTCTGTATGTACTAAGAAAGTTGTCTAACTTTATTCTTTTGCTTGTGACACACTTGAAATTTAACCAAGGCGTCAGGGCAGTCCACTGTGGAAGGATACATTTACAGCAAATAATGGTGGAAAAACAGCTCAGTATCAGGATAGAATTAAAAGGAACCTTTACTCTCTGCTCACACCATACTCAAAAAGAAAGTCAAGGTGGATGATAAACTTCCACAAGAAAACCTCGAAGATGTTGTAAGACACCAGAGATAAATATTTTTATTACCTCAAGGGGGGCAAAGTTGCCAGAAAGGACAGAAAGAGCTCCAACCATAGCAACAACAACAAAAAGTGGTAAATTTGACTTTGACAAAATTAAAAGCTAGTGCTTGTCAAAAGCCAACTTTAAGAGGTAAGACTTAAAGGTAGGAGGAGGTAGGACTTCCCTGGTGGTCCAGTGGCTGAGATTCTGTACTCCCAATGCAGGGACCTGGTTCGGTCCCTAGTCAGGGAACTAGATCCCACATGCTGCAACTAAAAGTTCACCTGCCAAAGCCAGGTAAACAAGCAACAGCAGGTGAGCCACAGCCGAGGAGAAAATATTTGCAGTTCATGTGTCTGACAGGGCTTGCATTAAGTATATTTAAATATTCCCACAATCTGTGAATAAAAAGAACCCAAGAAAAAAATTCGCCAAAGACTGGAAGAGAAGCTTCACAAATGTTCCATGAACATACGAAAAGATTATTATAATTTGTGAACTGGGAAACACAAAGTTAAATGTGATACCACCTCACATACACAACAGCATCTGAAATTAAAAAGACCAGCAGCAGTAAATGTTGGTGAGAATGTACAGCAACTGAAACAAGGCCCCATTGCTAATGGGAATGTGAAATGGAACAACCAGTCTTGAAAACTACTTGGCAGTTTCTCAGACACTTGAACAAGATATACTTTGTCACCTAGCAAGTCCATTTCTATGTATTTATCCAAGGAAAATGAAAAGTATATATACATATATATATATATATATATTATATATCATGCTGTAGGAATTTTAGAGAAACATTTATAGGTACTCATTTGTAATTTTCAAATACTAAAGACAACTGTCATTTCCTTAGTAAGGATATGGACAACTATGTTATATTCACACAATAGAATATTATTGATATTTTACATGAAAAGAATGAAATACTCATGCACACAAAAGCTTAGGTGAATCTCAAATACATATGTTGATTGAAAGAAGTCAAAGGATTGCAACTAAAGATTTTATTGTTTTTTTACAAAGTTAAAAAACTAATGAAATTACTCATGGTATTACAGAAAATTCCAGATTTTCTTTTCCAGAGGCCAAGGACTTCTGCCAGTATTTAACTGGTATTCTGTGAGCACTGCTGCATTTGTAGATGTATTCTTGATGCACCATGGAGAGAGTTGTATTCCACGTCCACCTATTCCTCCATCATCTTGTCAACCTCCTCATGATAATACAAATCAGAACAGTGGTAGCCTATGGCTATGAATGGGCTTCCCTGGTGGCTCAGATGGTAAAGAATCCACCTGTGATGCGGGAGACCTGGGTTCAGTCCCTGGGTTGGGAGGATTCCCCTGGAGAAGGGAATGACCGATTGGGAGCACCAAGACCTTTCTTGTGTGATGTAAATATTATATATATCATCATCCAAAGATTTTGGATATTTCTGTATCTTAAAATTATTTTCTTTAAGTATAATTTTTTCAGTTTTTATATTATGCTGCATTCATGCTTATATGTATACAATAGCCTAAATGTTAATTACTGGTGCATACTTTTAATTTTAGATCAAAATTAATATAGAAAAATAAGATTTCTTTTAAAAAAATTGACATCATTTATTTTTAAGCATGTATTATATAGCATCAATGAAGCAAGTGCTGGATATGTCCCTGGGATTGTAGGTGGATGTGAGGGAGAATGACAAGCAGATGGCTGAAGATGAAAACGTAAAGAAAGGG
This sequence comes from Antilocapra americana, assembly GCA_007570785.1. NCBI lineage: Eukaryota > Metazoa > Chordata > Mammalia > Artiodactyla > Antilocapridae > Antilocapra > Antilocapra americana. Next base: position 8,852,589 of record ML661902.1, read on the forward strand.
CAGTGAATTCAGAAAAGGAAGGAGGGAATGGTTTTCCTCAGGAGGGCTTCCCATTGTTAAGATGGAGTCTGGTGTTGTGTGGATAAATCATATATGTACAAAAGCTTCTGCAAAGGTGTGAAAGTTGAAAGGAATATTCATATATTGGGGACTGTGGATAATTTATCATGTCTGAACTAGAGCAGGTGTACAGTTGAGGAGGAATGAGGTATGAGAGTTTTAATTCTGTAAGCAATGGGAAAACCCATATACACTATCAAGATAGGGAAAGTAGGAGTGTGAGTAGAGTTGTATTTTATTTTTTATTTTTTAAAATTATCTTTATTTTTATTTGTACTTTAAAAATGACCTTGAGTAATTTTATTTTTTGTTTTTTTATTATTTTTTTAATTAATTAATTTATTTTCTTTACATTATCGTGTTGGTTTTGCCATGCATTGACATGAGTTGTATTTTAGAAAGATCTTTCTGGAGTACTTCTTAGCTCTGAGATGCAGCTTGAAAACACACGCATGCACATATATCCATTCTTTTATTATTATTATTGAAGTATAGTTAACCATGTTGTGTTTAAAGTGTACAGCAAAATGCTTCAGTTAGGTGTGTATATACACATGTGTCTATTCTTTTTTCAAGTTCTTCTCCTATTTAGGTTATTGTAGAATATTGAAGCAGAGTCCCCTGTGCCATAGAGTAGGTTCTTATGGGTTATCTATTTTAAATATACCACTGGGTACATGTTAATCCTGAACTCCTGATCTGTCCTTCCCTGCCACCTTCCCCATTGGTAACTATAAGTTTGTTCTGTAAGTCTGTGAGTCTTTTTCTGTAATAAATTCATATGCATCTTACTTTTTTACATGCCCACATATAAGTAGTTTCATATGATATTTGTCTTTGTCTGACTTACTTCATTTAGGATGATAATATCCAGGTTTATCCATGTTGCTGCAGATGGCATTATTTCGTTCTTTTTAATGGATGAGTAATAGTCCATTGTATTTATGTACCACATCTTCTGTATCCATTCGTCTGTTGATGGGCATATATGCTGCCTCCATGCAGGTTGCATGTGTGCTTTGAAATTCTCCAGCTATACTCCTAGGAGTGGGATTGTTGGATCATATGTTGGCTCTATTTTTAGTTTCATAAGGACTGTTACTCATACTGTTACTCATAGTGGCTCTACCAATTTATATTCCCACCAATAGTGTAGAAGGGCTCCCTTTTTTCTACACCCTCATTGCTATTTATTGTTTGCAGATATTTCTGTAGTGGCCATTTTGATTGGTGTGAGGTGAGATCTCACTGTAGTTTTGATTTGCATTTCTTGAATAATTAGCAGTGTTGAACATCTTTTGATGTGCCTTTTAGCCATCTATCTATATGACTTCTTTGGAGAAATGTCTATTTATATCTTCTGCTCATTTTTTTTTATTGAGTTGTTTGTTTTTATGGTATTGAGCCACATGTGCTATTTGTACATTTTAGAAACTAATTCATTGTTGCCCTCATCATTTGCAAATATTTTCTCCCATTCTTTGGATTGTCCTTTCATTTTATTTATGGTTTCCTTTGCTTTCTAAAAGCTTTAGACTTTAATTAGGTCCCATTTGTTTATTTTTATTTTTATTACTCTAGGAGATGGATTGAAAAAGATACTGCTACAATTTATGTCAGAGAACATTCTCCCTGTTTTCCTCTAAAAGTTTTATAGTATGCAATCACATTTAGGTCATTAGTCCATTTTGAGTTTATTTTTGTGTATGGTATTTAAAAATGTTCTAACTTGTTTTTTCATGTGGCTGTCCAGTATTCCCAGCAACATCTATTGTGTGGTCTTGCCTTCTTTGTCACAGATTAATTGACTGTAGGTGTATGGGTTTATTTCTGGGCTTTGTATCTTGTTCCACTGATCTATATTTCTGTTCTTGAGACTTCAGACTATACTGCAAAGATACAGCCATCAAAGCACTGTGGTACTAGCACATTCTTTTTATAAACTCTCCTGGTGATATTGATTTTCAGTCTGCTTTGAGAACTACCAGATTAGAGGATAATTTGAAAGGACTTGAGACTGAAGACATGACACTTGCTCTCACAGTTAATGAAAAAGTCAGAGGCTGAATGAAAGGCATGACATTGGGGATAAAAAATAAAGCATGTTGAAGGAATAAGACTTCCTCCAAATTTAGGATAAAGATAGGAGGAAGCTTAAGATGACTTTCAGGTTTAGTAAGGATGATTGGTTAAATGCCATTTATAAGCAGGGAATACAGTAAAATAGAAAATACATATTTTTTTAGGTATCCTGCTGTGTAGCAATGAACAGACACTTTGGGCTCTACCTTCTTGGAGTTTGCAGGTTATACAAAGTAGAAATAGATATTTTAATTTGAAGGCCTGATGATTTCAGATCTTTTTGTATATTCATACATAAATATATTTGTTATATAACATAAGTATAAAAATATGTGTATGTATGTGTGTGTATATATATGTACCCATATATATGTGTATGTAGCTTTTATAAGGCCTTCATTTAAAACACTTCCAGTGTTAATAAAAGAATAGCAATTTTTCTGTTTTGTATTCCTAAAGAGAATGTTATGATTTTAGATATAATGTTAGTCTTAGAATATGCAATTCAAAGGTGAGAAATAATTGCCTAGGTTTTTATCAATTTCCCTTAGGTACGATGAACTGAGTTAAATGTAGTAATCCTGTATGGTAGCTAGTTGACCTTCCATTTTGATCTGTGTTGCATATTTCCTTATATCAGATTTATATACTACTTTAAATATTATCTGTATCTCTGATTGCTGAAAGTTCAAATTCTAAAACATCATCATCGTTAACTTTTTCTGTAATTCTATCTATTACATGCTTTTACTATTTTCCTATGTGTATACATTGTAAGTTTTGTTGATAAACAGTTATTCTGCCTGCAATTGAATCCTCCTTATTAGTTGCATGAGTTTAAGGAGGTATTTTTTGCTCTCTGTTTCTGTTTCCTTCTCTGCCAAATGGTGAAATATATAATCTATAGGGTCCACATGAAGATTGACTGATTTAATACATGTAAAGTTCTTAGAGCCTGCCACATACTAATTTCTCTGTGAGGGTTGGTTGACTATCATTAATAACATGTGTTAACCTTTATTTTGAAATAGAGGTGCAAATCATGATTTTTCAAATGAATACATTTTATGAATATAGCTAACAAAATAATCTTAAGCAGTATTACAAAAAAGATATTTTGATACCATAGCTTGCTAAATAACCTATATACACGTTGACATCTTTTTAAGTAATTATTATATTTACTAATAATCCTTTTACGTTGTGATTTTAATCTTTTTTGAACAATTTAGTTGTTTAAAGTGAGTATAAATTGCTGTATTTGCTATTAAATCCTTATTTACTTTCACATGATGTTTTTGAAATGTTATATGTAAATATAATTAAGATATATATGTATAAATATGTACAAACATGTCATTGTCTGGCATGTTGCCTGGTAATTGCTGGTATATTGCTTGATGAGTGTTTACTGAGTAATTTATGATTTGTCTCTGTGTGTGTGTGCATGTACACACACATGGGTGTGTATCAGCTGTAACATAAGTGTTTTCAGAGATTCACATAATTATTGTTTTTCTTTTTTTAATCTTTTGTTTTTTTTAAACTCTGAATATTATATAAATTATTCATTTAACCAAACTGCTGATATTTTGCCAGGGCTTTGAAGAAGAAACAAGTTACCTTTTTGAATTTGAAAACTCTATTCCAAGTTATTTTAATGTGAGAAAAGCATTCTAGTTTTTATTTTTAAATCTAAAATGAAATGTTGTTTTAAAATTCTCCTAAATGAAAAGGAATAAAAAGTTATTTATATAATCCTAAGTGCTTCCAAACATCTACAGCTCAAAGTACATAATTCACATTGACACCAAAGTGTAGTTTCTGTTTTGACTGGAAGAGTCTGGTATTATTTTTTTGTCTGCAAGGGAAAGAGTTGTATAACATCCAAGTGGGAAGATGTTTGATTGTAATGCAATCAACATGATTTGTGACTGAAAGTAGATTGTACAGGAAGAGAAACAGCAGCTGTTAAAAACCTAGACAGTATTAGAGAATTCTTAAAAAAAAAAAAACTCTTTCAGGAAATAAACATAAAGTGAGACAGAATTATAGCAATATATTTTCTGTTTGATACAGTTCTTCACAATTCAGAGTAATGAGTAAAAGGAAATTACTGGTGAAAATAATATCTTATAGTAAATATGGGTCAAATCCTTTAATAAAATTTTTTCATTAATTTTTTATATATTTTATGTGTTTAGTTCACTCATGTTGTAGAATTAGTTTTGTTTGCAGGGGCAAATTTAATTCTTTTCTTTTTATTAGTAATATTATAGCACATAGAATCATGAGCCTCTGTGATCGTTTCACCCTATTACAACAGCTGTCCATCTTTTTTTATCTATATCCCCCACTCATTTACTCCTCCTCGTTTTATCTTGCAGGGAATCCCAGACATAATGTCCTTTTCATCTATAACTTTTATTGTGTACCTCTTAAAGATTGTGACAGGTATATACCCAAGCACATGAGTGCGTGCTCTGTCACTCAGGCGTGTCCAACTCTTTGTGAGCCAGTGGACTGTAGTCTACCAGACTCCACTGTCCACGGAATTTTCTGTGGCAGGAATACTGGAGTGAGTTGCCGTTTATTACTCCAGGGGATCTCCCTGACCTAGCGATTGAACCTGCATCTCGTGCTTTGGCAGGTGGTTTCTTTATCAGTGCTCCACCTGGGAAGCCCTAAAGATGTGGACTTTTGTGTAAAGCATAATTACAGCACTGTTATCATACCAAAAATATTAACAGTTCTTTAATATTGTGAATCTATTTTGGGGGGCTCCAAAATCACTGCAGATTGTGATTACAGCCTTGAAATTAAAAGACGCTTACTCCTTGGAGGGAAAGTTATGACCAACCTAGATAGCATATTAAAAAGCAGAGATATTACTTTGTCAACAAAGGTCCATCTAGTCAAAGCTATGGTTTTTCCAGTAATCATGTATGGGTGTGAGAGTTGGACAGTGAAGAAAGCTGAGCACCAAAGAATTGATGCTTTTGAACTGTGGTGTTGGAGAAGATTCTTGAGAGTCCTTTGGACTGCAAGGAGATCCAGGCAGTCCATCCTAAAGGAGATCAGTCCTGGATGTTCATTGGAAGGACTGATGTTGAAGCTGAAACTTATTTAACTTACATGCAGAGTACATCATGAGAAACTCTGGACTGGAAGAATCACAAGCTGGAATCAAGATTGCTGGGAGAAATATCAATAACCTCAGATATGCAGATGACACCACCCTTATGGCAGAAAGTGAAGAGGAACTAAAAAGCCTCTTGATGAAAGTGAAAAAGTTGGCTTAAAGCTCAACATTCAGAAAACTAAAATCATGGCATCTGGTCCCATCACTTCATGGGAAATAGATGGGAAAACAGTGGAAACAATGGCTGACTTTATTTTTCTAGGCCCCAAAATCACTGCAGATGGTGATTCCAGCCATGAAATTAAAAGATATTGAAGCTGAAACTCCAGTACTTTAGCCACCTCATGCCAAGAGTTGACTCATTGGAAAAGACCCTGATGCTGGCAAGGATTGGGGAACAGGAGGAGAAGGGGACGACAGAGGATGAGATGGTTGGATGGCATCACTGACTCGATGGACATGAGTTTGGGTAATCTCCGGGAGTTGGTGATGGACATGGAGGCCTGGCGTGCTGCAATTCATGGGGTCGCAAAGAGTCGGACACAACTGAACTGAAGCTTAATATTGTGAAACATTCAATTAGTTTTCAAATTCCAATAATCTCATAAATATAATTTTCCTCTTTGTTTTGAATCTGTATCTAAACTAAGAATCACGTCTTGCAAATGATTGAATTGACTCTTAAGACTTAAAAAAAATATTTTTTGGAGTACAGTTCCTTTACAATGTTGTGTTAGTTTCTGCTATACAGGGAAGTAAATCAGCTACATGTATACTTGTATCCCCTCTTTTTTGGATTTCCTTCCCAGTTACGTCAGCACAGAGCATTAAGTAGAGTTCCCTGTCCTATACAACAGGGTCTCATTAGTTACCTATTTTATATATAGTAGTGTATATATGTCAGTCCCAATCTCCCAGTTCACCGGCGCCCACTTCCCCCCAGGTGTCCATACGTTTGTTCTCTACTTCTGTGTCTATTTCTGTTTTATAGATAATTCATCTGTACCATTTTTTTCTGCATTCCACATGTATGTGTTAATATATAAGAGCTGTTTTCTCTTTCTGACTGACTTCCCTCTGTATGATAATCTCTAGGCCCATCCATGTGTCTGCAGATGGCACAATTTCATTCCTCTTTATGGCTGAGTAATATTCCTTTGTATATATGTACCAATTCCTTATCCATTCCTCTATTGATGGACATTTAGGTTGTTTCCATGTCCTGGCTATTATAAATAGTGCTAAGGTGAAACTGTGATGGTATACAGATAGCATTTCATTAAGTTCCATTTAAGTATTAAAAAGTTTTAAGTATAAAAGATGTTTAAAAATCCTCCCAGGTCTTAATTTATGCATTAGAACTTATAAGAACATTAATGTTTGGCACGACGTGAACAGAGAAGATATTGTGTTATTTATTATTAATTGTGTCAGTTCAAAATGAAGCTGTCTAAAACTGTGGAAGAAATTATATATTACTTAATTTAGGGACATTCTTCCCTAGCACTTGTTTTGCTTCTTTTCATTCCTTAAGTTAGGAAAGATTATTAAACACCTGAAAGAGTAGCTCTTTGGGACACTTGCCATGTTGAGGGGTCCCTGGGCCTTATCTTCTGTCCGTCTTGTACTGCGTGGCAGTGAATTTGTACTGAGCCCAAGTACAAAGTGTGAATAAATGTCCTCAGCACAAAAATAGCTTTATAAAGCTATATCTATCTCTTTGGTTACAGTTTTTCATATAAATTTTGGCCTATAAGTACCCTTCTCTTCCCCTCCACAGTCTTTTCAGAAAGTGAGAATATCTATGAAGAATAAAAATTTAGAGGAAACCAAAAAAGAAAGAAAGGAAACCTAAATAGTTACAAATATACCAGTTAACTAGGGATCTCAGACCAGGTATAGAACTCCAAAGCTAAAACCCTTACAAGGTTGATGATTGGACTGCTGGTGGTAGGACCAGACCCTTGCATGTATTTCCAGAATCAGAGAAAGACCCCCTTTTTAGTATAAGAGAATCTAGAGAAAACAAAACACTCACTGGTTTAGGAAAGGACAAGGAGGTTTGTCTTTGGTCTTGACTGAGCAAAGGGCTCAAGCATCCTGAGAAATTGAAGGGTTGGACACTCAGGGTAATAATCGTTATGATGAGAATTCACAAACTAAGATAATTAAGATAAAAGTCTGAACTAGATGAGTAAAAACTTTGGGTCACCTTGCAAGAAACAAATGTGATACCAGTCTGGACAATTCTTCCACACACAGGTGGACGAAACTTCTACAAAAAAGAATTCTCCATGTAAGAAAACAGTCTACTGTGAAACACAATTAAAAGAGATAGACCATTTAGAATTTGAGATAGTAGGAAAAACCGAAAGTGTATGAAACTTGCATGTTTAAACAGAGACATCAGTAAGTAATACATATGAAAGAAGAGCACTGTGAAAAGTAGATGGACAGAATTGAAAAAGAATACAAGGAAGTATTTAGGACTGAAAACTAGTCATTGAAATTAAAAGGTAAGTGAACAGACAAAGGTATAGACAGAATTGAAGATAGAATCAGGAGTCTCAATTTACTAATGAATGGTAAATGCTCAGAATTCACACACATGCAGAGAGAAATGGATTTTAAAAGATATGAAAGGAAAATGAATAAATCCAATATATGACCTATAAGAGTTTCAAAATGGGAACTGGGTAACATTTCAAGATATAACAGCTATGAATTTTTCAGGTTTGAGAAGCATAGAGAATATCTAAAAGATTAAAATAAATCCATCTCTTTGAATATAAAACTGAAGAACTCTAAAGTTAAACTACAGATTTTAAAGCAACCATTGAGTAAAGACAAACCTATAAAAGAATGATGATTAGGCTAATATTGACCTCACATTAGCAACAATAAATACCAGACTGAGGCAGAACAGTGTCTTCAGAGTACTGAAGATAGAACTTTTGTCTTAACAGTTCTATCCAGTAAAGAGTGTCATGAGAAGAAAGTAATCACATTTTCAGGCAGAATGTCTCACTAAGAGATTTTTTAAAGCTATGCCTCTGGAAAGAGGGACTTGAACCCAGAAGGAAATCTCAGAAGATTTGATAGGGGACTTACACCAATTCTTGTATGAATAGATAATTTTATATAAGCTATTTCCAAAAATAAAATAAGTAAACTTTTTTTCTTTTTTTTTTCTTTCTTTTTTTTTTTTTTAATTTTCTTTATTTTATTGTGTTGGTTTTGCCATACAATGACATGAAACCGCCATGGGTTTACATATGCTCCCCCTCCCTCCTCCCTCCCGATTACCTCCCCCTGGGACATCTCGGTGCACCAGCCTCGAGCATCAACCCTGGGCTGGCGATTGATTTCACATATGATAATTAACATGTTTCAATGCCATTCTCCCATATCATCCCACCCTTGCCCTCTTCCACAGAGTCCACTAGTCTGTTCTATATATGTGCATTCCTTTTGCTGTCTCGCATGCAGGGTTCTCCTTACCATCTTTCTAAATTCCATATATATGCGTTAGTATACTGTATTGTTGTTTTTCCTTCTGGCTTACTTCACTCTGGATAATAGGCTCCAGTTCCGTCCACCTGAGTAGAACTGATTCAAATGAATTTTTTTCTTAATGCTGAGTAATATTCCATTGTGTATATGTAAACATTATGAGGGTAATCCAACCTTGGTAACAAAACTGGAAAGGATAGCCCAGAGAAGGAAAGATGCAGGTCATTTTTCATTTAGGAATATGTACCCCACAGTCTGTTATATTAATATAAAACACTTGGAAACCAAATTAACATATATTTTTCATATGCATTTACACATTCAAATAGATGTAAATAATATGTAACAAAATTCATCTAAGTGGTTACATGATAGAAACATTCCTTTTAAGGTCACGAGCAAGAGCGGAAGAATAACCGCCACTTTTTTTCTTTTTTTGGCTACATCTAAAATGCATCCAAAGTCCGACTGCTGCGCACTACCTTCGCTGCTCCCTACCACCCTAGTCTGAGACACATGTCTCTCTCCTGCACTGCTCAGTAACCTCTCAGCTAGACTTCCTGCTTCTGTCCTTGCCTCCCTTAGAATCTCTTCTTTACGTTGCAGGAGGAGTGAGCCTGTATTAACACGAGGCAAATCCGTGGTACTTACTTGTTCCAAACTCTCCAGCAACTTTCCCACCCATTCAGAGTGAAAACCATCATCTGTATCTCAAGGCTCTTCTGATCTCATCTCCCAATATTCTGTCCCTTGCTTATTTCATTCCTGCTGTGTTCTTCCCTTGTTAAAACTCAAATATGCTAGACAAGCTTCTACTTCAGAGCCTTTGCACTCAGTTGTTCCTTTTGCTTGAACCAGTGCTTCCGAAGATTTGAAGACTTACTTCTTTCTCTTCTTAGTGTCTTTATTCAAGTATCTTTTTCTCAATTTAAAATTTCTCCTATTTAAAAAGTCATAAAGGATTTCCTTCGCTACTCTTTTGGTATTCCCTATATTTCTTATATATTTTTCTCCATAACATTTTCACCTTCCATCATACTGTTTATTTCATTTATTTTATTGTCTCTTTTCCCATCTGGAATATGAGTTCCATGCGGACTGGGATTTTTATCTATTTTGTTAAAGGCCGTATCCCGCACCATGTATAGTTAAACCTAGCACAGGATAAGTGCTTAATAAATATCAGTAAATAATGTAAGTGAATATCAAGAATTTGTAAGACTTTTTCTTTTAAAAGAATTTGTACGTTACTCAGAGTTGGGATACTGATAGAGATTGCTGAATAATATTGAGATCAGAGGCAGAAAACATTAGAGTAGTAAGAAATGCTCATTTGGATTATGACTGCATCTTGATTTTTGTATCATAATAATGATTGTTAATTCATTATGACAGCTGACCACTTGCTGGGTAATGCAGAAGTAACTTTGTCTAACTCTCAAACTAATAGGTGTACTTACTTATTGGTTACTAAATATCCTCTTTTAAAAATAGATAAACTAAAAAAAAAAGATAAACTAAGGAGTGATTTTTTTAAAATATTTTTACTGAACAATAGATTTAGTAATTTATTTCTTTACAGATCACCCTTGTATCATCACATAGTTTTAATACGCAGGATATCAGTTTATATCCTGTACAGTCATTGTGAAAAATGTTTGATATATTCATATTAAGATCTCATTTTCAAATGACATAACATTTTAATGATTTTTTTTGAATGTAGATGCTTCTGTTAGTTCATTTATGCTTTTGTTTATCATTTCCTTTTTACTTACATTTTTATGTATTGCCAGTAGGGCAATGTCATTTCACATCTATTTTATCACTTGTTTTACTTAAAAGTAAGGTTTAGTCAAAATAAGATTAAAAACAATTGCTTCCTTAGTTGTTTCCAAGTCATGTAGCACTCTGTGGCTGTTGTTTTTTTCTCAACTCAACTGTTTCTTTAGATATTTCTAAAAATATGAAAATCTCATTTATATTTTTATGATAATTTTTTTAAAGAATTTAATAAAAGTTCCTCACAGAATATTGTAGTTTATTTAGAGCCTACTATCATTTTTAGAAGTATACTTTTATTCAGCCAGCAGATACACAGTGAAAATCATTTGGTTAATGAAGAAAATAATATTAAATGTACTTTAATCTTAATTTTATAGGAAATAGATATTTTTCTAATTTACATGGTAGCATTTAGATTAATAAAAGTCAAAACTGAACATTGCAATTGAGTGTGCCATGAGTACGGTACACAATATTATTTTGTTCATTTTCAACAGTGCTTTTAACTTACTATTCTTATTGCAAAGGATACTTTGTCTTTTAGAGAGTAAGATGGTATTATTTACATCAATTCATGTGGGTTTGTGAAAAAAATGCCGTGCCTCCTTTACTTAATGGGATTCTTCCCCTGTGGCAGTGCAAACGGCTAGAGCAGGAGCTTCATCATCTGAAAGAGCAGAAGCAGACTTCAGCAAACAACACGAGACATCTGACTGCTGAAAACAATCAAGAACGTGCGTTGAAGGTAAATCTCCATTCCTTCTTGCAGGCAAATTAAGGTTGTAAGCCCTTGGTGCCAGCTTTCTGTGCTGCATATATCAGGTGTGTACATTTCAGCAGAAGTGAGCTGTGCTGTTTGCCAACAACCCCTTCTTTAAACACAGATACAGCACCCTTCTGTCACGGTATTATTTTATTTTGTGTATGTGTACATGAAAACAACGTATTTTCTGAATTTCAAGTGGTGGTATATTAACAGCTTTAGGTTCATGTTCCTTGTGGTTCTGATTTCAAAGTACATCGTTACCTTTAGTCGTTAAGAAAAAGTGGCCACTCTGAAAGAAAAAAAAATGGGCTTTTTCTTTGCATCAATAATTATTACAGTAATTTTCTAAATGACTTATAATATTAGTGACCCACAGAACTGACACTGCTTGAAAGGTACATGAATATGTTTGGGAATTGAAAGAATGCTTAAAATGTTACCTACAACAAAAAAATGGAAGAAAGAAAATATATTCTATTAGAACTTGAAACAAGTAGAGTACATATCATGACAAGAGTTCTGTTTCATTTTAATATAGATCCTATAGTTATGAAAAAGGACGTTATTTCAGTTTAACTAATTATCTTTTTTTCTTAAGACACTTTTCATTCTCTTTTTTCTCTTTGCCCTGGTTCCTAGCATAATGCCTGTAACATATTAGAGGCCCCTGCCCTCAAGATGCTTACGTTCTCATTAATGGGTTAAAAATGAAAACACAGCATAGCCACAGGAAACAAAAGGTTTATCATTGTTGTTAATGGCACAGTTAAAGAAAGATGTGCTGTCAAGAAGATTGTATTGTGCTTTGTTGTCTTAAATTCATTTCTTGCTGCAGATTACAAAAGAACATCATGTCATTAGAAGGGTAAGTCAGTAAACCAGAATCATCTACCAACATTGAGGAAAATGGTGACATTTGATGTGGAAATATTTTTAATCTGTTTATGAAGTATGAGGTTTGGTTGATGATGGATTTTTCTACAAAGTATATTTAGCTTCCTTCTCAGCAGTGTGTGTGTGTAATAACTTTGCTGTTACTATTTAATGCACTTTTCTTTTTTCTCTCGAATTTATAGGTAGACCAGAACAATAAATGGTAAAGAAAGGAATTGTAGATTGCTATGATTATTTTTCAATTACCCCAAGGAATTTGCTATTGTATGACTAAAGTTAAGTATATATTACTTAGATATATATTTACAAATCAAAGGTAATGTTCTTTTAGAGACAGCCTCCATCATGAGTGTTAGTTTATCAGCCTTAGGAGACAGGTGTTATGTGCTCTGTTTGATATGGCTATCAGTATTTAAAACAGGACCTAAAATAAGAATTCTAGTTTGTTAAGTTAATAATAATTGCATGATCTTTATTCTGGCATTTTTGCTTGTATATTTATGTTAAATTGAATTAAATGATAGCTACTATGTGTAGAGAGAAAAAGATGCATAGTTCCAAGAGATTATTAAAATTAGAAGGCAAATTGTAGACCGAAAGAAACTTGTAAATTCAACACAAAATAAAAATAAACCCCCATAAAATCATTCTTTAGTTATCTTGTGCCATAATTCCTCATAGAAAACTTTTAACTTTATTATAAAAATTAGGTCATTTTAAATATACCTGCTTTATTCTGATCATTTTTCTTCATTGTTCTTTACCTTTCAAGGTCTTTATTCTTTATTTAGTTCTTTTCATATTATACTTCGTATCTTTAAGTTGCCACATAAGATATGGATAATAATAAGTTTATTACCAAGCTGTTTGGTGAACAAACTTTCTCCTTTCTAAGCAATGTGCTTATCTCTTAAAATACATTTACAAGTGTCATTTTAAAAAAATGATAACTGGCAATATTTGGCTAGTATCTAATGAAGTTGAGGAAGAATTTTTAAACAGAATCTCTGTCTCTAATAGATTTCAGTCTGCCAATAATATTTCCAATATTTTAACAGAAGTGGTACTATTATTAATATCAATGATAAAGGTAATATAAATTTGAATAGGATGATAGCTGAAGTTTTTTTGCTTTATTACATTGTATTATGCTGTAATTCTTAAAGATAACAGTCCTAGAGATGTGTTGGAAAAGATCAAAGTTAATGGTTCTACATTACATAGAACTTTCCAAAGTGATGACTGTGGGAAATAACAAGATTATTATACATGGATATATTATATGTGGATACTTTTTAGTAATCTAGTGCCATTTGAATGATATCTTCATTTATCCTAATAACCAGGAAATACTTTTGTAAATTATTTTTTGTGATAAAGCATAAAATAAGAGTTTCGTTGATCCTTAAATGCATTGTTTTTGAAGTATCATGGAATGGTGGTGGTTTAGTTGCTAAGTCATGTCAGACTCTTGTTACCCTAAGGACTATAGCCTGCCAGACTCCATTATCCAAGGGATTTTCAAGGCAAGAATACTGGAGTGCGTTGCCATTTCCTTCTCCAGGGAATCTTCCCAACCCAGAGATCAAACCGTGGTCTCCTGCATTGCAGGAAGATTGTTTACCGACTAAGCTACAAGGGAAGTCCAAGCATGGAATACATACTAGCTAAATTTGGTAGCATGACACTGTTTCCCTACTTTTACAATATTTAAAATTTTCCCTAATAAATACAGTGATACATATAGGATGAAAGGCTAAATTTAAATTTATACTCATACTAATGTATACCTGAAAGTTACATAAATTAAAAAGATAGCTTATTCTTCATTTAAAATAAATTTTATCCACTATTAAGAAATTTATTTCTCAATGAACACAATTTTGAACATGTAATGATTTTAAAGTAAATTTAGATTAGCCATAAATATTCAGGCATTAGATTTAATAAGAAATGTTATATAAACTGCCTTTCCTTCCAGTTTGATTTTATTTACCTCCCTTATCACATATCTTTAACCTCCTACAATTGGACTTCACCACTGTAATTCCATTGAAAGACAGTCTTAAATTAAAAGTAACCACTGATGGTTAAACCCATGAAACCTACCATTTTATATCCTGCCTAGTATCCCAGTAAGCCTAACTGGAACACATTTTCATCTTACTGGTCCCTGACCTCACGAATTACCTTCCTATAGTTCTTTGCTTCCATATCCTCATCACTTTTCTTTGATGTTATTCTTTAGCTTGTGCCTCTTTTTCTACCAGTTCCTAAAGTATAAATATTCCCCTAAGTTATGTGATTAGTCCACTACTTTGTTTCTTAAAAAAAACACACACACAACAGATTTTTTCATTTTAGAGATGTTTTAGCTGCACAGCAAAATCAAACAAACTGTAGAACTCCTCACACTCAGTGTCCTATATGTTCCAATGCCCTAAGCATCCAGTACAGGAAAGGGACATTTCCCACATCAGTGTAACACACAGTCTGTAGCTTACATTGGGTCTCACTTAGTGTTGTACATTCTGTTGATTTTGAGAAATGTAAATAACAAACATTTACTAATATCACAGTAGTATTACAGAAGAGTTGCACTGTGAAAAAGTATATAGAAGAGTTTCACTCTAAAAATACTCTGCGTCCCACCTATTTATCCCTCCTTCACCTCAGCACCTACCAGCCATTGATCATTTTACTGTGTCCATAATTTTGTCTTTTCTAGAATGTCATGTAGTAGTTCTGTGCTCGTTGGTTTCTTTCACTTAATAATACTCATTTAAAGTTTATACATATCTTTTGATGGCTTTCTACTTTATTCCTTTTTAGTATTTATTTAATACTTATTTAGTTTCCATTATTTGAATATGCCACAGTTTATTTATTCACCCCCCCTATTGAAGCATCTTTTGATTGCTTCCAGATTTTGGCATTTATTTATGAATAAATCTGGTGTAAGCATCCACATGCACGTTTTTCTGTGGATGTAAGTTTTCAGCTCATTTTGGTAAATACAAAGAACCATGATTGCTGAATCATATGGTAAAAGTATAGTTAATTTTTGAGGAGATGCCAAACTCTTTTCCAAAATGGCTGTACCATTTTGGATTTGCTAGTTATGCATGACAGTTTTTGTTATTCCTTATTTTTGCCAGCATTTGGTGTTTGGCTTGTCTTTTCTAATTTCATCCGTTCCTGCAACATCATCTGTCATTTATGTCCTAACGACTGCTTTGTCTGCCCTTCCACTTGGATATCTTAGTGTCGCCTTCACTTCAGTAAACTTGAAACAAAATCCTGAATTTGACTTCCTAAGTCCTCTCTTCAACCTGGGAGGAAGTCAGGACCTAAGCCAAACACTGTTGACTGTATAACTTAACATTTATTCTCAGTTGTATTCTCCTTTGTTTGCCTTTACAGCTTTATAGAAGCTAGAAAAGTTGAACACTTTGTAAGCTTTTCTTTTTGCCAGTGAGACATAAGAGGAATTCTACAACGGGGATGGGAGAAGAAGGAAGAATCTCAATTTTATAGCTGTGAAGTCGGGGCTTCCTAGGTGCTGCCGTGGTAAAGAATCCACCTGCGGATACGGGAGACACAGAGATGTGGGTTCAATCCCTGGGTCAGGAAGAGTCCTGGAGTACGGAATGGCAACCCACTCCAGTATTCCATGGACAGAGGAGCCTGGCGGGCTATTGTCCACGGAGTCGCAAGGAGTCAGACATGTACAACGGAGCACTCTCACACACAAACACACAAATGCCAAGAAAAGTATGTTAATCACTTAGTCATGTCTGACCCTTTGTGCCCCCATGGACAATAGCCCACCAGGCTCCTCTGTCTGTGGAATTCTCTGGACAAGAATACTGGATTATTCTTGGAAATACTTCTCCAGGGGAACTTTCCAACCTGGGGAGAGAAACTGGGTCTCCTACCTTGCAGGCAGATTCTTTACTATCTGTGTGACCAGGGAAGCTGGCCTTTAACATCATTGAGCCTTTTAGCAAGTGAGCCACTTGGAGAACTCTAAGCCCCTATGTGGTCATCTATACCCTGACTTATTTTTCTGGTGACATAATGCCGTATATTTTAAATCATTCTTAACAATTTTCTGTTTACTTCCAAATTGATCAGTTTGTTGTTGTGTAATTGTTTAGTCATGTGTGACTCTTTGCAACCCCATTGACTGCAGCACACCAGGCTTCCCTGTCTTTCACCATCTCTGTGAGTTTGTTCAAACTCATGTCCAGTGAGTTGATGATGCCATGCAACCATCTCATCCTCTA
This sequence comes from Antilocapra americana, assembly GCA_007570785.1. Taxonomy (NCBI): domain Eukaryota; kingdom Metazoa; phylum Chordata; class Mammalia; order Artiodactyla; family Antilocapridae; genus Antilocapra; species Antilocapra americana. The sequence goes on from ML661902.1 coordinate 8,869,120, forward strand.
TCACCCTCTTCTCCTCCTTCTGCCCTCAATCTTTCCCAGCATCAGAGTCTTTTCCAATGAGTTGGCTCTTCACTTCAGGTGAACAAAGTATTGGAGCTTCAGTGTCAGCATTAGTCCTTTCAATGAATATTCAGGGTTGAGTTCTTTTAGGATTGACTGGTTTGATCTCCTTGCTCTCCGAGGGACTCTCAAGCATCTTCTCTAGTATGACAGTTCAAAAACATCAATTCTTTGATGCTCAGCCTTCTTTATGGTCCAACTCTCACATCCATATACGATTACTGGAAAAACCATAGCTTTGACTATAGGGACCTTTTTTGGCAAAGCGATGTCTCTGTTTTTTCATATGCTGTTTAGGTTTATCATAGTGTTTCTTCCAAGGAGCAAGCGTCTTTTAACTTCCTGGGTGCAGACACCATCCACAGTGATTTTGGAACCCAAGAAAATAAAGTCTGTCACTGTTTCCAATTTTTCCTGTCTATTTGCCATAAAGTGATGGGACCTGATGCCAATATCTTAGTTTTCTGAATGTTGAGTTTTAAGCTGGCTTTTTTCACTCTTCTCTTTCACCTTAATCAAAAGGTTCTTTAGTTCCTCTTAACTTTATTGATCAGTAAACATCTATTAATTAATGGCATTCCCATTCTCCTAGACTTGTAGCCTAATATGTAACTGACATACTCTTCATGTCCTTTCAAGCTCTCACCTACTACACAGTGACAGAGCAACCAGTCCTGTCAATTCTGCGATGCTGATTTCTTTCCTATTTTACTCTCCTTTGTATTATCATGCCTTGACTCTATGTCAGGTTCATGATCTAGAAGGTAATAGTACCGTCCAACCTAACTTTTTTCCCCCTTAGTTTCTTACCTTTGTAATCAGTTGTCACACTTCCATTAGCTGTCATTCTAAAACACAAGTGACACTTTTCTACCCCAAAACCTTTAGTAAGTCTAACATTTTCAGCAATGAAAGAAGGCAGATATTCTGAATAACTGTCTTGATAAAAACAATAAAAAGGATGCCTATTACTTTAAGAATATTTCACAAAATTACTAAGACACAGAATCTGAAAAGGCTTAAAGCAACATGGAAATTGAAAAACAAATAAACAAACATGAGAAATAAGTGATTACCTGAAGTCATCTTGCACCCTCAGTGCATTTGTCAAACGGTGGTGAATTTGAACTTTGAATTTTAAGGACTACAAGGACAAGACAAACAGAAAACAGAGCCCAGGGCCTATTTAAACCAGAATGTAATGAAGATCTTTTCGTAAAGCTGGTATCTTAGATGATCACACCATCACTGTTTAGGTGAACAAGAGTCAAGCCAATCATGCAAAATACAAAAGTAAGAAAACGTGGTTATCTTACTTTGGAGAAGCTTACTGTGGAGAACCTCACAAGAAGTCTTAAGAATTCATCATCTACAGTTAGCTTCACGGCTGGTTTAGAACCACACCTGTTGCCTGAATTCTTGCTATCTGACTTCCTGACAATAATAATGGTATGATATCTTAAATATACTGAAAGCAAAAGGGGGACTAATTCCTTAAATATACAGAGAGAAAGCAGCTATTAAAAAAATGGTGAACTAACGATTGGATAAATAAAAGGACTTCAGTTGATTTTCATTGTCTGTTTGGTTTCTGCCATACAACAACATGAATCAGCCATTGATATACATATATCCCCTCTCTATATAACTTTCCTCCCACCCCTCTAGGTTGTTACAGAGCCCTGGTTTGAATTCCGCGAGTCATATAGAAAATTCCCCTTGGCTATCTGTTTCACATATGGTCATGTATTATTTCCATGCTACTCTCTCCATTTATCCCACTGTTCCTGCCTACTCTGCAAGATTTTGTGGTCTTGAATTATTTCAAAATGATACATTGTTAAAAAATTTTACATGTTCATTGTAGCCAGTGAAAAAAGTGCTAAGATATATAAACGAAATATTAATAATATTTCCTCTCCTCTCTCACAGTTTCTAAACCTGCAAAATTAATCTTGACTAGGAATTGCAATAGATACCCTGCTTGACTTTTACCTGATTTTAATGAGAATGGATTCTACATTACACCAACTAGTGAGACTTTCCATGGGATTTTATATTTCCTTTCATAATTTATAGAGTCTCACCTGAATAGTTCCAATATATGGATCTTCCCTGAATCTGGTTTTGTGGTTGCTTTGTCTTTTGACATGTTTGTTGTTTTGCTTTTGCTTTTCGTGTATCTCATATTTCTTTCTTTTTTTTTTTTTTAATGCTAGACACTGTGAGTAGAATGGTGCTTCTTCTATCAGGCCAGTAGTGTGAGTATTGAGTTGATCCACTCAGGAGTTGATCTGGATTTGGGTTTTGTTGTTATGGTCACTGTTAGTACATCCTGAGTTTCAAGTTGTTCTCAGAATGGATTGCTGTTGGCTTTTTTCTAAGGATAGAAGTGCAGTGCTGGAGGACTTTTTTAGTGTTCATCTTCCACCCTTCATTTTCAGTTGATCCTGTGTACTTATACCTCAAGGGTGTCTCACTGTACACTCCTGCGCTCATCCAGGATTTGGATGCTAGTTTTTACCATCTGGTGTTGAAGAACTGAAGAGTTTTTCTGCTTCTATCTTACACAGCCCCTTTATGATTGGACTTTGGGGTCAGGCTTTCTCAGGATTCCTCTCCGTGGCAGCCAAACTCTGACTTGTATCCATGGCAGGTATTGTGAAAAAGAGGTGTTCATGCCCCTCTCTCAATGTAGAATCTACCTATCTAATGATATGGGTATAGGATGCTAGGCCTGGAGTATTTCTTGCTGCTCACCCATGAATAGAAAGGGTTTCTTTGTCCTACCACTCCCAAGTAGAGTGTGTTGTTGTTGTTGTTTTTTCCCTGTGTCCTGAAGTTTACTGTCCTTCTTTTAGCTATATATGGCTTTTGATCTGTTTACAGAAAGGGCTGGTATTGGGACAGAAGGGTGGGGTGGTTTGTTCCTTTCCATAGCAGCAGTTCCCTCCCCCACGTCCCCTGCATGCCTACATCACTGAGGGAAGCTCTCTCTCCTTTTCTGCCCCATGGTATTTCTCAGGAGCACCTGGTGGAGATCTATGGGGAAATATCTGTCTGCCAGTGCAAGTCCCCTTTTGTCAGGAATTTCTGAAGATTCTGTGTGATAGCTATAAACCTTCTTCCCGTGCTCTGCTGTCAGTCAGGTAGACTGTGTATCCCGTTTGCTTTGCAGGCTTCTCCCTCCTTGAAGTTAAAACTGGTTTTCTGCTGAACTTAGTTGTCTGATGAGCTCAAGAAAAGATACGGCTTTTTGCCTTATTGAGCTTTTCTTACTCTGTGACCTAGGCATAAGCATTACATCTACTCTTGGACTTTGATACTGTTTTGTCATATTTAAATAGTTTGTTTTTAGAATTTTTTAAAAGTTCTTATTAGTAGATGTATTTTATTGAGTTCTTAGATGTTGAACAACTCCTTGAATAAACAGTTGGATTTGTTTTGTCATTGTTTTCCTGGGAATTTTAAAAATTATAATCATCTGCCTTCATATAGTGCTTAACTGAGTGTCAGGTCCTCTTACTCCATATAGTAGTAAGGAATTTACTTATAGTAGTAAAGTATTTAGACCGTTGAGATAGCAGGTTCAGCTGTTTCTAACTTTATAGGGTAATAAACTAAGCAACATGTGTTAATTAATGTCACCCATGTTAGGAGTACTAGTGGTAGACCTTAGGTATGAACCAAGGCTATTGATCTCCAAAGTTCACGTTCTTGAATATAAATGAAAGTTACCTGTTTTGTTTGTTTGTTAGTGAGTGTGAATTTTTTTCATATATTCAAGGGATTATATGTGACAACATAAATGATTAAGTGTATTTGTTCATGTTTTTTGTCATTTTTTTCTGTTGGTTTTTCTTTGCTTTCTCTTGGTCCTTTGTCCATCAGTCTTCTGGTTTTGCTTTGTGTTGTTTTGCTTTGCGTCTTACAGCTTTATTGCTCAGTATTTCATATACAATAAAATTCACTTGTACAATTCAGTGTTTTTTCATGTATCTGCATATTTATGCAGCCATAGCAAAATGACAATTGTAATTTTAAAATATTTTCAACATTGAGATAAAACATCCTGTACATTTTTAACTATCATTCTTCATTCCTGCTCACATCCTCTCCTCAGTCCCAAGCAACCACTAAACTACCTTCTATCTCTATAGATTTGCCATTCTTGAGATTTTTTTGTAAATGAAATATAGAATATGTGATTCCTTGTGACTGGCTTCTTTCACTTCGCATAATATTTTCAAGGTTTATTGATATTATAGCACGAATCATCCTTCCTTTTTCTTTGATACATAATCATTGTATAGGTATACTATAATCCAATTATCAGATTATTAGCTGATGGACATTTAGGTTAAACATTTAGACCTTTGACCAATTTTTAATGAGTTTTTAGGTATTGTATAAGGTAGGAGTCCAAATACTTTCTTTTCATGTTTATCCAATTTTCTGGAAAGACTGTTTTCCTCCCTACAGAATTATCTTGACACCTTCTCAAAAGTCAGTGATCATAAATATGAGACTTTAGCTCAGGACTCTTAGTCTGTCCTATTGATGTAACATATCTATCTCTGTGATGGTACCACTCTGTTGATCACTAGCTTTGTTGTAGGCATGTAATCTAGGCCTGAGTTCTCCAGTTTGTTCTGGCTTGTTTGGCTGCACCTGTTTTGATGGTAATGTTACTAGCTTAGTGAATGACCAAAATTTCTGCCTTCAGCTGTCATCTTGGCAAGTTTAAAATTGCATGAGAATGATCTTGCCTTAAGTATTAAATAGAATCAATTTTTAAAACCATGTACTCTTGGTAACTTTTTATTACAGTGAATTTGTAAATTGCTTTTTCAGCAGTTTCCCTATATTTATCTTGTTTTTATTCATCTTAAGTCAGTTTTGTTGGTCTATATTTTTTGCTAGGAAATACTCTTTTCCCGTTAACTTCCCAGAATTGATATTATAGAATTGGAGATAATTTTCTCAGTTTTTGAATTTCTTCTGTTTCTCTGTATTCACTCTCTCATCTGTATTGTGGCTTATATCTGCTTTCTCTCTCCCTTTCTCTTTTTTCTTATAAAGTCTTTCCTGGGCTTTATGCCTTTTATTTTCTTTTAATAAATTCTTGGTTTTACTTATCCTTTCAACCTGCTAAAGTTTCCATTTCTGTTTACCTTTTTGCTCTTTATTCCATTTTTATTCTAATTTTTATAAGTTAATTAGCTTATCTCAGTCTTATTTTTAAAATAAAATTATAAGGCTATATACTTTACTCTTGACTGTAAGTCCAGTTGTGTGTATAGTTTGGGGAGAGATCAAATGTTCGTTTTTTTCACAAGTTGGTTCTGTTTTGATTTTTTTTGTTTGACTCAGGATAATTTAGAGAATATAAACTTGAATTTTAAAATGTATTAATGTATTTCTTACCATGTAAATAATCCACTTTGAAAGATATCATCGAATAAATAAATAAATTACAGTCTCTTCAGTGTATGAGTTCAATATATATTCAGTTGAACTCAATTTATGCTTCTAGTATAATTGCAGTCTTATAATTTTGTCATATGGCTAGGAATTCTTGCTTTATACATTTGTCTTTTCTTTGTTATATAGGTATTTATGACTATCTTAGGCTGTACGTATACATTACATCATTATATACTATTCCTTTTCAGACTGCTTACAGCTTCATAACTTTAAGTATACTTTTCTGATATATGTATTAGTGCCATTATCTTGCTTCATTCAGATTGCTATAACCAAAATATCACAGAATGAGTACCTTATAAATAGCAGATATTTATTTCTCTCAATTCTGGAGGCTGAGAAGTCCAAGATCAAGATAGCGGTATGGTAATGATCTAGTAAGGGCCTTCTCTTTTTTTTTCATAGCTGGCACCTCTCACTGTGTCTTCATGTGGTGGAATGGGCAAGGGATCACTGTGGGGTCTACATCAACACCATGAACGCTCTACACTCATGACCTAATCACCTCCCATTCTGAAGGTCACCTTTCTAATACCATCATCTTTAAGGGTTAAGATTTCAACATTGAAATTTTGGAGTGACAGAAATTCAGACCATAGCAACTACTTTTTCTTTCTTTTGTTTTTACATTTACCTAGCGCAATGGTACTGTTCAACAGTAATTTGATACTCAGAGTTTATTTATCCTTCATCTGATTTTTATAACCTTTGTTCTCCTGTAAGAAACAGACTTTCCTTATTCCTCACATGTGGTTTGGTTGATGATAATACCTCTGTGGCCTCAGATCTGACAGATCAGAATGTCAGATTCTCCTGGCCACAGCAGTTGCTTCAGAATCAGACATGTGTAGCACGTGAAGTCAATGATTCCAGGCCTTTTTTCTCTGTTTTGTTATGGATCTGATATAAACAAAAATGAAGTAATTCACCAAATAGAAAGATCTTTCTGCATCTCTAAGTACAGATCTGTATCATCAATTTGTTGGCTCTGTAAATCCCTATAATTTTCTGTCTTCTGTTTAGAAAATATTGATTCTAGTCATTCAATATCATAAGGAAAACTTTGAAAAATACTCTTGCATGTAAATCTTTCTCTTAGAGCAAATGGTGATACAGTGGGAAGTACAGGGGCAGGAAATTACTGGAGAAAGGAGAGACTGATACCAGATTTTGCACAGGTTGCAGTTCAAATCTCTGAAGTGTATGAGAGTATTCAGAGGTCAGAATTAGAAGATAAGATAGATGAAACAATAGTGTATTCTAGAATCTCACTACTGATGCACAGAAATAAATGGTTCACAAAAGAGACTGAGAAGGGATAGAAAGATTACCAAGAGATTGTTTTATCATAGATTCAGAATAGAATAAAGTTCTGTGAATGGAGTAATTCACAGGGTCAAATTCTACAAAGAAGTCAAGTACAATCACAAGTGTCCATTTGATTGGACAACTAGGAAGGCAGTAGTACCTTTGTTGTTACCCAGTTGATTGGTTCTGATGGTAGCCTTCAATCCAGTAAATTGTAGAGTTAATACCTTTAAAAGTGGGGAAGGGGTAGATTGTTTTTTGAGAAGCTTTTCTGTGATGTATAAGTGTAAGGGTTATATGAATATAACCTGGAGGAAGATTTAAAGAATGGAGAGAAGAACAGTTAACATATCCTCAATCATTCTCCTTCATAAGAAATCTGATGTATGCTTGTCTAGCCCAAAGCTAGCTAGTAATGACCTGTATTTGTTGTTGTTCAGTTGCTAAGTTGTATCCAACTCTGCGACACCAAGCTCCTCTGTCCTCAACTGTCTCCCAGAGTTTGCCTAAATTTCTGTTGATTGAGTCAGTGATGCTATCTGACCATCTTCTCCAGTTCAAAAAGATTGGTGGGTTCAGTTCAGTTCAGTCGCTCAGTTGTGTCTGACTCTTTGCTGCTGCATGGACTGCAGGATGCCACGCTTCCCTGTCCTTAACCAATCCTGGAACTTGCGCAAACTCATGTCCATTGCATCGGTAGTGCCACCCATCTCATCCTTTGTTGTCCCCTTCTCCTCTCGCCTTCAATCTTTCCCAGCATTGAGGTCATTTTAAATGAGTCAGTTCTTCGCATCAGGTGGCCAAAGTATTGGAGTTTCAGCTTCAGCATCAGTCCTTCCAATGAATATTCAGGACTGATGTCCTTTAGGTTGGACAGGTTGGATCTCCTTGCAGTCCAAGGGACTCTCAAGAGTCTTCTCCAACACCACAGTTCAAAAGAATCAATTCTTCAGGGCTCAGCTTTCTTTATAATCCAACTCTCACATCCATACATGACTACTAGAAAACCATAGTTTTGACTAGACGAGCCTTTGCTGGCAAAGTAATGTCTCTAGTTTTTTTTTTTTTTTTATTAGTTTTGCCATACAATGACATGATATCGCCATGGGTTTACATATGCTCCCCCTCCAGAACCCCCCTTCCTCCTCCCTCCACCCAGGAAGTCTCGGTGCACCAGCCCCAAGCATCAATCCTGGGCTGGCGATTGATTACACGTATGATAATTAACATACATTTCAATGCCATTCTCCCATATCATCCCACCCTTGCCCTCATCCACAGAGTCCACGAGTCTGTTCTATACATCTGCATTCCTTTTGCTGTCTCGCATGCTGGGTTCTCGTTACCGTCTTTCTAAATTCCATATATATGTGTTAGTATACTGTATTGTTGTTTTTCCTTCTGGCTTACTTCACTCTGGATAATAGGCTCCAGTTCCGTCTACCTGAGTAGAACTGACTCAAATGAATTTTTTTTAATGCTGAGTAATATTCCATTGTGTGTATGTACCACAGCTTTCTTATCCATTCGTCAGTTGATGGGCATCTAGGTTGCTTCCATGTCCTGGCTATTGTAAACAATGCGGCGATGAACATTGGGGTACACATGGCTCTTTCAATTCTGGTTTCCTCGGTGTCTATGCCCAGCAGTGGGATTGCTGGGTCATATGGCAGGTCTATTTGCAGTTTTTTAAGGAACCTCCACACTGTTTTCCATAATGGCTGTACTAGTTTGCATTCCCACCAACAGTGTAAGAGAGTTCCTTTTTCTCACATCCTCTCCAGCATTTATTGCTTGTAGATTTTTGGAATGCAGCCATTCTGACTGGTGTAAAGTGGTACCTCATTGTGGTTTGGATTTGCATTTCTCTGATAATGAGTGATGTAATATGCTGTCTAGGCTGGTCATAACTTTTCTTCCAAGGAGCAAGCGTCTTTAATTTCACGGTTGCAGTGATTTTGGAGCCCCCAAATATTAAGTCTGTCACTGTTTCTATTGTTTCCCCATCTATTTGCCATGAAGTGATGGGACTATATGCCGTGATCTTAGTTTTCTAAATGTTGAGTTTTAAGCCAACTTTTCACCCTCCTCTTTCACTTTCATCAAGAGACTCTTTAGTTCTTTGCTTTCTGCTGTAAGAGTGGTGTTGTCTGCATATCTGAGGTTATTGATATTTCTCCCAGCAATCTTGATTCCAGCCTGAGCTTCATCCAACCTGGCATTTTGCATGATGTACTCTGCATATATGTTAAATATGGAGGGTGACAGTATACAGCCTTGATGTACTCCTTTCCCAATTTGGAACCAGTCTGTTGTTCCATGTCCAGTTCTAACTGTTGCTTCTTGCCCTGCAGACAGATTTCTCAGGAGGCAGGTCAAGTGGTCTGGTATTCCCACCTCTTTCAGAATTTTCCACAGTTTGTTGTGATCCACACAGTCAAAGGTTTTGGTGTATAAGTGATTACTGTGGTACTGAATGGTTTGCCTTGGAAGCAAATCATTCAGTCGTTAATGAGATTACATCCTAATACTGCATTTCAGACTCTTGTTGACTGTGATGGCTACTCCATTTCTTCTAAGGGATTCTTGCTCCCAGTAGTAGATATAATGGTCATCTGAGTTAAATTCACCCATTCTAGTCCATTTTAGTTCACTGATTCCTAAAATGTTGATGTTCACTCTTGCCATCTCCTGTTTGACTACTTCCAATTTGCCTTGATTCAGGGACTTAACATTCCAGGTTCCTATGCAGTATTGCTCTTTACAGCATCGGACTCTACTTCTACCACCAGTCACATCTACAACTGTATGTTGCTTTTGCTTTGGCTCCATCTCTTCATTCTTTCTGGAGTTATTTCTCCACTGATCTCAAGTAGCATACTGGGCACCTACTGACCTGAGAGTTCATCTTTCAGTGTCTTGTCTTTTTGCCTTTTCATACTGTTCATGGCGTTCTCAAGGCAAGAATACTGAAGTGGTTTGCCATTCCCTTCTCCAGCGGACCACGTTTTATCAGTGTTAGGTATCATTTATTTCTAATATAATGCAGAATAATCTGTTTATCTGCATTCTCTTTCATTTTCTCTTCCTGAATACTTTAATCATGGCTATTATAATTTTTCCAACTTATCTCTCCCTTTCCCCCTTAACTGCTGATAATCTTAAGTTTGTTTTCTATATCTGTAACTCTTGTTTAGATCTTCTGCCCATTTTTTGATTGGGTTGCTCTTTTTTTGATATTGAGCTGCATTGGCTGTGTATATATATCTTGGTGATTAATCCCTTGTTAGTTGTTTTGTTTGCAAATATTTCCTCCCATTCTGAGGTTTGCCTTTTTGTTTATGGTTTCCTTTGCTGTGCAAAAGCTTTTAAGTTAAATTAGGTCCCATTTGTTTATTTTTGTTTTTATTTTCATTACTCTAGGAGATGGCTTGTAAAAGATCTTGCTTTGATTTATATCAAAGAGTATTCTGCCTGTTTTCCTTTAAGAGTATCTGGCATTACACTTAGGTCTTTAATCCATTTGGAGTTTATTTTTTCTGTACAGTGTTAGGAAGTGTTCTAATTTCATTCTTTTACATGGAGCTGTTCAGTTTTTCTTTTATCACTTATCAAAGAGATTGTCTTTTGTCCATTGTATATGCTTGACTCCTTTGTCATAGATTAGGTGACCGCAGGTGTGTAGGTTTATCTCTGGACTTTTCTATCCTATTCGATTGACCCATATTCATTTCTTTTTTTTTTTTTTTTTTTTTGTTTTGGTACCATACTTTTTGGTTTTCTTTAGATTTGTAGTATAGTCTGAAATCAGAGAGCCTGAGTCTTCCTGGTCCGTTTTTCTTTCTCAAGATTTCTTTACCTATTTGGGGTCTTGTGTTTCCATACAAATTTTAAAGTGTTTTGCTCTAATTCTGTGAAAGATGTCATTGGTAATTTTATAGGGATTGCATTGCTATTATTATAAAGCCCTTGTACATCTAACTCCAATATCTGGATCAACTTTGAGTTGGTTTATATAATATGCATTTCTTTTGATTTTGGTCATGCAGTCTTATTTTTTTGTATGTGTGCCTAGTAATTATCACAGAAGTGCCTGCCATCATATATAAAATAATGGTAGAGATTCCAGACATAATTCTGGAGATTCAGCCTTATTTATGCCAGGCAGATGGAGTAGGGGGTGATCACATTAATTCAAACAAGAACTGTTCTATGTAAATGCCAGTTTGTAGCCTCTTATTCTTATAAAACAACTATGAAGCCCATTTTGATTCTCAGAGACTTTTTGTTTATGTTTTTAATCTCTTAATCTGTACAGCCTCAGATGCCCTGAAGGCACTACTAAATGTATGCTTGAGTCCTTCTTCCTCTCAACATCACCATTAAAAATCTGCTTGTTTTCTGTGTCCTAGCAATCACACTCCATGAGTACAAAGCTGGAATTTTCATATTTCTACCTGCAAATAATCAACAAATGCCTACAGAGTAAAAGTGACTGAAGAAATCAGTTTTCTTTTAGATTTTTTGCTACTGCTATCTTGACTACTTTAGTTCTCATTGCTCCCAGCAGTTCTCGTATTCCTTGAAATAAATTTTTTTTTCAGTTGTTCTCAAAAGGAGTGCTGGAATGCTGCAAACCACTCAATCGCACTCAGCAGCAGAAGTTAAAGCCTTTTATTTTATAACACACAGAATTTTTGTCAATAAATAACTCTCAAGAATAAAAAATCAAGGGTCAAAAGATACAACATAGAAAATATACCATAAAAATAGATGAGAAAAAGAATAAAGAGTGACCTAGATTTCCAGGTCATCAAGAATCCAATTAAAAAAACACAGATATAGCCCACATAAATCATGTGATCAGCCTCAATATGTATGTCTGTATATGCATAAATATATGAATGTAAACACACATGTACTGTGGTGTTCTTAGTCACTCAGTCATGTCCAACTCTGCAACACCATGGACCATAGCCCACCAGGCTCCTCTGTCCATGGGGATTCTCCAGGCAAGAATCCTGAAGTGGGTTGCCATGCTCTCCTCCAGGGGATCTTTCCAACACAGGGATCCAGCCCACGTCTCCTGCATTGCAGGCAGATTCTTTAGCAGCTGAGCTACCAGGAAAGCCCCTTACTACAGTAAGCAAATATACTAATACATTGTTGAAAGATAGTCAACATTGGTGGAACAAAAGGACTTAAGATGCTTAGTGACTCAGCTTTTAAATAAAAACACACTAATAATGCTGATTAAATCAAGTTTTATTTTTATTGATTTTCTTATTTTTTGGCCAGATCACACCGCTTGCAGAATGCCCCTAACCAGGAATCAAACTTGTGTCTCCTCCATTGGGAGTGAGTCTTAACCACTGGATCACCAGGGAAGTCTTCAAGTTTTATTTTTAATCCTAAGAAATGAGTCCAACAAAGTTTATTCAGGTGTTACATAGTTTCATAGTTGTCACTTAATGATTTTCCTAATCATTGATTCAGTATTTTTTCTGTTCCCATTTACGTCAAAATTAAACATGAGATTATATGTAATTCTCCAAGTTACATTATCATACATTTGCATAGTTATAAGCCATATCTCTGGCTTTCTGTCATTTCAGTTATCTTAATTTCTATATTACGTCTCATTTAATTTTTAGAAATCTTTTGGATCTGAAAGTTTTCCCATTTCCCCTTTAAAATCATATTGGAAAATACTAGTTTTAGAGAAATATGAATTTAAAACACCCAATGTTTTATAATAAAAACATTCCAAACACAGGATTGATTGCTTAAGATTCAGGAAAAATGCTGTATATATATATATATATATATATATATATACACACTTAGAGAGAGAATTGTGGTCTTAACTAGGGACGTTGGAAGTGTGCTTGAGACAGATAAGACACATAAAGTTTTTATTAAAGAATTGTAAATCTTATATAACACAAAGAGTGGCTACACATGAAACTTACGTCAGAGATAGGTAACTAAGGACTATCTAACAAGAACTGCCATCAAGACAAAACTGACACACCCAATGGAAATCCTGTATCAAGTTTCAGGAGTTAAGTTAAGCAATTTGAGAGTTTCTGGAAACAAATGTACTTATAGCACTAAGAGAATCTTTTTCCCTCTTACTTCCTTATCTGTAGTCACAGAAAAGAATAAAAACCAAAGATTTTAAATAAAATTATCCTTTCTCTCAGCAGTTTCATCTGACCAAAACAGTTTTCCTGATCTAGGTTAAACTATACACAATACAATATTATTATGTCATTATTAAAATATTTTAGTTATTTGTCATATAACTCACCAACTTAATGAACATGAATTAGAGCAAACTCTAAGAGACAGTGGAGGACAGAGGAGCCTGGCATGCTGCAGTCAACCCAGCCTGTGCTGGGTCACAAAGAGTCAGATACAATTTAGCCACTGAACACATAACTTATGCCACTTAAAATAACTTTGCTGCTTTTCCTCTGTTTCAAACATTTTAAATCATTTTTTTCTGAATTATTTCATATTTAACAACTCAGTTTTAAGTTATTTTCCTCAAGTTTTCATTGTCTTTCAGGTGATACACACTATTACATATAATTCCTTTAGTGTACCGTCTAGAGCTAAGCATTAGCCGCCTAGAGGGATGCCTGCACTTTTGAAGTACAATATCATTTTTTTGCACCTTTTATGTGATGATATTAGTTGGCTTATCTTTCAATAATGTAATTGCTTCTATCTAGAAAAATGAGGCAATTATCATTTTTATTTTACTTTATCATTTTCCTGAGGTACTGGGATTAGGACACTGACATAATGTGTATCCATCATAGGAGTTGGAGTATATCATTAAAATATTATTTATATTTAAAGCTAGTAAAATCAACGTCTGCTTTATTTTTTTCGATTTCTAACATGGTGATTTGTACTAAGTACTTGATCCTTTATTTGACTCTTGATTCTCTGATACTCTAGGTTAACAACTGTCTATACAACTATCTAAAGAAAGTAAGACCTAGAATAGGGTTCTTATCTGGGGCACGTGGATGGGGATGGGTGAGAAATAAACTTGAAACTATATGCAAATTTCTGATCATGTGTATTTTTCAAGGGAAAAGATTCAAAACTGGCATTGGCTTCTCAAAAGGGTTTAAGTACATAAAATGTTAAAAACCAGTTATATGGAGAAACAAAAAACACCAAAAGACAAAATTATTTATTTTATACACTAATGAGGCTTGATACTAACTGTAATATCATAGAAATGTCTTGATACTACAATTAAAATGTTGAATATTATAGGAATGCATCACAGAGTATATGATATCTGATAATTAAGTTTGAAAACAAAATATACTGAAACAATTCAGTAAAAACTAAACTCTGTTAAATTAAATTCTCATATTTAAGAATATCTCAATTGGAGAATAATAAAGATTATACAATATGTAGATGTTATTTGAAATAGTATAAAATTATAAGAAATGTACAAAATAATCATTTAAAAAACACATGCTCCTAAACTGGAAACAGTGACCAGCTAGGAAATGATGGGCAAATTGAAAACATCAACCTATATTCAAACCACTAAAGATAATAAAAAAATAATGTAACACACATTAGGCCACATTCATTTCTCTCGAAGAAAGTATTTTCATAAACTTCTTTAAATTGTGAATGAAAATACAATTGTATAATATATTGAAGACTTTTTCACCAACCTTTATCAATCAGTGAACAAAAAGCAAAACATATCTATAAAAACAAATGGCTTTGCTATATTATAATCTATACATTACATAGATTATAAATCATGCATTATCTGATGCACACTTGTAAGTATATGAAGAGATAAAATATATAAAATAAGAGAAGTAAATGCCGGCAACAGAACATCGAAGTATAAAGTTTAGTTCTGTCTCTGTATTATAAAAAGCCCCAGCCATCATGAAGGCCTGTGAGGCCACTTTCAGGCAGACTCTGAAAAGCTCTAAAGTAAACACAGGTGTTTTAAAACTAGAGCTGCTGTCCCGGACAACCACAAACACCCTTAACTCTGATGTGGCAACGCCTCTTTCCCGCCCTCTGTTTTTTAAAGCAATGCCCGAAAAGAAAATGTCAAATGTTTCACCTTTCAACACCTCAAAATAAGTAAGAGCTTAAAGTATTGTTTTGCAAATCTCTAGCAAATAGATCATTTTTTTCACTACTTTTAAATGTAGCCAATTAAACATGCATAAAATAAAAATAAAATTTCATAAATTATCACCCTTCCTCACTTTAAACTGCTTTGCTACCATCATATTTCACAGTACTTTAGTTTCTGAGAGCCAAATCTTTTGTTTGACCACATTAGAGAGTTTGTTCTGTTGTATAATTTTACAGAAAGTATGTGACCTTCTGTAAGGTTTAACAGACAAGTCAGAAATAAATAAGAATCTTTAAAACAAAAAGTAGTCAAGTATCTTTGGTACAAGGAAAGATTATTCTAAGAAATAGTCAAAGCTTGAAAATCTGTAATTCTCTTTTAAAAGATTGTCTTAATGGATACCTAAAAAGGGTAGATATTGTTTACATAGAAAAACAGGAAAATAATTTCCAAACTGCTGCAGATATGGAACTCATATTCATAAAAGAAATAAATTTTGTAACACTTTAACATTTAATATTAAAAGTCCCCCCAAAATTGTATAAAAGAGACCCCAAAGCAAATATAACATTCATTAAAAATTGATGAGCAACTACCTAACTACTGAATATAAAAATTAAGTGAATGCATTTTTACGTTTTACCATAATCATCAAGAAATAGGTGCTCTTAAAAGAGTGGCCAGGTTTCTATCAGTTTCCCAATGAATCCTGGAGGTTATTTTGAGAGGTTTAGTTCTGCTCTCAGAATTCTACATATAATTCTTTTCTGCAACTCATATTAGAACGCTCTGTGAAATCATACTTGCATACTTGAGTATTCATAATAAAACACTAGTAGTTTCTCATTGCCCCAATAGAGATAGCTGCCTTTCAAGATGACAAGAAAATGATAAAACAAAAAGTAATCAATGGGGAAAAAATAAAAAAAAATAACATTTTTAAAATCAGTAACTACATTTTTCAAAAATTTCCTGATATTTTATAATTTTTTGTATTACTTTTTTTCACATTTTAAAGAACTATATTAGAGCTGCATTATAATGGTTAATCAGAGGCAATCAACTGTAAATGAGAGAAAAGCAAATAAACTTTTCCATTTTGTTCAGATTCACCCATGCATTGCTTCATCTCACATGTGAAGGACATTATATAGTATTAAGGGACAAAATAATAATATTAAGTTGTGACATAAACCAACAAAGTAAAGAAATTTAGAATTATGTTTGACAGTTCTGAACTGAGTCCACGGTACTTTGGTATTACAACACATTCATGATACCTACAGGCACAAAGGAGCAAGGAAAGGGCACTGTGTCAGCCTTAGAAGTTAATTTCCTTGCTTTTGTTGGTTTATATTACCATCTAATATTACGTAAACAATCTGTTTCTAGGCAATTTATTTTTTCCATGATGAGCTGAGCTCATTTGAACGCTATCTTCTGCATTTAAAAATCCAGTTTAGTAGCAACAACGCAAAAGCCCACAATGGACTACTATTTAAAAATCAATTTGCAAAAATATAAGATTAACAATATCCACTAACTGAAAAGAATACAATTATTTATATTTTTACAACCTTTCAAAAGGTAATGGTAATTGACACAACAGAATTTATTAAAAAATTATATTCCTTAGAATACTTCGGGTTTATTAATAATTATTTCTTGGTCTTTATAAAGTAAATTGACTACTTGAAAGCTTATAGATGAAGATAAATTCAACATAGGTGACAACTATCACAAGATAGGTTCTAGAATCTTTTAAGAATAATAAGTAAATTTTTTAAGAGGCAACACAGAGTTAAAAGCTGATCACCACATAAACAAAAAATACAGGGGACAAATGTACTTTTTGATCACTGTAATCATGACTTCATTTCATTATCCTCTTATTCTAATAAAAATGAATTGTTCTATCTATAAATGAATAATTATGTATTAAAATTCAAATTTAAAAACTAGTACTTTTAGAAAGGACAGAAAAGTTCATATATCTTCAGAGTAAAATGCATAAAAATGATTCTTAATATAGCAAGTATAAAAAGAAGTAAAGATTTAACAAAATAGTTATAAACTGCAAATAATACTGGAAATAGGATACTGAATTACCTTGGAAAGACTTCTCTGGAATATATAAAATCACACTATATGATTCTGTGAAATCATTAAGGGAACAGAAATTAAAAAAAATATACATCATTCAGATATAGTTATGGTTGTACAAGATTCAAAGTTAATATTTTCTAAAGAAAAGGTTACAAGTTACCAAAACTTCTGAAGCTGCTATTTATCCAAAAATACTCAGAGTTTTTTCAAGACTATGAAATACATATTAAAATATGTATTTAATATAAATATAAGAGAAAAAAATGTTGGTGGTATATTTTGTATTGTATTCAACTTTAAACACTAAGCAATAAATTATGATCTTTTAAGTGTGTCTATGAGTCACTAGGCAAGAGTGATTCTTCAAGATGTCTTTTTTTTGTTTCAGTTAAAATTAAAATCCATGCTGTCTAATCCTTGGAGTCAATTTGTAATTAAGGGGATTTGATGAGAGACCAGGCTCTGAATTAATGATAAAATTTAATATCTGTTTTAATGCATCAACATAACAGAAAAACTAGCCAACAGTGAACAACACAATAAAGTTATTTTGATATAGAAGACATACTGTAGCTATGTCAATTTATATAAAATGTTAGTTTTTAAAATATTAGTAATAAGTTAAATATGCCAACATTCTGTAGATGCATTAAACTAAAAACTATGTGTTTAAAAACCACTCAAGCCAAAAAATGCTACTACAATAATGATTTGCTTAGTACAGAAAACTGCAGTGTTAAAAATACTTTTATTGAGAATTGAATGCAATCTCTTATGAAGGACTTAACTGCTTTCTAGCATCACATCTGAAATCAGACACAACTTCCTCAGAAGCAAGAGTGCATTAATTGTATTTGATAATCTAATATTTTAATATATATATTCTAGTTTAGAAAGAACATGTAACACTAAAAATCCATCAAATTAAATTTCACAGTATTTAAAAAACCATCTGGATTTTCCACTACACTTTTCACAGTATTACTACACTGCAATTCACAAGAGAATCTAATATGTCATTCATTTCAAATCATTATTAGGTACAATATTGTGTAGAATTTGATGGATGGAAATGCAAAAAATGAAACAGAAAAATTTTATTTGGCCAGCAGTCTCTCTGTAGCCTCATCTAGCTTATCCCTAAAATGCCAAAAAAAAGAAATTTATAAAAAATATAAAACTGATAATGCCACAAAAACACTGATACCAGCCCAATCCTGAAATCAATTAGGAAATTAAACAGAACTAACATTTAAAAAGAGGAGTAGGGGGCAACAGAGTATGAGATGGTTGGATGGCATCACTGAGCAACTTCAGGGAGAAGATGAAGGAATGGGAAGCCTGACTCATTTGAAAGGACTTTGATGCTGAGAAAGATTGAAGGTGGGAGGAGAAAAATGATAGAGGATGAGATGGTTGGATGGCATCACTGACTCGATGGCCATGAGTTTGAGTAAAGCTCCGGGAGTTGGTGAAGGACAGGGAAGCCTGGCATGCTGCACACCATGGGGTAGCAAAGAGTCGGACATGACTGAGTGACTGAACTGAACTGAACTGATTCTATTACCCAAAACCTTCTCCAGTTTGGCTAGAGACAAGAGGACTGTGGCCAAACTGAAGTTGGTATGAGTAGGTACTATCTGGGCAAAGGAATTAGGACAATAGGTGATGTAGAGTATTTCAGTCAGGGAAATAGTAGGTCCAAAGGCTGGAGAAAGACTCCAGGATCTATCTAAAGCCAGCTAGCTCCCATAATGATGAGTCTGCCTGTGTACCTAAAATTCAGTCTCCTACTGAAAGTGTATGTCTTCATTCAAGTGCTCATTTTGATTAATTTTTTTATCATATTACAAAATGTATAAAACAATAGGGAAGCGTGCAAGGTAATTTAATATTTCTATGATTTTTTGTCAAAATAATATCTTAAAATTTCTAAAATAGTACTACGAAAGTCAAAATTACAATAACATTAGTAACAAGTCTTAGGAGCAATTAAATGTAAATATTTACAAGTATTACATTTGGGGTTTGCCTGTGACAATTCCGACAGAAGTTTTCCACAGTAATTCAGTATTCCTTTAATGAAAGAGGGAAAAGTTCACAGTTGTTTCCTCTGAATCTCATCAGTTTTATTGTGTCTTGGTGTACTGGATGAACTTACACAGGCTTCAATGATTTGGTTATACCTGGTGCAGTAATCCACAGAGCGACCCTTTAATGCAATCATTTGTTTCAGAAAGCCTATAATGAATGTGTCAGAGCAATTCTCCATTTGGTATGCAGACTTTAAACCTGGTCTACCTGAGAGTCTTGACCATTTTAAAGAAAGAAAACATTTATTGTGTGGAAAAGAAAGCCTACATGGTAACCAGAATGCTATTAGGAACCAGGATAAAATCTCTCTTCACCTCCCTTTTTCAGAACTTCATACTTTTTAATACTGATATATTGGCTCCATCTTTTCCAACTGGTAGCTTCATAACTTCAGAGTACCCATGGCCTACAGCAGTCTGCTGCTGCTGCTGCTTAGTCCTTTCAGTAGTGTCTGACTCTGTGTGACCCTTTGGACTTCAGCCTGCCAGACTCCTCTGTCCATGGGATTCTCTAGGCAAGAATACTACAGTGGGGAGCCATGCCCTTCTCTGGGAGATCTTCCCTAACCGGGGACTGAACCAGGGTCTCCTGCATTGCAGGCAGATTCTTTACCGCTGAGCCACCAAGGAAGCCCACAGCAGTCTGCCTGGCCCTAAGCCTACGTTGGGACCTTCTGGCTCAGCCTTCAAAGCTCAATGTCATTTTCTGTCTCAGTTTCCTGATTCCAAATAATTAAATTATCATCCAGGTGCTAGCAAAGTAATGCTCAAAATTCTCCAAGCCAGGCTTCAATAGTACGTGAAACATGAACTTCCAGATGTTCAAGCTGGATTTAGAAAAGTCAGAAAAACCAAAAATCAAATTGACAATATCTGCTGGATCATTAAAAAAGCAAGAGAGTTCCAGAAAAACATCTGCTTTATGGACTACGCCAAAACTTTGACTTTGTGGATCACAACAGACTGTGGAAAATTCTGAAAGAGATAGGAATACCAGACCACCTGACCTGCCTCCTGAGAAACCTGTCTGCAGGTCAGGAAGCAACAGTTAGAACTGGGCATGGGACAACAGACTGGTTCCAAATAGGAAAAGGAGTACATCAAGGCTGTATATTGTCACCCTGATTATTTAACTTATATGCAGAGTACATCGTGAGAAATGCTGGGCTGGAAGAAGCACAAGCTGGAATCAAGATTGCTGGGAGAAATATCAGTAACCTCAGATACACAGATGACTCCAACATTATGAGAGAAAGCGAAAAACTAAAGAGCCCTTGAAAGTGAAAGAGGAGAGTGAAAATGTTGGCTTAAGACTCAGCATTCAGAAAACTAAGATCATGGCCTCTGGTCCCATCACTTCATGGCAAATAGATGGGGAAACAGTGGAAACAGTGAGAAACTTGATTTTTCTGTGTTTCATAGTCATCTGCAGATGGTGACTGCAGCCATGAAATTGAAAGATGCTTACTCCTTGAAAGAAAAGTTATGACCAACCTAGACAGCATATTAAAAAGTAGAGACGTGACTTTGTCAACAAAGGTCTGTCTAGTCAAAGCTATGGTTTTTCCAGTAGTCATGTATAGATGTGAGAGTTGGACTATAAAGAAAGCTGAGTGCCAAAGAATTGATGCTTTTGAACTGTGGTGTTGGGGAAGACTCTTGAGAGTCCCTTGGACTGCAAGAAGATCCAACCAGTCCATCCTAAAGGACATCAGTCCTGAATATTCATTGGAAGGACTGATGCTGAAGCTGCAACTCCAATACTTTGGCCACCTGATGCAAAGAACTGACTCATTGTAAAAGACCCTGATGCTGGGAAAGATTGAAGGAGGCAGGAGCAGGGGTAACAGAGGATGAGATACTTGGATGGCATCACTGACTCAACAGACTTGAGTTTGTGTAAACTCTTGGAGTTGGTGATGGACAGGGAGGCCTGGCGTGCTGCAGTCCATGGGGTAGCAAAGAGTCAGACACAACTAAGCGACTGAACTGAACTGAACGCTGATAAATATAAAGAAGATATAGCAATTCTAAATCTCTATGCTTTTAGTACTAGTTTAAGAATATATATATGGTGAAAATCGATGAAACAGAAAGAACTAGGTAAGCTTAAAATCACGTGGTACATTTTAGCACATCTTTCTCAGTAATTGATAGAGCAAGCAAATCAGAAATGACATAGAAGATTTGAACAATACAGTTAACAGTCTAATATTACACACAGTCAGAGGTCAGGAGGGGATGATAGTGAACACTGCAACTCAGTTCATAAAAGGGAAAGTGATATACTTAAAATGTTTATTAGAATAGCTAAAAGGCCGGAAGCAAAAATTCTTAAGCTTCTACCTTGGGAAGAAAAAGCAATTACCCACTTGAGTCAATTGCTGTGACTGTTTCTTTATCTTCAACCTTAGTTTTGCCCTCAGTGCCTCCTAGCAATTCTTTCAGCATGATCTCTTACAGCAACCATTTTTAACTTCTGCTGTTCTTTTGGAGATCTTATTCTGATACTGTTCCCCTGGCTCTCTGAGAAGATAAGCTTGCAGAGATAAGCTTCACAGAGAAAATGGATCTAGTAAATATGATCTGTCAACTTCATCCTTATTGGCTTTCCCAGTGGCTCAGAGGAAGTGACCTCCCTCCTTCTGTACTCAGAACTATTCCGTCTGCTGTGCTCACAATGCTTTATTTTCTATATTCTCTTATTATAACCACTGTTTCTAAATGATAGTCTTTGGATCAGCTGTGTACCAAAATTACCTGTAGAGTTTTTCAAAAAGTACAGATTCTAAAAGCCTTCGTCAGAGGATCTGATTCAGTGGGTCTATGATAGGACCTGAAAATTTATGTTTTTAAAAACTTCTCCAGGTGATTCTGATATGTAATCATTTGTGGGAACCATTGATGGATGGAATTTTGATCTATTAGGTATTTTTTAGTGTTTGGGGGGCAACTATTTTTCATTTTTTTTAAATCAATTATTAGTGAATTAATTATTGAATTAATTATTTCATCAATGGATTGTATTTTTGGCATCATCCTAAGAACTCTGTAATAACCCTAGGTCATGAAGATATTCTGCATTCTTCTAAAAGTTATATAGTTCCACATTTAGACATCATTCATTTTAATTTATTTGTGTAACAAGGATGCTCAGGTGGAAGTATTTTTTTTTTGTACATGGATGTTCAGTTGTTCCAAGACCTCTTGTTAAGGGACTCTACTATCTCTGTTGAACATGCTTTGCACCTTTATCAAGAAAAAAATTGACCACATTAGTGTGGCTTCACTTATGGACTAAACCAGTCTGTTCTGTTGATCTATCTGTCCCTTCACCAATACCAGGCTATCTTGATTTCTGTGGCTTTATTAATTCAGTTCAGCTGCTCAGTCATGTCGAACTCTTTGCAACCCCATGAACCATAGCACGCCACGCTTCCCTCTCCATCACCAACTCCTGGAGTTTACCCAAACTCATGTCCATTGAGTTTGTGATGCCATCCAACCATCTCATCTCTGTTGTCCCCTTCTCCTCCTGCCCTCAATCTTTCCCAGCATCAGGGTCTTTTCCAACGAGTCAGCTCTTAACATCAGGTGGGCAAAGTACTGGAGTTTCAGCTTCAACATCAGTCTTTCCAGTGAACACGCAGGACTGATCTTCTTTAGGATGGACTGGTTGGATCTCCTTGCAGTCCAAGAGACTCTCAAGAGTCTTCTCCAACACCACAGTTCAAAAGCATCATTTATTCTGCGCTCAGCTTTCTTTATAGTACAACTTTCACATCCATACATGACTGCAGGAAAAACCAAAGCCTTGACTAGACGGACCTTTGTTGACAGTGTAATGTCTCTGCTTTTTAATTTGCTGTCTAAGTTGGTTATAACTTTCCTTCCAAGGAGTAAGCGTCTTTAATTTCATGGCTGCAGTTACCATCTGCAGTGATTGTGGAGCACAGAAAACTCAAGTCTCTCACGAAATTCCACTGTTTGCCATCTATTTGCCATGAAGTGATGGGACCAGAGGCCATGATCTTAGTTTTCTGAATGTTGAGTTTTAAGCCAACTTATTCACTCTCTTCTTTCACTTTCATCAAAAGGCTCTTTAGTTCTTCTTCACTTTCTGCCATAAGGGTGGTATCATCTGCATATCTCAAGTTATTGATATTTCTCCCGGCAATCTTGATTCCAGCTTGTGCTTCATCCAGCCCAGAGTTTCTCATGATGTACTCTGCATATAAGTTAAATAAGTCACTTTATAGGAAGTTTTAAAGTTAAATAGTTTGATTTCTCCAACTTTATTTTCAAAATTATTTTATTCTACTTTCATTCCCTTGTATAAATATTTAAATCAGCTTGTCTACTTCTACAAGAGATCCTGCTGAGATTTTAATAGGCATTGACCTATAAATCAATTCAAGGATAATTGACTTCTGTGTTGAATCTTACAATTCATGAGTAGGATATGTGTCTCCATTTATTTATGTTTCTTTGATTTCTTTATTTATTATTTTTTTTTAGAAACCAGTCTTTTATTTTTATTTTTTCCAACTTTGCTTTTTACAAATTGTTTTTTCTATTTTATTTATTTATTTTATTGGTTTTGCCATACAATGACATGAAATCACCATGGGTTTACATATGCTCCCCCTCCAGAACCCCCCTCCCTCCTCCCTCCCGATTCCCTCCC
Source organism: Antilocapra americana (assembly GCA_007570785.1). NCBI lineage: Eukaryota > Metazoa > Chordata > Mammalia > Artiodactyla > Antilocapridae > Antilocapra > Antilocapra americana. The sequence continues at coordinate 8,893,007 of ML661902.1, forward strand.
CCTGGGAAATCTCGGTGCACCAGCCCCGAGCATCAGTTCTGGGCTGGTGATTGATTTCACATATGATAATTAACATGTTTCAATGCCATTCTCCCATATCATCCCACCCTTGCCCTCATCCACAGAGTCCACGAGTGTGTTATATACGTCTGCGTTCCTTTTGCTGTCTCGCATGCAGGGTTCTCGCTGCCATCTTTCTAAATTCCATATATATGCGTTAGTATACTGTATTGTTGTTTTTCCTTCTGGCTTACTTCACTCTGCATAATAGGCTCCAGTTCCGTCCACCTGAGTAGAACTGATTCAAATGAATTTTTTTTTAATGCTGAGTAATATTCCATTGTGTATATGTACCACAGCTTTCTTATCCATTCGTCAGTTGATGGGCATCTAGGTTGCTTCCATGTCCTGGCAGCTCCATTCTAGAAAAATAAATGACCCAATCAAAAAGTGGGCCAAAGAACTTAACAGACATTTCTCCAAAGAAGATATAAAAATGGCTAACAAACACATGAAAAGATGCTCAACATCACTCATTATCAGAGAAATGCAAATCAAAACCACAATGAGGTACCACTTTACACCAGTCAGAATGGCTGCCATCCAAAAGTCTACAAGCAATAAATGCTGGAGAGGATGTGGAGAAAAGGGAACCCTCTTACACTGTTGGTGGGAATGCAAACTAGTACAGCCGCTATGGAGAACAGTGTGGAGGTTCCTTTAAAAACTGCAAATAGACCTGCCATATGACCCAGCAATCCCACTGCTGGGCATACACACCAAGGAAACCAGAATTGAATGAGACACGTGTACCACAATGTTCATCTTTGATTTCTTTAATAGCAGTTGGAGTTTTGAGCATATGGATCCTGTACAGCCTTTATTAGCTTTACAGTTAAGTATTAATGATCAATATTGTAAGTAATATTGTTTCTAATTTTGTTTTTCCAGTTTTGTGTTACTAGTGTACAGAAATACAATTTGTTTGTTTGTTTGTCTTGTTTCCTGCAGCCTTCATCAATTCACTTATTAGTCTAAGTGTTCTTATTGTTGTTTTAAGGTTCCTTGAGATTTTCAACATAAACAATCATTTGTCTATAAATAGGGACATTACTAGGTCTTCCCCTCACCCATGTATGCCTTATCTTTCCTCTTCCTTCCTTATTGTGCTGACAGGAACTCCGAGCACTGTGCTGAATTAGAGTAGTGAGAAAGGACATCATTGCCTTATTCCCAATCTTGAGGAAAAGCATTCAGTCTTTCATCTTTAAGTATGTTCTTAGCTATGATTTTTTTGTAGATACTCTTTATCACAACAAAGACCTTTTATGGAGTTTTTATTATGAATGGATGTTGAATTTTCTCAAAGGCTTTTTCATTATCAGTTGGACACAGAGTTAGTTGGAACTTATTGATTCAAATTTGGATCCAAATAATTTTCAGTTACTACAGAAATTGAGAATCTCCTATTTAACTTATCTGTCTAATGTGAGATAAGTTAATTGCGTCTTTCTAATAAGATCTTTAAGTTCTAATCCCTGGTACCTATAAATGTGACCTTATTTGGAAATCTTTGCAAGTGTAATCAGGTTAAAATGAGGTTATGCTGCATATAGGTGGACCCTAACCTCATGCGAAGAGTGATTCATTGGAAAAGACCCTGTTGCTGGGAAAGATTGGGGGCAGGAGGAGAAGGGGATGACAGAGGATGAGATTGCTGGATGGCATCACTGACTCGATGGACATGAGTTTGGGTAAACTCTGGGAGTTAGTGATGGACAGAGAGGCCTGGCGTGCTGCAATTAATAGGATCGCAAAGCGTCGGACATGACTGAGTGACTGAACTGAACTGGATCTAATGACTGGTGTCCTTATAAGAGGAAAATTTGGACACAAACCCAGGAGACACTTCAATGAAGACCATGTGATGGCAGAGACAGAGATTGGAGTGATGTGTACACAAGCTAAGGGATGCTAAGGATTGCCATCAACCACCAGAAGCCAGGAAGAAGGCATGAAACAGAGTCTCTGGAAGGAAACAACCCTATCCACACCTTGATTTTGAACTTCTGGTCTCAGAACTGTGAGAGAATAAATTCCTGTGGTTTTAAGTCACCCAGTCTCTAGTAATTCATTCTAGTAGTCCTAGGAAACAGCTATCAAAAAAGCCATTCAGATTTTTCCATAGCATGTTACAGAAAAACCCAAATGAATTTTTTTTGCCAGTTCAATAAGATACTGCTACTTTCTGGTGACTTTTTGAGTTCCAGAGTGGTTTTATTCCAGAAAATGAGTCTCTGTTTGTTTTGGGGTTGTGTACATATTTTTCACAACCTACTCATAACATCAAACAACTCAGGCAGTCTAGTCTTCCTTCTTAGGTTTCTTAATAGTTTTCTCAGTGATCTTCAAACAGTTTTAGAGAAAAGCATATAATATGCTCATTATGGTTCTAAATCACAGAAGGATATTCTTTTTGTTCTGCACTTTGAAAATATGATTTTAATTTAGGCCAGCCTTTTAATATCTTTTCTATGACCAGCAACAATGATAGCCATCCTAGACTCATATCTGAGGAGGCTGTCTACCTCCATTTTTAAAGTAACAGAATCTGATTAAATAATTTTGCATGTTTTGAGAGGGTCAAAAGTAGAACAGAAACTTTCATTATTAAAGCCTCAGTATCACAGGTAAACAAGTCATACCCCTTTCTTGGAAGTATTGCATACAAGCTGTGCAAGACACTTCATTTTCTTTAGTAAAAAATTTATAGAAAAGAAACCACCCAAGTTTTATTTGCACTGTCGGCCTAATATCCAGGTAAATGAGAAAAGTCTAGTATATATTTGGACAGAATATCAACATTCTTTTATGTTTTTTACAGTCTAAAACCCTCATAGAAATCAAGAAAACTATTTGAAACCTCATTTTTCAAATGAAAATACCTAATAGGTAGAGGGTAATGATTTTTGTTGCTCTGATTTGGCACATTGCTTGACATGTTTTAGAAAATATGATTACTGACAGAGTCAGCTCTATACTATAAGGTGCCAGCACAACTCTTATCAAAATCCCTTTTTGTTTATTTAGAGTTGTAACCTCTGTGCCAATATAGGTAATTTTACTCAGTTTCATAGAACAGTCAAGGAAACAAAACTAATTCGTGTCTGTTCTGTGTAGTATGCCCAGGCTAATGCAGCGTGGTGTAATTTATTATCATTGGTGTGATGTGGAGAAACAAAAACACCCCTTTTGGTTGGTTTAGAAACACATGCCTATTTCACCCCTTCTTGGGGGATTCACTTTCCATATGTACTTTCACATCTCCCTGTCCAGCATGCCCAGCCACACATTCTTCTCTCTGTATTTTGCTGTATATTATTTTATTTATCTGCCTAATCCGCCTGTATTTGTGTCCTATCATTTACCCTTCATTTTTTGTGATATCTCCTTCATGCTGACATTGGTCTTGTCATCATTCCCCTTTTCATGATCTGAAATTCTTAGAAACTATGTTCATAATAGTCACAGTTTTAAGCATTGAACTAGCGCTGTCTTGATACAAAGCACAACAGTTAATGTACAGAGAAAGTCAGAGAACTGTTAACATTGACAGTGTATTGTTGTTGAACTTAAGTTGCATCACTCGGAGCAACGCAGTAATGAGCAATCCATGATTGTGAACCACTTGTAAGTTAGTGGCCAGAGGAAAAAAGAGCAGTTGAAGCAGGCAGGTAATTTTACTGTATCCATCAGATACTAAAACCAGTATTGCTTTTAGCCCTATTTTTTGGACTATCATTTGAGTTTGTACTCCCCCTGCCAAACTTCTATACCCATTGCCAAAGATCAGAACATTTTATATTACATGAAGGGGTTTCCCAAAATGGTTGGTCACTCTCTGGACAACTCTGATGTCAGAGTGTGAGCTCTTGAAAGTGACACAAAGGAGATTGTACTTGGTTTGATAACAATTTGACAAACTCTGAAGTCCATTTTCTGGAGGAGTGATAAAATATATGACTTAATAATATCAGAATTAGAGGATCTCACAGGTTTTAATTGAGTTAACTAGGACAGGTATAAGAAGGTAGGAAAGACTGACTTGGAGGCTATTGGAGTATTTCATGAATGAAGTTTTTGTTCAGTTGCCATGTCATGTCTGACCCTTTGTGACCTCATGGACTGCGGTATGCCAGGCCTCTCTGTCCCTCACCATCTCCTGAAGTTTGCCCTAGTTCATGTCCACTGAACTGGTGATGCCATCCAACCATCTCATCCTCTCTCATCCCCTTCTCTTGCCTTCAATCTCCCAGTATCAGGGTCTTTTCCAGTGAGTTGGCTGATCACATCAATGAATGAAGTGCATAATTTCAAATTACTGGAACTAGAGGTCATTGGTAAGGATAGGACAAAGTTTAGTGAACACTGTAGGGTCAATACTAACTCCCTATGGAGTAAATACTATGATTTAAAAGGAGTATCTGCCATTTGTACAAAAGGAAAACATATAACTTTTAAAAGTTTGAATGAATGATAGGAAAAGAAGTGGTGGAATAAAAGTTGTTTCTGCCCTGAATAACAGAGCTCCAGTATGTCCTCTTATCTTGGAAAGAAGCTGTCTCTGTCCCATTCATAATCATGCACCATGAGAAACTTGCCAATCTACCTAATGATGAAACTACTTACTGCTCAATCTGGCTCATCACTACTCTTCCAAATACATTAATTTTCAAATGTACTAAAGGTAACCCAAATGAGCTAATATGAATACACTTGCGAGTCCATGTGTCATTTAGAGAATTTGATTGCTGCGTGGAGAAAAGCCATATTCTATTTACCCTATTGGCTCCAACTGAAGCTGTTTTAGTACAAAAAGAAAATTTTAAAATTAAAATAAGACTTCTAATGGCTAGTCAGGCATATTTTGAGGGAGTGATCAAAAAGATATCATAGGAGATCTGCATTTTAAAAACGATATCATAGGAGATTTGAACAGAATGATCAATGACAAAAATCTAGTGATCTGGAAGAACAAAAGGAGAAAATGAAGAATTGGAGTGAAATACTAAACAAAACCTAGTGTGTGAAAACAGGAATAACTTTTAGAAATGAAAGGAGTGGATGAAAGGGAAACCATATTCAGAAGAGTAATAGGCGAAAACTCACTTGAACCAAGAGTCGACAGAGGATGAGATGGTTGGATGGCATCACTAGCTCAATGGACATGAGTTTGAGTAAATTCTGGGAGTTGATGGATGGGGAGGACTGTCATGCTGCAGTTCGTGGGATTGCAAAGAGTCGGACACGACTGAGCAGTTGAACTGAACGCTTGAACCAAAAAAAATGAAAGTACACCTTAAGCATGGGGTAGAATAAATGTTTTATTACTTATATAAATTTATATACACATGTTGAATGTATAGATATGTCTGGCTAAAATATCTGTACTCATTTGGGGAAGAGAAAATGTTAACACCTTTCCAGTATAGCAGTGATGGTTTGCAAAGGAAAGAGCATCATCGTGGCACTTGTGTACTTTTCCAGTTTTCCAGCTTAATGCAGAGGGAAAGGGTCCTAACACTCATGGGAATTTGGTTTCCTAGAAATGGACCATCTTTCTTTTTTTTGTAATGCATTTATCTCTCATGTTTGTAATTATATGAATACTCAAGTTACTGTGATTACATGGAATGTGGTAAGCTTCCCGTCTTTCATATCAGAAAGCCAGGGTGCCCAAGTGGAAACCTAAACATTTCTGTAGGAAGTTTGCCTTTATTCATAATTTTTTTACTACAGCCTTTTTTGGTGAAGTGATGTATTTACATGTTTTTTTTTTTTTTAAGTTTCTGTCCTACTAACTGTCTTGATGCCTAACTGAGGGCATTCAGAACTGATCATCAGTAGGCTTTTCTATTTAATGCTGGAGGAACAAGCTGCTTATGATGACCCAACAGAGACATGAGGAAGGTTTGTGAAAGGGGTGTATTCATCCCGCTCTAATCCTTGTTTTCAGAAAGACAGTGTCTTTAAGTGTTCTCTAATTAGTGAATAGATATGGTTGTAAATTCTGGTAGACACCTCCTTTGTAGGACAGAAATGGATGCCTGGCTTGTTTAAATCTTTGTTTTACATTTCTTTTAAGTGAAATTTTGATATTGAACATTTGACAATGAGGAATAGGAAAAGTAACTTTATACATATAATTATTCCTCTTTTATTAGTATGCTCCATTGTGATATTTCTTTTTTAACATCATCACAATTAGAAACTTGAGTATCATATAAGATGATCACGGCAAAATAAAAGTAGGGTTTTCTGCTTCGTCTTCCTGCTTGGTTGTTTGCTTTGCTGATCTCTTTGTGTACATAAAATAATGTTTACTGCTATGAAGTAAATTCTTTTTGGGTTTGGTAAAATTGCTTCTACTAGTCACCTAGGAAATGTAAGCGAGGGAACAAGACACTGATATTCAGACATACCAAGAGGAAATATGTTTCTTCAGTGAACTGAATATAAAACATGATCAGTGAAAACACCTGGAAATCAAAAGGAACAGATTTTAGTTATGCTTCTCCTTTTCAAAGAACTTAAGTACTTAGCTCTTATTGTTAGTACTAGAGGAGTAAGTTGGCAGTGTCATTTGAAATATGATAAATAAAAGCCTGTCGAATGTCTGCTTCTACTTTTAGCACTTGTCTGATTCTTTCTCCAGGAATTGCATCATGGAAACTACCATAGAATTAGTGGGAGTCAAATATACAGCCTTACTTGTTGTAATAAATGTATTCTCTATCACTGTGTAATGATAAAGCCATAGTTATTGAAACTACCAGAGTTATTGAAACAGAGGGATAGGAGCTTTTTGCCTTTATCACCTGTATTATTAATTGGAGATAATTACTGCAGAGCAGCTGGCTGTTGGTTTTAGGGAGCATCAATTGTTCTTCTCACCCAGCTGTTGGCTAATAAGGATAGTCAACACATCTGTTTCAACAGCTGGTAATTAACAAAAGCCTAATTGCTGCAACTCTTTTAACATCCAATCTGTGATAAAGAAGGGATGTAGAAGAATATTATTTACTTTGTGCTTTGCACTCTCTGAGACCAGTTTCTCTTTTTTTCTCTCTCCCTCTACTTTTTTCCCCTTACTTTGAACACCACTGCCTTTGTATGAAGCATTGAATGGCAGGAGAACACAATATGGTAATCCAGAGCTTAACTTTTTCAGATCTTTGTTGGTGTTTCTTATTGCAACATTTCTTTGCTAACTTGCAAGATAAAATGGATCAAAAGCATTTTGAGTAGTCCCATACAACAGTTAAAATCCGCAGCAGCGTGCCCTAGACTGTGTTGCTGTTGTCTGCAGCATCCAAAAGGAAACAGGGAATTCTCTTTTTCTTATGCTTTTCACATGCTTAAACACAACTCCCAAATAATTCCACATTCATTTACAGAATTTTTGTTTAAATTCATGTTTATATTTATTAACACAAGTGAAGTCCAGTTTAGTGATTTCTCTTCCTTTGTTTTGTCATTTCTTAAAAATTTTAGTTGCTGTGTTTAATGCCTGAATATTAACTTAAAGTATTTAAGACTTTTAATTTATATATGAAATCTTCCTTCATCTGTTTTTCTTTAAAATGTGTTTGATGTTTTAAAAACTTTGCCTTTAATTCAGATAACTTCAATTATTTCTTACTGATTTTTAAGATGAACTGGAAATTTACTGGCTTAGTGATAGAGATCTGAATAAAATGGTTTCACAAATGAAAGACATAAATTAGTGTTTATTTTAATTGAAAATTTTTAGAACTCTAATTTTTAACTATTTTAGTAAAAATATATTTCATATAACCTCGATTATAAAGCTTTTTATTTGTATTATCATTGTAAGTTTTGCTAGTTATAGATTAATGTTTACATATTTTTTAATTTGCTTTTCTCATATCTTAAAATTGTCCATGCAAAATGTAGCTTATTAACATGTTTTATTTGCAAAAATATATTTTTCAGTTGTTATGGCTGATTTTTTCAATAGGCTTTTCCATAGTCTTATGTTTTCTTTATAGTCTATATATGTGTAAACTTCATAATGAGTAAAGTTTTTATTTTTAATAATTAGAGATTACATAATCATACTGATTTTCCTTTAACTTAATGTTAAGGTTAATCTGATAGACAGTGATTATGGTACTTATTTGAATATCAGAAAATTCCTTAGCTAAAATGTTACTCAAGTTCACTTGGTTAAACTCACTTCACTAACTTTTCAGTTGGTGGTATTTCTATGCAAGCAGTTCTTTAATTGTTAGGTGTGTTGGAAAGGTATAGAAGAAATTCTACCCCAGTGCTTGCCCTGGACTGAATTTCAGATTGCATAATTTCAAAATTTTTTGCTGGCAAGACAAGTTTAAGTTTAGTTCAACAGGTGTTCAGGTGATGAAGTGTATTATAGACATGGTGAAAAAACATACATGATCCTGAACAAATAAACAAAATACTGCTGACTAAAATTCTAACAAAATAGAACAGCAGCATGTAGAAAAGTGTTTACAGCTCATCTGTAAAGGAGGAGAATACTGTCATTTTGGGAAATGTTTGCTTCTTGAGTTTAAATAAGAATTTAATTTTCTCTGTGTGCTCATGTTCTTAGGTAGTACCAGAGAGAGCAAGCTTAGTGAAAGGAATGTATCATGCCATGGAAAAGGAGAATGGACGTTTTGAAGGGAAGTCACATTCCAGCTGATGCTTTAAGTGTTTTCTTCCATATAGGTTTCTTTTCCAGAGAAAATAACCTCAAGAACAAGTGGTGTGATAGACAGGAAATCAGTAATTTAATGGATATTCTCTGAAGACTGTGACTACTGCTTGATTAACCTGTTCTCTAGACATTAAAAAAAGCAAATCTCATTTAATGATGAATAGATTTCTTAGTGAAACCAGTGAGGTGGTCAGTGGTTTTGTACATATAAGTATAAATGAGTTTCAGAGGTATGGTCAAGAAGACCTGGAAGCCAGACATCTAATGGGATCTAACAAGCAACAAATTTAACGTCAAGGTGGTATCTTCTGAGATCAGAGTTCATTCGGTGGAAAAGATAAGAGCCTGAATTAATGGACAAATGCTTCCAAATAAATATGTTTTATGGCTTTAAAATTGAATGATATCATACACTAAAATTAAAAATACAAAAAAAAACTTTAAAATAAATGACAGTGAACAGATAAAGAGAGGAATCGGAGTAAACTGTGTTGTCTTTATTGTCATCCCAATAGGATATAATGTTTTCTTTCAAGTGGGAGAAGAAGTTGGCAAAGTAGTTAATGCATAAACTCAGAATTGTTTATTGGATAGGTAGTTAAGAATTCTGTACTCAAATTCTGGTTCTGACACTAACTTTTATTTATAATCTTAAAAATTGGGAGAGTTTAAGTAAATAATTTCCTAACAAGCAGTTCTTCCACCCCAAGAAATTTTTTTTCCAGAAGAATTCACATTGTTAAGTGTAATTAGGGGGAATTTTTCAATTTCTGCTTTTCAACATTTTATCAATTAAATAATTATTTATTTATACTTTTCCCTTTCAAATAAGTGAGACTATGATAACTTCTATTTGTTTAATTAGAATATGTGGCAGTTATTGGAGATCAGACATGACAAGCTTATGACACAATTTATCATTCAACTGAAGTATGTAGTGATTCTGACCATTAATCTGTTTTAAATAGCTTTCATTCTTATAGTGGGTTTCTTGTAGAACAGAGAAGCTGTTGTTTTTAAACAGAAAGCAAAAAAAGACACTAATGATGTTACACTAGTTAATACACAGCTTAAAAGTGATGATAATGGAAATATTGTTAGGATGACTGTGTTCAAAATTTTACTTTATGTTTCAGGTGTTTGGATTTTAGACTAGACCTCCACACAGCAGGTTCTTCACAGAGAAGGGCTTGCACATGGTGATCTGAAACCTTCTCTTGTATCTTTTCTAATCAAAAACAATTCAAAAATTATTAAATTATTAAAATAATTAAGTCTAGTTAATGTACCAAATCTGCAAACTCCAAACATTAAATTATAAAAATAGTTCAGTCTATTTTTGATGGCATAATACATGTTAAATTTGAGTATAGGCTTTTTCTTCTTGAAGTGTAACAAAAACATATTGTGGGGACCCTTCTGCTGCCAACTTGCTAGGTCCTGGACAAAATCTAATTCATGCATTGCTAGACTCACAAAAAATAGAGGAAATTTTCCAAAGATTTTAATTTACCAAAAAACTGAGAGTTGAACCAGAAACATTCCCCTCTCCAAAAGCAGGCAAATCAATGCTCCCCAGAAGTACCAGGGGCATGCAGCTATAGTATTTTGAACTTCACTTGAGATCCCCATCTGAGCCAGAAACGATATCAGTCCAGACTTCTTGAACTTTATCTTTGTCTCCTCTGACTCTGTAATGAAACAGACACAAGTTTTCCTCAGAGAAAGATATGGCCAATTTAGTCCAATATAATTTCCATAAATTACTATCTGGAAAATATGAATTCACAACTAACTTGATTTAGTCATTTTCAGCCTTCTATTAAAGAAACTTCCAGGAGCTGTGTTTAAGTAGAAGGAATGTGATTCTGTAAGGAACTTCCCAAGGAGGAAGGAATGAAACACAAAAAGTGACAAATATAAATATACATTTACTCAAGAAAATAATATTAATAATGTTTTGGGGAAATTAAACCTAACAAAGGTGAATTATAATACATTTTAAAAACAGTAATAAATAAATTGGAATGAAAGCAAAAAGGGTTAAAGGGTTATAGGTCCTCTCATTGTCCAGGAGGATTAATGTTATATTTATGCTAAATCAAGTTAAATCTTGTAATTTCTGGGATAAACGTTAAAAGAATGTGAAGGAATTATTACATTAAATGAAGAAGCAGAAACAGTTTAATAAAAGAACCCAAAATATAACAAGAAAAGATAATTTTAAAAGAAAAATGTAGCAGAGCTAACAGGCCAAATAGAAAGCACAGATAAGAATATATGAAAGTGTTAATCGTTCAGTCGTGTCCGACTCTTTGCAATCCCATGAACTGTAGCCCACCAGGCTCCTCTGTCCTTGAGATTCTCCAGACAAGAATACTGCAATAGGATGTCATTCCCTTTTCCAGAAGATCTTCCCGACCCAGGGATCAAACTTTCCATCTTTGCAGACAGATTCTTTACAATCTGAGCCACCAGGAAATAAGAATATACACTTAAGCCCAAATCTAGTGGTAATTACATTAACTGTAAAGAGATCAAAAGTCCTAGTTAAAAGACAAAGATTTTTAGACTGAAAAAAATACAGGCAAGCCTCATTTTATCATACATTGCTTTATTGTGCTTCTCAGATAGAGTTTTTTACAAGTAAGAGGTTTGTGGCAACCCTTTGTCAAGCAAGTCTGTCAGTACAATGTTTCCAACAGCGTTTGTTCACTGTGTGTCTCTGTGTCACACTTTACTAATTCTCACTATTTCAAACTTTTTCATTGTATTTATTATGGTTATCTATGATCAGGGATCTCTGATATTACTATTACAAAAGGATTATGATTCACTAAAGGTTTGTATGATGATTAGCATTTTTTAGCAATAAAGTATTTTTAATTAAGATAAGCGCATTGATTTTCCAGACATAATGCTATTGCACACTTAATAGACTACACTATAGTATAAACATAACATGTACATTCTGGGAAGGTAGAGAATTCATGTCACTCAGTTCACTGCAGTCTTCGCGTTATTCCAGTGCTCTGGAACTGAACTTGGAATATCTCTGAGTTCTGCCTTTATGCTGTTTACAGTAGTCACATCTAAACCTAGGCATGTAAAAAAGATTGACATTAACAGGATATAAAAAAGATAGCCATGCAAACACTAATAAAAAGAATGCTGTTAAAACTCTGTTGACATCAGAAAAAGTAGAATTTAAAGCTGCGAGGTTTTTCATTTGTTTTGCTTTGTGTACAATAGGTGACATCATAGCTCACTGACAAGGTGGTTTCCTGTCACAACGCAGTGTTCCTATGCCAGCACATGGTTACCATACAACCAGTAATTCCTTTTTTCCTTCCTATCGTTATGTGTCCTAGCAAATCTGTTCTAGAACAGAGTGAATTTCAGGTATTTTCTTTCATTGCACCCAGAAACATAGTCCTCTAGGCAGAGCAACGTTTTCTTTCTTCATTTCCCCAGGTATCGGACAGCATTAGCCAAGAGCTTATAAAGACCAGTAAATATTTTAGGTTCTGTGTATCTGGCTCTCCAGATACATAGTTGGCAAACAATGGCCTTTGGACAGGCTCCTTATGTTTGTAAGTAAAGTTTTTTTTGAATACAGCCATGCTTGTTCATTTATATATTGCCTATGGCTGCTTTCACTCTCCAATAATTGAGTAGTTGCAATCTTTACAGCTCACATTTTTAAAATATTTAAGAACTGTAGGTCTTAACAACCATTCTTTAGATGGCCGCGTGGCCTGAACTTGTATTTTAAGCCCGATTCCTTCTCACCTTACCGACCTATTTATACACTGCTATTCCTTACTGACGTAGTTCTTTCCACAGTAACTTCACATCAAAGTTCAGTAGTTTCCATTGTGTAGTTTATATATGTATTCACTTAGATATGACTATATTGTATGGGAATTTATTTTATCATTGTATTGTAATCCTGTGAGATGTGATATTATGTTTATTTCACTGAAAAGAAACTAAAGGTTCACAGGCTCTAACTCATTCATAGAACTAATTGCTGGAAGTGAAACCCAAGTTTATTCTTACTCAATGTACTGTGCTGTCCTTCTGGTGTACTTCTCTCCACCCTTCCTTTCTCTGCTTCATGATTTCTTCTCACTGCTCATAGATCACTCTCCACCTGTGTATATTTTTAATTCTGCTTCCATTTCAAACCATAGATCACTAGACAGTGCATTACAACTGCTTTTGAGTCTAGATGCTGATCATGCTTGGTCTAAGAAATTTGACATGATGAAAAATAACCTCTGAGGAATAACCTTTGAAGGAGCGATGCACTCCAGTAACATACTGCTATAATCCCAGTCTTATCAAGGGGAGATGTAATTGAAATCAGTCATTTGTATCTTTCCAATATAGTAGCTTCTAATTTTTTAGATATCCTTTTGCAGTGTTTCTTTACTAGCTTCTTAATAAGCTTCTGAGATTAAAGAGTCAAATACTAGAATGGTTATACTCATATTGTTTGAGCAGTTGTGCAATCAGACATATTGTTTGAAAATCTCTAATTAGGTACCTTACAGATGTGTTTAATAACATAGCACAGTCTATATATTTGTGCTTACTCTGTAAAATACTTCTATTAAAACAGTTAGCCTATACATTAATTGCTTGTTAAAAATAAGCAATATTTTCTGGATAGTTTTATGCTAGTTCAAACTTCTAACCAGCTATGAAACCATAAACAGTTCCCAAATGTTTCTCTAAACATATTGTATAATGTTAGCAACAATTTCCTCACCTATAAAAGTAGAAGACTATATTACCTCTGAAATCCTTTTCAGGATTTGGTTCTATGATTTGATTTGTACTGTATGTTTCTTTCTTTAGTAGATATCATACATAAGATCAGATGCCTCTGTTCTCTGACAAAAACAGATTTCCATTTATAATCTTGGAGTTACCAAGGAAAGGTTTAACTGTATCAGACTATTACTATTAAAAACACATTCAAAACTAAACATAACAAGATGTTAAAGTAAGATAAAAGTGGTTTCTCTACGATATCCATACAAATAGTGTTCACTGATGTAAATAGTGTAGTCTTTTCCTTGTGATTCTACATTACTAGATAAAACTCTAAGGAAATAATGTAGTTAATTTCTGAAGAGTAGCATCAATAGTACAACTGCTGTTTAGATGGTATTGCTCAAGAGAGATACAGTTTAAGAATAATGAGATAATTATAGGGTTACTCTAACATTAATTAACCAACATGTTTTCAGTCACTTAAGGTAAATAAGTTCTGGAGAAGTGCTAATGTAAAGAATAGTAACAACACTGTATTATATATTTGAAAGTTGCTAGGAGAGTAAATCTTAAAACTTCTCATCACAGGAAAAAAAAATGTGATCATTTGAGGTGATGGATGTTAACTTACTGTGGTGGGTTTTTTTTGCAGTATGAACATATAGGACTTCCCTCATAGCTCAACTGGTAAAAAGTCTGCCTGCAGTGCAGGAGACCTGGGTTTGATTCCTGGGTTGGAAAGATCCCCTGGAGAAGGAAATGGCAACCCACTCCAGTATTCTTGCCTGGATAATCCCATTGGCAGAGGAGCCTGGCAGGCTTTAGTCCATGGGGTTGCAAGAGTTGAACACAACTTAGCAACTAAACCACCACCACCATATATATATATATATATATGTATAAAAAATCATTATATTGTAGACCTAAAATTAATTTAATGTTATATGTCAGTTGTAGCTTTAAAACCTGAAACAAAGAGAAAAGATACCCCACACTCAGCCCAGAATGCTTGTATGTTGAGGTTTAAGGGAGAAATATGTATTTTGTTCCAAATAGGCTTGAATATGTGCTTGAGTTCCATCAGTCACTAGCTCTGTTATATTTACAAATTGATTAATGTTCATGGACCTCAGTTTAATCATCTGTAAAATAGGGATACTGGGAATTATCTCACTCATTTGTGGATATAGTTGTTGTTGTTCAGTCGCTAAGTCGTGTCTGACTCTTTGCGACCCAATGAACTGCAGCACACCAGATTTCCCTGTCCTTCACTAACTCCTGGAGCTTGCTCAAACTCATGTCCATTGAGTCAGTGATGCCATCCAAACATCTCATCTTCTTTTATCCCCTTCTCCTCTTGCCCTCAATCTCTCCCACCATCAAGGTCTTTTCCAGTGAGCTGGCTTTTCACATCAGGTGGCCAAAGTATTTCAGCTTCAGCTTCAGCATCAGTCCTTATAATGAGTATTCAGGGTCAATGTCCTGGTTTCATCTCTTTGCAGTCCAGGAACTCTCAAGAGAATCTTCTCGAGAACCACAATTCAAAAGCCTCTGTTTGGCACTCAGTCTTCTTTATGGTCCACCTCTCACATCTGTACCTGACTACTGGAAAAACCATAGCTTTGACTATACCAACCTTTGACAGCAAAGTGATATCTCTGCTTTTTAATATGCTTTCTAGGTTTGTAATAGCTTTTCTTCCAAGGTGCAAGCATCTTTTAATTTCATGGCCACAGTCACTGTCCACAGTGATTTTGGAGCCCAAGAAAATGAAATCTGTCACTGTTTCCACTTTTCCCCCATCTCTTTGCCATGAAGTAATGGGACCAGATATTATGGTCTTAGTTTTTTGAATGTTGAATTTTAAGCCAGCCTCTTCACTCTCCTTTCACTTTCATCAAGAGGCTCTTTAGTTCCTCTTTGCTTTCTTCCATTAGAGTGGTATCATATGCATATCTGAGGTTGTTGATATTTCTCCTGGTAATCTTCATTCCAGCTTGTGCTTCATCCAGCCTGGCATTTCAAATACTCAGTACAATGTCCAACCCATAGAAGGCATTCAACAAATGGCATTGCTATTGTGGTTAACCGCAGATGGGTTTTGTTTTTTTTTTATTGAAATCTAGTTGATTTACAATGTTCTGGTAAATTCTGCTGTGTGGCAAAATGATTCATATATATATATATATATATATATATATATATATATATACACACACACACACTCATACATCCTTTTTTATATTCAGTACATTGAATATAATTCTCTATGCTATACAATAGGACCTTGTTGTTTATTTATGCTGTATATTAAATAGTTTGCATCTGCTAACCCCAAACTCCCACTCAGTCCCTCCCCTACACACCTCCCTCTTGGCAACCACAAGTCTGTTTTCTATGCCTGTGAGTCTGTTTCTGTTTCATAGATAAGTTTGTGTATGTCATATTACAGGTTCCACATATAAGTGATATAGTATTACGTATTTGTCTTTCTCTTTCTCATTTACTTTACTTAGTGAGATAATCTCTAGTTCCATCCATGTTGCTACAAATGGAATTATTTTGTTCTGTTTTATGACTGAGTAGTATTGCATTGTATTTTACATATGTGTCACATCTTTGTTTTTTATTCATCTGTTGATGGACATTTAGGTTTCCATGTTTTGGCTATTGTGAATAGTGCTGCTTTGAACATGTGTCTTTTTGAATTATAGTTTTACCTGGGTATATGCCCGGGAGTGGGATTGCTGGATCATATGGCAACTCTATTTTTCGTTTTTAGAGGAATCTCTGTATTGTTGTCCATAATGGTTGGACCAGTTTACATTCCCACCAACAGTGCAGGAGGATTCCCTTTTCTCCACACCCTCTCCAGTGTTCGTTATTTGTAGATTTTTTAATGGTGATTCATCTGACTGATGAGAGGTGATATCTCATTGTGGCTTTGATTTGCATTTCTCTGATAATTGGCGATGTTGAGCATGTTTTCATAGGCCTGTTGGTCATCTATATGTCTTCTTTGGAGAAATGCCTATTTATTTCTGCCCATTTTTTGATTGGATTGTTTGGGGTTTTATTGTTGTTGATTTGTATGAGTTGTTTGTGTATTTTGAAAATGAATCCTTTGTCAGTTACATTGTTTGCGAATATTTTCTCCCATTCTATCGGTTGTATTTTCATTTTGCTTATGGTTTTCTTTGCTGAAGCACAGATGTTTTTAAGTTTTATCAATTTAGGCAGCATGTTTGGCAGTTTCTTTATAATGTATATAACTTAATAGAGTACATAACTTTTAAAGTATATAAACACGCACACTTATCATGGGACCCAGCAATTCCACTCCATGGTGTTTACCTAAGTAAGAGAAATGAAAGCATATTTCTACAAAATTATCTATAAACAAATGTTTATAGCAGCTTTATTAAAACTACCAAAAACTGGAAACAATCCAACTGTCCATCAACTGGTGAATGAATATACAGATTATAGTACATCCATAAAGTGGAGTAGTGCTCAGTGATACAAAGGAATGAACTACTAATCCATGTAATAATATGAATGAATCTTTAAAAGCATTAAGTAAAAGAAGCCAAATTCAAAAGTCTGTTGACTATATAATATTTATATGATGTTCTAGAAATGGCAAGACTATAGCAATAAAAATAAAAATCACATCACTGGTTGCCAGGAACTGCATATAAAGAAAGGATATTGATTGCAGTGTTGCACAAGGGAACATTTTGGGATAATGAAAATATTCTGTTTATTACATAACTGTATAAACTTGTGAAAATTTATACAACTGTACACCAAAAAATGGGTGAATTTTTACTTTGCCTCAACAAGCCTACCTAAAAAATTCATATATGTGTATATTTATATATGTTATGAATGTTTTACTTCAATAAAATTTTTACCTGAAAATGTAAGTTTAAAAAAAAATGTTATACTTGTGTACAATGTTTGTCTAAATCTATGACCATATAATCGTCCCTTGTTATCCAGAAGAGATTGGTTCTAGGACCCCCACAGATACCAAAATCTCCAGTGTTCAAGTTCCTTAATTGGCCCTCCAGTCTGCATATATGGAACCTGTGGATAGGGAGGGCCAGCGATACTTAGAAATTTTGACTCACTATAGGCTTTGCTGAAAAATATATTTTAAAGTATATGTTTACAATGTGTGATGGTAATTATTAGCAACTGTCTGTGAATGTATAGAGTATCATTTATATAAGGTTTGTCATTGTGTTGTTTAGTCGCTAAGTTGTGTCTCTCTGTGACCCCATGGACTGTATCATGCCAGGCTTCACTGTCTTCCACTATCTCCCAGAGTTATATAAAGTTTAGAAATGTATAAACAATCAGATATATTATCTGTAAGTACATAGCTATATTGTAAAAGTATAAAATACTCTTGAAAATGATGAACCCAAATTCATGGAAACGTTTCACCTTGGGGTTGGAGGGAAGGAAGGAAATGTGGTTAGTGAGTGCAACACATGGATTGGGATAAAAGATTTCTTTTTTAATAGAAAGCAAACTAGCAAAACTTCTTTTAATTCTAAAGTAAGGTATTTAACATGTGTAAAGAATACCATCAATATTGTAAATAGATTTATTTGGTTGTAAATATATATATATATGCTTGTATATATATTTCTAGAAGGATATAAAACAAACAGGTAACGTGAAATCTCAGAACATTTGTAGTTTGAAGATTGAGGGTGGGAGATTGACAAGTAATTACAAGAAATATGGGAAATACGATGGCAATAACAGGAAAAATATCTTGTTTGCTAATTTTTATTGTTTTTGAGATTAAATATATTTTTGACTTGCAGTGTGATTCTTCCCACAACTGAGCAAGTAACACTTTCACTTTTCTTTCCATAATTAAACTAGGAAATGCAATAGGCATAAACAGCACATGTAAATTAATTAAATTTTCTAACATTGCTTATACTCTTTGTGACCCCATGGACTGTAGCCCACCAGGCTCCTCTGTCCATGGAATTCTCCAGACAAGAATACTGGAGTGGGTAGCCATTCCCTTCTCCAGGAGATCTTCCCAACCCAGGGATCGAACCCAGGTCTCCTACATTGCAGGCAAATTCTGTACCTTCTGAGCTACCAGGGACATTACATTGCATGTACCATAAATCCAACTCAAAGTTAGCCTATGCAAAAAAGAAAACTCATGTGTCCAAGAAATGAATCTGGATCTGTCTGGTGTACAGGGATCCAAGATACAAATGATGTCATCAAGGTTCAGTTTTCTTCTGGGGCTATCAAGATGCGCTACTCTGAACAATCTAGACCATATACGGACACCCCCAGTGGTCCAGTGGCTGGGACTCTGCATGCCTAATGCAGGGGACCTGGGTTCAATTCCTGGTCAGGAACTGGATCCCACATGCCGCAACTAGGAGTTTGCATACCACAGCTAAAACATCCTGTGTGCCAAAGCTTACAAAAAAAAGATCCCATGTGTCACAATGAAGGTCAAAGATTCCACATGCTGCAGCTAAGACCAGCACAACTAAATAAATAAATATTTTTTTTAAACTTCTAGATCATATATACTTGAGTACCTGAGGTAGTGGGGAAGGAAATTCATCCTAGCTGCCAAACAGGATCACTGTGCCATAGGGTAAGGGTATTTACCCACCCCTAAAAAAAGTTGACCAGATAAGTGTATATCTGATAAAGTAGCGGAAGGAGCTTGTAAGGCCAGAAGGTTTATAATAGCTTTGAACATAGTCTCCAGTGCCTAGATATAAGATTAGGCATTTGGAAGTAATAAATCAAATGGGTTGCTATGAAGCAACACCAAATCTTCATGGTGAACTGAGTGTAGGAAGAGGAATAAAATGTTCATTTTTACCCAAAGCAAGGGAATTTAAGTATAGTTCTCACATCCCATTTTCATTGCAGAAATTTCTTAGGGATAATCTTTGTTATGGCTTTTTCCTGCTACGTTGCTGGTTTTGTTTTTTGCTTTGTGTTTGGGTTTGTTTGTTTTTTGGTTTTCTGCAGAAGTACCGGGCACAAAAGCTTAAAAATAATCATCTCAGGTTCTTAACATTGCCCCATTGTTATTTATCAAATTCTCAATTACCTGTCAAATAGTTGATATTTCTTAAATTACACGCAACAGGATGTCTAATGTTTTGTAAGTTGAATGTGAAATATTTTGAGGGTGATTCTTTTTGGTTTCTTATTAATCACAGTGGGTATTTGGTCATGCAAGTTACCCTTTCAATTACATTTTATAGTATACTGAAAATTAGCAAAGCTGTTGATTATTGGCATCAAGAACCAGTTTTAAATGCTTTTTTAAAAATAATTTTTGAGAATATTTCATCCATAATTTGAGAATGTGATGTGTTAAAGCAAGCACGTGAACATTTTAAATTTAAAGTAACTGTTAGGATTTGCTAGTGCAAATAGCTAATTAATTTGGTGCTTAATTTTTTTATAAAAAGTTAAACTGCTATTTTTTTATAATTCTGCATTATTAAAATAGAAAAGTGGCACCGTTTATTGTTTATTTATATTACACATTAACTTTCCTATGATCAGATTTCACAGTTTATCTTATGACTTCATTCTTATGCAAGAAAATAATTTCAGTGAAATCATGAGTTCAGCAAAATTAATGAATTTCATTCAGCCTTCAACTTTTGATTACTTTTTAATTATTACCTTTAGTTCAGTTTGTGATGTGTATGATAATAGTTTGCTTTATGTTATCTATCAAACACATTTAAAGTAAAAGACATACTTTTCATGCAAATTAAACTTTAAATAAGCAAAATTAAAGTCTGCCTTACCAGTACCATACTTTAAAAGGCAGTTGATAACTTTTTTTGACTATGCTGGAAATTTGGGGAATGATGTTTGGAAGGTACAATTCTTTTAAAATTACCATTGAACTCTAATGAAAAACTGGTTAAGACTCTTTAAAATTTGAATATTAAAGCCAAGATGAACAATAGCAACCCTTGAGTAAAATATCTCCAACATTCAAAATTACTGCCATTCTGCCTTTAGAGATTGTTTTTTTTCCTGCAGAAAAGGAATTGAAGAGGTTAAATCATATCTGTAAAAATCAGGTTGTAGTCTTGTGCCATTTTTTTCATGTTAAATATCAAAGATGGCTTAACATATTTAGAATTTTCTGAGTTTCTATTAATAAAGTTAAAAGAAAATCTAGCGATCAGGCAGTGGAGCCACATAAAATTTATATGTGAAACACCCACTGTGCTTATCTCTACTCTAGATAATGCTCTGAACCCATGTTCCACATTCTGAATTCTGTGTGTAAAGTTAAACATTGCAGAAAGGCATATATCTGATGATACAGATGAATAAGATTGAGGTTTAGTAATGAGCAAAGTTGGTAAATTAGATATGTTTATGTCTTTAATATTTCTGTTATTAATATAATTGAATTATTTTGTGGGAAATTATGAACCACTACTAAAAATACCGATGGGTTTTTTTAAACTCCCAGAAATTAAAGACTTCTGTTCATACTATAGTAGTGTATTTAAAGGTACCAAACTGATATTAAATTTCTTAAAATGTTAATTACTTGCAGGCAAAGTTGTTAGCTATGCAACAAGCCAGAGAAACCGCAGTTCAGCAGTACAAAAAACTGGAAGAAGAAATCCAGACACTTCGAGTTTACTACAGGTAAAATTCTTTTTACCCTGGGCATATGTTTCTACCCAATTTTATAGTGGCGAATGAGGAAATACCTCAATGAAATTAAACATTATACACTTAAGACATTTTTGTAATTTTAAAAATGATTCAGACATGAAATATTTATTATTCTACCTTGTTTCCTTCTGGTATTTGGTAAAGTTTAAGTTGAGACTCCCATTATAAAATGGGAGTTATAATGTTTATGAAACTCTTACCCAGTCGTCTAAATGGAGCCTGCCTAGCCCTTGAACTATTTGCTCATCTAAATGGCACCTCTGAAATGAAGGCATGTATTTTTTAAATAGTACATGGATCGCAGTAATAGCAGCCTTTAACCATCACAGTATGAAAAGTTTCTAAAGGAATGCCACTAAAGGGTTTTTAAGACTAATTTAATTTATGCTCCAAGATTAGTTGTGAAATTAATTCAGTAGGTCACACTGGCATTTTTTAATGAATAGAGGTAGCATAGAAAATGTCAAGAGTGCAGTAAGGTTAAATATTGTTTTGTGGCATTTTTGTTTCAGTTTTGTGTTGTGTGTGAGAGAGAAGATTGTGTCTTGGGCTACATGTAAAGTATATATTTTCATGGTGGATCATAGTTTTCTTTTTATAAAAGCTTTGAAAATGATGTACAAGGCACTGTATATTTTTAAATACTTATGAAGATTAAAAAAAAAACCCTCAACTCTGAAATGGAAGATTCCACTAACTAGAGCTTTAGATTATTGAAAGATTTTTTTTTAAATTTTGATCCTCTTCTCAATGTTCAGTGCATAAAATTCAAATAAATCAAAATTAGTTTTATTGAAATAAAATTAGGAAGGTATTACATCAACATATATTAATACACTAATACATTAAATAACTATCTAAAAGCAAGTCTATTAAAAAGTATAATTTCAAAGTAGTGCTATCTATAAATAATATTTTGAAGATGACTGCAAACACTGAAATGTGACCTGAAAATGCCAGTGGTTTCTATGGGCACGAAGTCTCAAGAACCACTAATAATGCTACTGAAGATTGTTGCCTGTGTTCATAATTGTAAGAAAAACTCTATTTACATGAGAGTGAAAAATAAAGATGAAAATTTTTTCATCCTCAGGTTAAGAATCCATGCTTTGAAACAGTGTTTGTTATTTCATATAAATACTAAGTTATTGTTATGGGTTGAATTGTGTCCCTCACAAAAATATATTGAAGTCTTAACCACTAGTGCCTCAGAATGTGCTCTTATTTGGGTCTAAATCAGGTCTTTAACAGAGCTAATCAAGTTAAAATGAGATCATTAGCATTGGCTCTAACCCACTATGACTGAAGTTTTTATAAAAAGTAGAAAGTTAGCCACAGAGACATAGGCATAGAGAGAAGACTATGTGAAGACTCTGGCAGTCAGCCTTGTGCCTGGGAAGATGTAAAATATCTACAAGCACATGAATACCAAGGGTTGGGGCAAACACCAAAAGCTAGAAGAGGCACCAGGAGAATTCTCCCTTACAGCCTTCATGGAAGACACAGTCAGCTGTCCTAATTTTTGGACTTATAGCCTCCAGAAAGTGGAAGTGAAAGTGAAGTTGCTCATGGTGTCCGACTCTTTGCGACCCCATGGACTACTGCCTACCAGGCTTCTCCGTCCATGGGATTTTCCAGCAAGAATACTGCAGTGGGTTGCCATTTCCTCCTCCAAGGGATCTTCCTGACCCAGTGAACAAACCCGGGTCTCTTGCATTACAGGCAGACACTTTACCCTCTGAGCCACCAGGGAAGTAGCCTCCAGAACTGTGAGACAATAAATTTCTGATGTTTTAAGCCCCCTCGTTTGGGTACTTTGTTACAGCAGCTCGGGAAACTAATACAGTTACTGAATTCCAAGTATGTTTGGTTGATGACTGACCTGGGGAATCATTTGCTTGCAGTTGGAATCAGTAGGTACTTGGGCAGTCAGAACCCTGGTAGTAGTTGAAGATGTCCAGTCCTGTTTTTTAACAGCATGACTATAACAGTCTTTCCTCCCAGGTGGCGCTAGTGGTAAAGAACCTGCCTGCCAATTCAAGAGATGCCGTTGGATCCCTAGTCGGAAAGATCCCCTGGAGGAGGAAATGGCAAACCACTCCAGTATTCTTGCCTGTAGAGTCCCCATGGACAGAGGAGCCTGGCGGGCTGTAGTCCGTAGGGTCACAAAGAGTCGGGCACGACTGAAGCGACTTAGCACACACTTTTATATTTTACACTAGTGGATTCTCAGCTGTAATTATGCAATAGAATCACTAGAGGAGCCTCTAAAAATCCTGATCCCCATCCCATCCCAGACAGATTACTTCAGAGTCTACTGGAGTAAGGCTGCTTTGGTATGTTTAAAGCTCCTTAGAAATTCCCATGTGCAGCCAAGTTTGAAGGCTGCCAGTTTAGATGCACACTTCAGTTAGCTGCATTAAGTAAGGGTTACTTCTCGGGAGAATAACAGAAGCCTTCATTAAGACTTATGAATACTCTGTGGTTTGTGCTTAGACCCTGGCTGTTGCGGTGTGGTATGGAGTCATTTCACCCCATTGATAGGGAGAGTTTTTATGGCACCTTCTCCTGCCATGAGATAGGTCAGCAGGTGTTCTGTCATTAAAGTGACAGTGTCCAAGAATGCTGAGGGTGATGTGCTAATCTTGCATAAGTTGACCTTACTTACTGAAAAACAAACCTTGATACTCCTTTCCTTTGCTGAATTGCAGAGGATTATTGAAAGATTTTTGAAAATTATGTGGATTAAACATTTATCTTTCAAAGACTTTTTAAAATCTACATGAATCTAGCAGAGCTAAATAACCTCTTTTAAATAGTTAACAATTATTGGCTCAAAGATAAGCTTCACAAAGACCCCTCTCACTGCTACTTTTTTTTTTTAATTGCTGATAATGTAGTAAAACTACAGAGATTTGCAGTTAGACAGCCCTGCCTTGTGTAACCTTATATAAATGAACCTCTCCAAGACCATTTTCATTTTATAAAATGAGAATCATAGTACCTACCACATAGAGGTTTTGTGTTGTTTTGTTTTTTTATGGCCAGGCCACACAGCTTGCAGGATCTTAGTTCCTTGACCAGGGATCAAACCCATGCCCTCATCAGCGAAAGCACAGAGTTCTAACCACCGGACCACCAGGGAATTTTCTAGAGTTGTTTTAAGTACTTGCAACCCTTCGCACAGTGTTTGGCTGATTATTACCACTCAACCAACATTAAATTTCTTTTTACAACAAGAAGTCAGTGAGGTAAGAGTAGAATTAAAAACAATATCACTGAAGCCAAGGAAGGAGATTTTAATTTAAAAAAAATTTTTAAGTCCAATATTTCTAAATGGTTAAGATATGAGCAAAAAGTATCCCCTTTGTTTGAAATGAGGTGGCCATTATTGACATCTGTAAGAGTAATTTCAATAGAGTATTAGGTATAGAAGCCAATTTTTTTGTAAGTTCAAGAATGATTTGAGGGAGAAAATAGCAGTTTGAACTATCAGTTTGAGTGATCCTTGAAGAAACCGGAATAAGAAAGATGTTATAGCTGAGAAGAAAGGAAAGTGGGTTAAGGATTTTGTCTTTTGTTTTTGAAAACTGGCAGACATTTGAGCATATTTATGACTCATTGGAAAGAGCCAAGAGAGAATTTTCTAGAACAGAATCCCACCAAATTTAGAAAGAGATGGAATTAAGAATCTGTAGAAGCGTTTGCCTTGAACAGGGAGATGGTCACCTTGTGCTTATATACAGGAGTAAAGGAGATAAAAATAGCTATGAGTAGAAATAAATTTAAGCTCACAGTTAGATTTCCTTTTTAAGGTATAGAAAACATTCTGTGAGGATATTCAGAAATTTATTTTAAATAGAATAGGAGTAAGATTCCTGGGATGTAGAACTCTAGGAAGAGAGAGACAGTTTCCAAAAACAATAAAGTTTAAGTTTCCTGGAATCCCAGATTCTAATTTAAGTGAAAGTAAACAGTATTCTTACACACCTGAATAGATGGTGGTTACAGATACATACATGAAACACAACTAACTCATGGAGATAGTACTTTTTTTTTTCTTCAAAGTCTCCTCTGCTATAGAAGACAGGGGGAAGAGTTCCATAGTTATTGTAAAGAAAGCCAAGACTGATTCTGTAATTTTCATGTGTGTTTGCATATCTATTATGTATGTCATAATAGATAATATATTTTTTAAATAAAGTTTAAGAAAAAATACACTTTTAGTTATTCAAATCAGTTTTACACATAAATATATATACATATATATATATATATACACACACATACATGTATATGGTCATGTCATAAAAGTTGTTTATCAATAACTAAGAAAAAATACACTAAGAAAAGTATAGGAATAGGACAAGAAGCTAGAGCCAGGAGTAAGTCACCTTGCATAATTACCATGAAACAGCAAAAGAATAAGCCTCAAGAATAATTCTGTCTTAAACTTTCCAACAGCCAAAGCAAAAGAGGATATGGGATCAGTCATTAGTGCTAGGGGCATATTAAAATATGCTAATGATTTTTATTCTTTCTGATATGGACCTTATTCTTTCTAATTTTTTTTTTCTGAAAAGTCCTTTTTTAGCTGGGTTACACCAAGAGCTACTGTTTATTATAAGCATTTCATTTCCCCGAATGGGAATAGGAATCTAGAAGTATATATTTTGAGAGTTTTCTATTCTGCTTGTTTCCATTGAGTCCTAGAAGACTTTGAATACTGAGAAAAGGAAATGTTGGCCTTTGTGTCCTTTGGCACAGTTAGGGATGGGGCAGGTGAGGTGAATGGGTAGCGATAGTAAACTTACCAGGATAAGTGATGGCTCCTTCACATTAAAGCAGAGAGGCTAGCAGGAGAGAGACCAATGTGAAGGTTTAAAATAAATTTTATTGTTACAAAAGTGCTATTAGTAAAGTACTCATGCCTTCCTTTCTGCCAAATACCGCATTCATCTACAACAGCTTCATCAGTGTAAATCTAAACTGTTTCATCAGGGAAGAATCTTAAACTTGTAGGAGTTAGATTTGTATTTAGTAATGATTTTTTCCTGTTCTTTAAACCTGTAGTGCTGCATTCCTAAGCTCAGGAGGCATAATAATAACAAACTCTTTTCTAATCGAGAGAAAGTCTAAGTTTCGATGTTTGCTGATTTTATAGTACTTCTGTATTTACTTCTGCTTTAAAAAAGTGTAAATTCAAGTGTGTAGGTCGGAATTAGATCCTGTTGTTCAGTGCCAGTAGACTAGGATTTAATATAATAGCAGCAGATTATATTTTAAATTTTTGTTATGTTTTGTTCAATTCCAAGTGAGAAGTTGTGATGCCTTTCCAAACATGGCAGATTTGACATTCTAGAACATCACAAATATTGAATAGTCTGCTTCATATTTTAAGGTGATATGTTTCCTCTAATTGTGATAGTATTTTTTTAAAAAAATTAAATAGAATGCTTGCGTGTTTGGCATAGTGAATACTGGATTAAAAATGAATCCTACTTACTGGGTTCATGATATACTACGTTTCTAAGTCATAAAAGCCATAAAGACAGAAACCATGTCAAATGTACTCAAAAAGAGAGTGGGATGCTTTTTTTCCCCTATATTCTTTTTATAAATTTTATTTAGTATAGGTCTCTTTTACTTCATATATATATATATATATATATATGTCTTTATATATCCTATCCTTCGTAATCAAATATTACTGACTGTCACTAGGCTCTGGTTGGGTTTGGGGTGTGTGTGTGATGGTGATGGTTTCTCATTCAATAGTCAGAACTATGCATCAATAAGAGTCAACAGCGTGCAGACTGTAGCCATGAAGCACCATTTTTCTCAATGCAAATCCCTCATCAAGAGGGGCTGAACACTCAATACTGACCTGTTAGTTCTGTGTCCTAATTGGGCTACCCAGTGACACAAACATGTTCTTATACCGCCAAAACAGTAACAAAAAATCAAAAGAGTATCTTTGCTATTAACCAGTTTTTTTCTGACATAGACAAGCTCCAGGCTTTCTAGGCTTCAAGTTCTTTAACTTGGACTTTGGGATTTCTCTAGTTCTAATATTCTGTGACATTTCTAACCATTTTGTATGAAGTAGATTAGATTTTTTGTTTAGTGATGTTTGGATTTAAGAACTAGTTTCTTATACCAGTGAGTTGCACCTATTAGTGAATTATCTAAGCCGCTTATTATGACAATTAGGGAGATGATTTTTTTTAATGATTTTGAAATCTATAAAGTACTGTGCCAAGGAAATGTATTAATAGTATCATTGATCAAAATACTTTAAATGTTTTTGCTTTATTGACATATAAGACAACAATTAAATAACTACAGAGGCTATTTCTACCAAAATATTTTATGTCTTCTATGGCTTTGAATTTAGAAGGACATTTTTTTTTTTTGCATTACTGACTTTCACTGTTTTCTATGCCTTATTTTAACATAAAAGTTCAAAATGTATAGCTCTCAACTGCTTCTTTTTATTCTGTAAAATGGTTCAGCTTCCTCTTTTAATGGCATTTAACAAAATATTTTGCCTTTTAATCATCATGGTTAGCAAAAGGTCCAGACTTGGAATGGGCTTGCTAATTATAGATCCTGGAGTTTGCCATCTATTAACATCATTTTCATCAGCTTGAGAAAAAATTAACTTTATATTTTGATAAATAAAAAAGTAAAGTGTTTTTCCCCTGGTCTTGGCACTATTATTAGAGTTCTGCAGGTGCTTGTTGTCTCCTGCATAGGTAATCTTTGATTTGTCCCTTTTTACAAATTTAATTAGTGACCAAATTTTGCTAGATTTTTCCTTGCAATGTCTGTTTCTTTTGCAAAATTCCTACCTTAGACCAGTCTTGTATAATTTCATGTCCAGGCTTTTCTAGCTACATCATCCACTTGTCTCCATTCCTTACTCCTCTTAAGATTCCTGAAACATTATTTTCAACCTCTCAATCGGATATCAGCAGTATTTAGTAATACCACATTGTGTGTGTGTGTGTGTGTGTGTGCACACACGTGCACTCAGTCATTTCCAACTCTTTGCAACCCCATGGACTGTAGCCCACCAGGCTCTTCTGTCCATGGAATTTTCCAGACAAGAATACTGGA
Organism: Antilocapra americana; assembly: GCA_007570785.1. Taxonomy (NCBI): domain Eukaryota; kingdom Metazoa; phylum Chordata; class Mammalia; order Artiodactyla; family Antilocapridae; genus Antilocapra; species Antilocapra americana. Next base: position 8,921,409 of record ML661902.1, read on the forward strand.
GTGGGTTCCCATGCCCTCCTCTAGGAGAACTGCCCAACCCAGGGGTCGAACCCTTGCCTCTTATGTCTCCTGCATTAGCAGGGAGATTCTTTACCACTGCGCCACCTGGGAAATACCACATTACCTGTACAATAAATTCCAGACCCTTTAACCTAACACTTAGGAACCTTTGATACTGCTGCCACCTCTATCTCTGGTTTAGTGTTCCACCAGTCATGTTTTTACCTTCTGGTTTCATTCATATTTGTGTCACTGGTGGTAGTACACTACCTCACACATAATAAGCACTCAACAAATATTTGTTATACTAAATTGACTATTATTTGTACTCTCAAAATGAATTATTCACTATTTCCTGGCCATACCCCAAATTTCCCACTTCACTGCTTTTATGTCTTCTTACTCCTCCTGGAATTCTCCCAATCTCTGCCTATCAGATACTTATTGAGCCCTCAGGAGACAATTTAAGAACTATTCTGGTAATCTTTTTCTGATCTTCTCAACCGGAAGTGATCTCATTCTACCTAACATTAACCACCATAATTATATACAGGGCTCTCTCATCATACATACCTCATGCTCACCTATATAACACCTTTATGAATATTTCTCTTAATTTCCCTCCTAAGGCTTGTATTTTTTATATATTACAAACCTTCAGTAAATATTCGCCAAGCAAATGAATAAACAGTCAAATTTAAGACTAGATTGAAAGTCTCTTCATATTAAAACTTTCTTCTGTGAAGTGATAGTGTGTGCAATGCACATAGTAAGAACTCAGTGATGAGTAAATTGATTGGAAATAACATGGACCTAGTTCAGCTTTTCAGTTAGTCATTTGTATGGCTGTGGGGCAAAACAAGGTCTTTATATGATAAAGTATCTTATCTGCCAACAATGTTTCTTTTCTTTTAGGCCAACAGTGTTCAAGTTTGAAAACCATTATCAGTAACACTTGTTTGGATTTTACCTTTCTTAAAATTTAAAACAAAACAAAAAAAAGCTTAGGCAGACAGTAAATAGAGAAGGCTGCATACACTGAAATAAGAGTGTAGACTTCTAAAACCATTCTGGAGAGCATTATCCATTACCTAGAAATTTGGCACCTGTGTATATGCCTTGACTAAATTCTTACAGGTCCAATTTGAAAAATGTGTAGGAAACAGTAGCATTATTCCATATTCATTTGCAACATTGTTTCCCATAGTAAAAAAAAAAAAAAGCTGGAAGGTCTGCCCATGTGGGATCCTTAGTGTGGCAAGTGTATTAGGGTTCTCTAGAGAAACAGAACCAATAGACTGTTTATATACAGGGAGAGAGATTTATTTTAAAGAATTGTGTGCTGTACTCAGTCACTTCAGTTATATCCAACTCTTTACAAGAATACTTGCCTGGAGTGGGTTGCCATGCCCTCCTCTAGGAGATTTTCCCAACCCAAGGATTAATCCTCATCTCTTACGTCTCCTGCATTGGCAGGCGGATTCTTTACCACTAATGCCAACTAGTGGCTCATGCAATTGTGGGTACTAGTAAGTCTAAAATCTGCAGGGCAAGTCAGCTGGCTAGAGAACCAGGAATGAGTTGTTGTGGTTGTTAAGTCCCAAGATGCAGAATGCCTTCTTTCTCAGGAGATCTCAGTCTTTTTCTTAAGGCCTTCAACTCATTGGCTGAGGCCCATTCATATTATGGAGACTAATCTGCTTTCCTCAAAACCTACTGATCTAAATATTAATCATATATAAAATATACCTTCACAGCAATATCTAGACTGGTGGATGAACAAACAGCTGAACACCATAGTCTAGCTGCAGTAACACATAAAATGAGCCATTATACCTGTGCTTTTCAATAATTAGCTGAGACTAAGTAGAAGGTACCTTCCCTAAAAAGGGCTGGCATTTACCATTTTACCACATTGTCCATCCTGCTTTTGTTGTTTTCGGTTGCTCAGTCATGTCCGACTCTTTGTGACCCCATGGACTGCAGCACGCTAGGCTTCCTTGTCCTTCACTATCTCCCAGAGTTTGCTCAAACTCATGTCCATTGAGTCAGTGATGCCATCCAACCATCTCATCCTCTGTCATCCCCTTCTCTTCCTGCCCTCAGTCTTTCCCAACATCAGGTTTTTCTTTTTCTTTTTTAATGAGTTGGCCCTTCCCATCAGGTGGCCAAAGTCTTGAGCTTCAGGTTCAGCATTGTCTTTCCAATGAATATTCAGGGTTGATTTCCTTTAGAATTGACTGGTTTGATCTCCTCCTGTCCAAGGGACACTCAAGAATCAACAGTATCCTGCTTATTTCATACATTTAACAGCTGCCTAAATCGTATAGTGACTCCAGATATTTGTTCTTTCTTATTTAATTATAAAAGGAGTGTTTATATGCATATGCACTGGCCCCTGCTACCTCTCTAACTTCATTTCTTAACAGGTGCCTACTCTTGCCTTGGTCCAGCCACACCAGGTTTCTTATTATCTCCAACATTCTAAGAATGCTCCCATCACAAAACCTCGACTTTCTTTTTTCTCTGCCTAATCTACAAACCCACCAGCACCACTACAGTGTCATGAGTCAGCTTCTCACTTTGCTCAACTTTCTGCTTAAATGTTCCTGGCCACATTACCTAAAAGAGTCTTCCCCCTCGCTGCATCACACTGTTTGTTACTCTCCTATATTTTTCTTAATAATGGACAAGCCTGCCTGATACTATAATGTATTTGTGCATTGTCCTCTAGAAATTAAGTTGGACAAGGATTTTGTTTATTTACCACTGCATCTTATACCCGAATCAGTGCTTGGAGCATCTGTAAGGGTCAATAAAAATTTTTCTGCTACCCCAGAAACTCAACAGCATATTTTCTGGAAAGTGGGACTATGTTTAACAGTTAGGTTTATTATCTGTATGTGATGAATGAGAGGAGAGGAAATTTTAACTTGCATTCATAACCTAATTAAGTGTTTGAATTTTTTATGTATATGTGTTACTTTTATATAAAAATGAGTTTGCGAGTTTTGATAAGGTTTTGCAACTTTATTCATAGTAACCTGCCCAATTTAAATTTGATGCCTAGAAGTAAATAAGCTTCTATAAAAACATAGGTCTATAATATATACATATGTGTGTGTATAATTTATTTATTATATCAATGAAGTTCTCTTTAATATAGTTTATTAGTGTTGTGCTTTAGAAAACAATGAGATATAAAAGGGAATGACACCTCAAAGTGAATTAAACTATTTTTAAATTACTTTGCACTGCAGAAATTCAATCACTTTTATTTAAAAAAATGTTTAAAAAAATTACTAGCAATTTTAAAAGAAGTATTAACTTGTTATAACATTCTTCTGCCATTTGGTAGAGGTGGGGGCCCAGGACAGTTAGTGAGGGAAAGAATACTTTTTCAAAGAATTCAGTCCTGTGGACATTGGGTTCTGGCCAGAAATGACAATGAAAGGAGAGAATTCCTTCATATTTCCAGGGACTTTGCTCAGTACAATTAGATTAATTTAGCATAGTCGTATTATAAACATTTTCCCTGACTACATGTGATATATACATTATTGAATGTATTAAGGTTTTACTGAATCTAGTTTGAAATCTTGAAAATAAATGGAAATAATAGCTAATAATAAAGACTTTTGTCCAGAAACAATTTGATTCATTAGTTGCAAAAAAAACACAACCAAATATCAAGGTTAACTTAGACATGATAACTAGTTACAATTAACTGAGATCTTTGAGCTACTCTTGATTTTTATAAACTTTCTAATGCCACTGCTGTCATAAAGAGCTTAGTAAATATTGACTGAGGATGATAGTGATGATATGGCAATACTTTTAAGACTGGGTGGCACTGGCAGTACAGTCACATATCCGGGACGTAACATTGTCATTTTGCCATGAGGCCCTTCCACCTGGGCCTCTCCCAAAAGGACAAATGTTTACTTGCAGTTCAGCATTTAAATGTGTAAATATTCCAGTCTTAAATATATATGAAGTAGTTAGAGTCTTCACTCTTTATAGCATGAAGTAGTTGTTCTCTGAAGTTTAAGGTGATGTTCCAAAAGTTTGCAAAGGTCAAAAAAAGGCCTAATTGAATGTCTTTGATGTAATTCCAAGCCAAAATGTGTTTTATGAACTCAGGTCAATATTAAAATATTTTGTTCCCCTTACTGTTTCAGACTTAAGATATTTATGAAATGTCCGAATTTATTAGGATCTAATTTGCTATTTGCTTTAGTTGTTAAGTTTTAAATGTTGTTATACTCTGTATCTTGTTCCCTTTGGGCTTTTAATAGTTTTGTGATTGTCAGTATTCTATCATAGTTACAGTTTTTTCCCAGATAACTGGCTCAGATTAGATCAGAAATAAGCAATTTTTCTGTTATTTCATGAAACAATGAAGAAATCAAAATCCTAGGTATTAATATTTTTTAATTTAGTTTTATTAGACATCATTGATCTGTTACGTATTTAAATTTGTTTTAATCCATAGAAAGTTTAGCTGTCCCATCAGGCTTGGTTAGGGCTTCCCTGGTGGCTCAGCGATAAAGAATCTGCCTACAGATTCAGGACACAGGGTTCCTCCCTAGGTTGGGAAGATCCCCTGGAGAAGGAAATGGTAAAACCGACTTCAGGATTCTTTCCTGGGAAGTCCCATGGAGAGAGGAGCTTGGCGTGCTACAGTCCATGGGGTCACAAAAGAGTCGGACACAACTTAGCAACTAAACAGCTACAGACAGGCTTGGCTAACTAATCTGAACTGTAAAAAGTAAAATTTTTTTAAAACATCAATTATATGGAAAAATGTGAGAATTGAGATTTTGATCTGGAAAATCACACTGTTGGCTCATAATTGAGGAGTATACATTTCTAATTGGTTTCATTTGTTCTTTGTTTTGTTTAGTTGTATATGATTCGAAATTGAAATAATTCAGTCACTTATTATACTCTGTTACTTGAAAACTAAGTGAAACCAGGGAGTCAAGTATTAACTTCTGACTTTAATAGATATTTGGTTTTTGGTTTTTATTAATAATTAGTAATGTGATTAAAAGGTGATATAAATAGACTTCAATTATAATTTATATAAAGAAAACTTCATTTATTTCTAAATCTGAGTTAATTGGATCTTTGTTTATCTTTTTTATTTGTAAGGCTTTTGTTTTGCATTTAATTCTTTTAGTACAACAATAGTGTTTTAATTCCTAGCTAACACTGTAATAAAACAGATGGTGTAGATTCTGACTTCCTAGCCAAGGTGACCTTTGATAGGTAATAACCTCTGTAAGTCTCAATTTCCTGACTTGTAAAATTGAAATTGTAGTAATAGCTGCTTATATTGTTTTTGAGAAAAATTAAAATAATGGTTGTCAAATGCTTTGTATCATACTTAAGTACAGATTTTAAGTATTAAGTGTGAACCATTGTTGTTATCATGCCTATGCTGAGTTTCTAGTGATCCAACATTCACTTTTCTTTGATAATCTATTAATGCATATTAAATATTTTTAGTGTTTGGGGCTCAAATGCAATATTGTAACTACAATATGGAATCATTTGTTTTTTCTTTGAGAACAAGTTTTCACTGGAATTGAAAGGTTAATTTTTTTTTTTCTCATTACAGGACATTTTAAAAATATTTAGTCTAAGTGGTATGTTTCAATTTAGATTTGGCCCTTTTTTATTTACAGTTTATTTTCAGATGTTGTTCTTCAAACAGGAGAATTTTAAAGTTCATAAATCTACTGAGAATTTAATAATTTTTTCATTTTTTTCTACTCTATTAAAAATATTTTTCATAGAGTACACCTTCAAAATATACCATGTTTTCTGTTTTAGAATCTACTCCAGAAAATAATCAGGATGTACTTTTAAAGCTATGTCCCTTATTCTATCTTGTATCTTGGAGTTCAATATAAACATTATCTTCTTGAATCCCTTGAATCCCTTCAACATCCTTTTGAGGTATTATTGCTTTTTACAGATGAGGAAACTGACATACAGAGCTATAAACAGACATGCCCTAGGTCACCTCAGGGCCCGTAACAGTAGTATGAATATTACATAACCCATCTTATACTTGGGCCTTCTGTGCAATCTGCCAGACAGCTTCCCCCACCCCTGCCTCTCAGAAATAATGCTAAGGCAGAACTGGTACTTCAGCATTATTTTTCTGATTTGGATATGCGTGCTATGTTTATCACATAAAACATGCCTCCAAGGCCACGTTAAAGACATGTTAAAATGGTGCAAGAACCTGACCTGCTGTGGAGTTCAAGTCTTTGTCTGTGTTCGCCAAACTCTGCAAATTACAGCCGCAGTCAGTGTCTGGATTTATAAATAGACCTCCTCTGAATTTTTTTTTAAGAACCTTTAAGCTCTAGCATTATATCATATGTCAGACAACAAGCTAATACTGTGCCTGAAAGTAATTTTATCCAAACATTTATTTTTATTTATATGTTGTGGTATTGTTATTTTATCAGTGCCCTAGCACAATCACTAACATTAACCAAAGAGTCATTTTTAGTTTCAGGAACCTACTATATGCAGAGGACTGTGTAGTCTCCTATAGCAAATAGAATAACAAAGGGTAAGGTACAATTATTACCCACAAATAAATAGAAGAAAATGAGCATAGAAGATTATAAACTTTCAAATAAAATGATTGGACATTGCCGTAGAAAGTGAACTGAGAAATTTTTGCAGACTAAAATAAAGTTTTATGAAATGCCTAGAAATTGAGATATGAACAAATGAGATTCTGAAAGAAAGAGAGGAGAAAGAAAATGGGCATTCTAACCTAGAAGAACAGTATAAGCAAAACTGAAGAAAGTGTAACGAGCATTCAGTTCAGTTCCATCATTCAGCTGTGTCTGACTGTTTGCGACCCCATGCACTGCAGCACACCAGCTTCCCTGTCCATCACCAATTCCCGGAGCTTACTCAAACTCATGTCCATAAAGTCAGTGATGCCATCCAACCATCTCATCCTCTGTCGTCCCCTTCTCCTCCTGCCTTCAATCTTTCCCAGCATCAGGGTCTTTTCCAATGAGTCAGTTCTTCACATCAGGTGGCCAAAGTATTGGAGCTTCAGCATCAGTCCTTCCAATGAATATTCAGGGCTAATTTCCTTTAGGATTGACTGGTTGGATCTCCTTGCTGTCCAAGAGACTCTCAAGAATCTTCTCCAACACCACAGTTCAAAAGTATCAGTTCTTTGGCACTCAGCTTTCTTTATGGTCGAACTCTCACATCCATACATGACTACTGGAAAAACCATAGCCTTGACTAGATGGACCTTTTTCAGTAAAATAATGTCTCTGCTTTTTAATATTCTGTGTAGGTTTGTCATAGCTTTTCTTCCAAGGAGCAATTGTCTTTTAATTTCACGGCTGCAGTCACCATCTGCAGTGATTTTGGAGCCCAAGAAAATAAAGTCTCTCACTGTTTCCATTGTTTTCCCGTATATTTGCCATGAAGTGATGGGACCAGATACCATGCTCTTAGTTTTCTGAATGTTGAGTTTTCAGCCAGCTTTTTCCACTCTCCTCTTTCTCTTTCATTAAGAGGCTCTTTAGTTCCTCCTCGCTTTTTACCATAAGGGTGGTGTCATCTGCATATCTGAGGTTATTGATACTTCTCCCTCAATCTTGATTTCAGCTTGTGCTTCATCCAGCCCAGCATTTTGCATGATGTACTCTGCTTATAAGAAAAATAAGCAGGGTGACTAGATACAGCCTTAACATACTCCTTTCCCAATTTTGAACCAATCTGTTATTCTGTGTCTGGTTCTAACTGTTGCTTCTTGTCCTTTGTACAGGTTTCTCAGGAGGCAGGTAAGGTGTTCTGGTATTTCCATCTCATTTAGAATTTTCCACAGTTTGATGTGATCCACATAGTCAAAGGCTTTAGCATGGTCAATAAAGCAGAAGTAAGTAGTTGGTAGTTTGGAATGCCCTTGCTTTTTATATGATCCAGTGGATGTTGGCAATTTGATCTCTGGTTTATCGGCCTTTTCTAAATCCTGCTTCTACATCTGGAAGTTTTGGGTTCATATGTTGTTGAAACCTAGCTTGAAGGATTTTGCTAGCACATGAAATGAGTACAATTGTACAGTAGTTTGAACATTCTTTGGCATTGCTTTTCTTTGGAATTGGAATGAAAACTGACCTTTTCCAGTCCTGTGGCCACTGCTGAGTTTTCCAAACTTGCTGACATAATGAGTGCATCACATTAATAACAGCATCATCTTCTAGGATTTGAAATAGCTCAGCTAGAATTCTATCACCTCTACTATCTTTGTTCATAATAATGCTTCCTAAGGCCCACTTGACTTTGCACTCCAGGCTGTCTGGCCAAACTCCAGGCTGATGGTATAAGTGACCACACCATCATGGTTATCCAGATCATTAAGACATTTTTTGTATAGTTCTTCTCTGTATTTTTGCCACCTCTTCTTAATCTCGTCTGCTCTCCTAGGTCCTTGCCATTTCTGTCCTTTATTGTGCTCATATGTGCATGAATTGTTCTCTTGGTATCTCCAATTTTCTTGAAGTTACCATTTTTTATACTTCTAATATGTGTGTATGTGTGTATGTATACAAGGTCTATTTTTTTAGAACATGAATCATTCACTTCAGTTTTCACATGCCCCTTTTTATTGGTTATAAATATTTACAGTAGAAAATCCAAAAATACAAAAATATAAGTGAGCTTTAGTTCCACTACTCTTTTCATATTTTGGAATGTATAATTCTAAACATTTTTCCTGCCACTAGCTATATAGTACTTTTTAAAAAAATATTTTAGTTAATATTTCCATGCCAATTTCTTATACTATATTTCTTATACTATAATTCTTATATTATCTGTTACTTCTGTCATACATCTTGATCTGTATAATAACACTAATTCTTAGCTTCTTTTATATTCCTCACAGTTGATAAAAGTAAAAATTAAATATACTATGCTAAGGTGGGTGAAACTGGAGCCTATTATACAGAGTGAAGTAAGTCAGAAAGAAAAACACCAATACAGTATGCTAACGCATATATATGGAATTTAGAAAGATGATACCAATAACCCTATATGTGAGACAGCAAAAGAGACACAGATGTATAGAACAGTCTTTCAGACTTTGTGGGAGAAGGCGAGGGTGGATGATCTGAGAGAATAGCATTGAAACATGTATATTATCATATGTGAAACAGATCACCAGTCCAGGTTCAATGCATGAGACAGGGTGCTTAGGGCCGGTGCACTGAGATAACCCAGAGGGATGGGATGGGGAGGGACATGGGAGAGGGGTGTTCAGGATGGGGAACACATGTACACCAATGGCTGATTCATGTCAATGTATGGCAAAAACCACTACAATATTGTAAAGTAATTAGCCTCCAATTAAAGTAAATTTAAAAAATAAATATACTATGCCTATTTAAAATTTGATCCACTATGAACTGAAACTAGAGTTTAGAATCACATAAAAGAGCTATCTTAGCTCCCATTCACAAGACTGTCATACAAGTTTTCTTATAATACGGAATCATAGGATGGTTTCATTTAATCATCTCTTGGATGTGCCATAAAGAGAAATACAGTGAATTCATTTCAGGCCTGGGAATATACAGATAGAAAGTAGACTCTCCATGTTTATAGAGTCACAGAGCTATTACTTGTAATAAACTCAAAATACAGCAAAGTTTTAATTATCATTAAAGTTAACATTTATAGCCACCAGGATGGCTATATTTTAATGGAAAATAACAAATATTAGAAAAGATGCAGAAATAAAAGCCTTTTATGCTTTGTTAGTAGGAATGTAAAATGGTGCAACAACTGGAAAATAGTTGGGTGGTTGCTTAATAAGTTGATTATAGAATTAGCATATTACCCAGCATTCCTGGGTATATACCCAAAATAATTGAAAACAGATAGTCAACCAAAAGCTAGTACATGAATGTTCATAACAGAATTGTTCACAGTTAGCCTAAGAGTAGAAACCTCTGAGTTGTCCATCACATAACACATAGACAGTATGTGGCATATCCATACAATATTCTTCTGCCATAAAAAGGAATGGTACATGGTACATGGTACAATCTGAATGAACATGCTATGTGAAGAAAGCCACATACAAAGGTACACATTGCATAATTTTTTGAAGAAGAATTATCCAAATATAAGGAACCAGAAAGCAGATTAGTGGGACTGGAAATAGAAATGGAAAATAACTGCTTAATGAGTACAGGATTTCCTTGGGGATGATAAAGGTGTTCTGGAACTAAATAGTGAGATGGTTATACAACGTTGTGAATATACTAAATATCACTAATAGTGTATTTCCTGTTATGTTTCTCCTACGAAAAACCCAGACACTCCCAGAATGAAACCAGCAACATATGAAAAGAAGTCTTTATCATGACCAAGCAAAGGTGGGCTTCCCAGGTAGTGCTAGTGGTAAAGAACTCGCCTGCCAGTGCAGGAGACATAAGAAACATAGCTTCTGACCCTGGGCCGGGAAGATCACTGGTGCAGGGCATGGCACCCACTCTAGTACTCTTATCGTAAGAATCCCGTGGAGAGAGGAGCCTGGTGGGCCATAGCATCATAAAGAGTTGGACACGACTAAAGCGACTGAACACAGACACACGCGCGCGGGCGCGTGCGCACACACAGAAGCAAAGTTGATTTAACACCTGCAAATCGATAAATGGAATACACTTTATTATTTTGCTAGGACTGCCATAATAAAATACCTTAGGTTAGGTAGCTTAAACAATGAAAATTTACTTTCTGTCAGTTTTGGAAACCAGAAGTTTAGGATCAAGGTGTCAGAGGTCTGATTTTTTCTGAGATCTATCTCCTTGACTTGCAGATGTCCACCTTGCTGAGTTCTCACATAGCCTTTCTCTTTGTACGTATATCCCTGACCCCTGTTTCTGTATGTCCTGATCTCTTTTCTTAAGGTCACAAGTCAGGTCATATTAGAGGCACCCTAACATTCTCATCTTAATTATCTCACTAAAAATTCTGTCTCTCATACAGTCACATTCTGAGGCATTGGAAATTTGGTGGGAGTTAGGGCTTCAACATGTGGATTTGGAGGGTATAGATTTTAGTCATCACACTCCAAAATTTGTCCTTTCCCCATTCAAAACTCATTCATCCCCATCCCAACAGCCCCAAAGTCTTAACTCATTACATCATCATTCTAAGTTCCAAATCTCTTATAAATCAGTGGTGAACAAAACTTGAGGTATGATTCAGCCCAAGGCAAAATTCCTCTCCAGCTATGAAACTGAAATCACACAGGTTATCTGCTTCTAAAATAGAGTGGTGGGATAAGCATAGGGTAGACATTTCCATTTTAGAAAGAATAAAGGGGATCACAAGTCCCAGTTAAGTCTATAACAGGCTTTAAGGCTCTAGAATAATCCTCTTTGACTCAGTGCTCTATCCTTCAGGCCTAGTGCGGTAACAGCCCAACCTCCAGGCCCTCTAGGTTGGCAAGGTCACCACTTCACCCTGGATGGGAACCTGGTCCCCCTAAACTAAAGAGGAGACAGTGCTGCGCCCTGGCCCTGTGGTGCGAGTGGCAGCCACCCCGATACCCGAACCACCTCCAGGGTCACTCTTCTCTTTCTTAAAGAATGGCATGTGTGCAGCAAGATGGATGTATCTCTGATCCCATCCTACAGAGTTCCAGAAGTCTGGCCACCTCACTTCATTTTGTCCTGTCTCTGTTCCCTTTAGTCCAGGCTGACCGTGTTTCTCCTGATGAAACCCCATGTTTATTCCTAGCTTCTGCAGAGGTGGCTGATTAGACCATGACTCACACCTGTAATCACTTTATGACATTTCTGTCTCATCCCATTGTTCTCTCCAGAATACACTTCCTCAGTTTTAGCAGTATGGATAGGCTGTGAATTTTCTAAATCTTCAAGTTCTAGTGCCTTTTATTTAACAGTTTCTTCAGCTGATTCCTCTTATATTTTACTCCAAGTAGCAAGGAGAAACCAGGCCACACCTTCAATATTAGAAATCTCTTCAATTAAATGTCCAAGTTCACCACTTACAATTTTTACTTTCTACATTATTAGAACACAATTCAGCCAAGTTGGTTGCCAGTTTAAAATAAGGGTCAACTTTGTTCCAGTTTCTAAAGATACATTCTTCAAATCCATCTGAGACCTCACCAAAATCATCTTTTAACATCCATGTATTTTTCCAACTATCTCTTCAGAGCAATGTAGGTTTTTCTAATATGCATCTCAAAACTTTTTTAGCCTCCACCTTTTTCCAGTTCCAAAGCCACATCTACATTTTTAGGTACCAAAATCTGTATTAGTTATAGATTCTGGTACCAAAATCTATATTAGTTATAAAGAAACAGAACCAATGTGATATGTACATATATAGACAGATTAATTCAAGGAATCAGCTCATTGGATTGTTGATTATGGAGACAAACAAATCCAAAATCTTCAGGTGACCCAGTAGTTTGGAGATCTAGGGAAGAATTGCTGATATGGCAATTCAAGTACAAAGGCCAATTAGGCTAAAGAAGGAGGGAAAGGTCAAGGTTGCAGTTTAGTTCCAAAGGAAATCTACTGCTAGAATTCTGTCTTGCTTTGTTCTAGTAAGACCTTTACCTGATTGAGTCCCATCCACATTATTGAAGGTGATCTGCTTTACTCAAAGCTAACCAATTTAAATGTTAGTCTCATTCAGAAACCAGTGTTACATAAAATCTAGGAGGTCTGATCAACTATTTGAGCGCTGTTGACATATAAAGTTAACCATCATATCCATATATATAGGACATATGCCTTAATATGAAAGTAAATATAAACAAAATAATGTAAAACAAATAAAAAACAAACCCACGTGATTACCTCAGTAGATGCAGAAAAAGCATTTGACAATTTCTAACAACCTTTCATGATTTAAAAAAAAAAAAGACTCCAACAGAATAGATATAAAAAGAAAACCTGAAAAGGGGCATCTATGAGAAACCCACAGATAACATCATACTTAATAATGAAAGACTGGCTGCTTTCTCCCTCAGATCACAAACAAACAAAAATGTCTACTCTCACCACTTCTGCTTAAAACTGTACTGTATGTTGAATTGTAGCAAGGGCATTTAGACAAGAAAATATAATAAAAAGGCTTCTGGTTTGGAAAAGAAGTGGTAAAAGTATCTCTGTTTACACATTACATGATCATAATTTTGGAAATTATATGAAATTCATTAAAAAAATGTTAGAACTAAGTTTAGTAACATTATAGAACACAAGTTCAATATGCAAAAATTAATTGTATTTCTAAACATTTGCAATGAGCAATCCAAGAATGAAATCAAGTAAATAGCATTTATAATAACATCCAAAAGAGTAATGTACTTAGGAATATATTTCATATACTTTGAAAACTATAAATCATTCTTAAAAGAAGTTAAAGAAGATAAATGGAAAACATCCCATTTGGCTGGATAAGAAGTTGGTAACTTGTTACCATGTTACCATGTAGTTTGTAACACTCCCCAGACTGGGTACAGACTCAACATAATTCATGTCAGAATTTTGACTTCTGTATAGAAATTGCATGTCAAATGGCAAGGAACCAAAGTAGTAAAAACGGTCTTGAAAAATAGCAAAATAGTCAGACTCACACTTCCTGATTTTAAAACTTACTACAAAGCTACATTAGTTAAAACATTGTGGTACTAGCATTAGAATAGATATCTAGATATTCAACAGAATTGAGACTCTAGAAGTAAACTCATACTTGACATAGTAAGAAATGAAAACTGAATGGCCCTGTGTCTATTAAAGATGTTGAATTTACAGTTTAAAACATTCATAGCTTAAACAGTGCTAGGCCCAAGTGTTGTAATGGTGAATTTTGTGAGCCATTTAAGGAAAACAGTAAGCAGTTTTAACATAAACTCTCAGAAAGTGAAAGAGATGGGAATACATTCTAATTTAGTTGATGATGCCAGTTTTACATTATTGTAAAAACAGGTGAAGGCGTTACAAAAAACCAAACCACAGGCCAAATCTTTAACAGAAATCAGGAACTCAGATCAAACAGTATATAAAAATGACACCAGGTGTCAATGCAAGCTTGGTTTAACATTTAAAAATCAATGTAATTCACCATGTTAACAACGTAAAGAAGTTTTATTCCAGCATCTTATGTACTGTCTGTCTGATATACTCAGTCACTCAGTCGTATCTAACTCTTTGCAATCCCATGGACTGTAGCCTACCAGGCTCCTCTGTCCGTGGTGGTTCTCCAGGCATGAATACTGGAGTGGTTTGCCATACCACCAGGGAAGCCCAAGAATACTGAAGTGGGTAGTCTATCCCTTTCTCCAGGGGATCTTCCTGACTTAGGAATCAAACCGAGGTCTCCTGCATTGCAGGTGGATTCTTCTACGAGCTGAGCTACCAGGGAAGCCCATCTGTCTGGTAGTTCAGTTCAGTTCAGTTCAGTCACTCAGTCGTGTCCGACTCTTTGCGACCCCATGAACCGCAGCACGCCAGGGCTCCCTGTCCATCACCAACTCCCAGAGTCCACCCAAACCCATGTCCATCTAGTCGGTGATGCCATCCAGCCATCTCATCCTTTGTCGTCCTCTTCTCCTCCTGCCCCCAATCTTTCCCAGCATCAGGGCCTTTTCCAGTGAGTCAGCTCTTCGCATGAGGTGGCCAAAGTATTGGAGTTTCAGCTTCCACATCAGTCCTTCCAGTGAACACCCAGGACTGATTTCCTTTAGGATGGACTGGTTGGATCTCCTTGTAGTCCAAAGGACTCTCAAGAGGCGTCTCCAACACCACAATTCAAAAGCATCAATTCTTTGGCACTCAGCCTTTTTCACTGTCCAACTCTCACATCCATACATGACTACTGGAAAAACCATAGCCTTGATTAGATGGACCTTTGTTGGCAAAGTAATGTCTCTGCTTTTCAATATGCTATCCAGGTTGGCCATAACTTTCCTTCCAAGGAGTAGGCATCTTTTGATTTCATGGCTTCAGTCACCATCTGCAGTGATTTTGGAGCCCCCCAAAATAAAGTCTGACACTGTTTCCCCATCTATTTGCCATGAAGTGATGGGACCAGATGCCATGATCTTAGTTTTCTGAATATTGAGCCTTAAGCCAACTTTTTCACTCTCCTCTTTCACTTTCAGCAAGAGGCTTTTTAGTTCCTCTTCACTTTCTGCTATAAGGGTGGTATCATCTGCATATCTGAGGTTATTGATATTTCTCCCAGCAATCTTGATTCCAGCTTGTGCTTCTTCCAGCTCAGCGTTTCTCATGATGTATTCTGCATATAAGTTAAATATTGTCACCCTGTATATTGCAGGGTGACAATATACAGCCTTAACATACTCCTTTTCCTATTTGGAACCAGTCTGTTGTTCCACGTCCAGTTGTAACTGTTGCTTCCTGACCTGCATACAGGTTTCTCAAGAGGCAGGTCAGATGGTCTGGTATTCCCATTCTTTCAGAATTTTCCACAGTTTATTGTGATCCACACAGTCAAAGGCTTTGGCATAGTCAGTAAAGCAGTAGGTAGATAGTAGGTGCTAAATAATAATCTGTGTAATGAATAAATAATTAGAATAGTTGTCTTGGTTTCTGACTCTAAGTAAGAGATGATTACCACACTTTTGGAAGGCTATACAAACTTTGTTTTAGCTTCAATAAGCTATAACCCAGTTTCAATAAGATATAACCCAGATTCTAGTTCCCTTATTTCACTGAATCAGCCTGGGTAACTTCCCTTCATAACTTCCAGGTACACTCACCTGACTCTGAAGTATTTAATTGATTTATAGATGTTTCTTTGTATCATTGCATTTGTATTTATTAGAAGTGGCAAGCATAAGAACGTGTTAAGTTTAGAGTAACAAGAAACGAAACAATGATATGTGCCTATGGATATTTCAGTACTGTTTGTTGATGCTACTGATTTGAATTTTACTCCCACTGGTAGCTAGAGTCAACATGACATATTCATTTATGCTAACATTTAATTCCAGTGAGCTCTCTTTAAAAAAAATAGTATAGATCCAGTGTGACTTTATTTTTTTCTCAAAGAAATTAAAGGATATTGGTACCCATATTTTCAATATATGGGTAGATAATCAGTGACTAATGTTGGTAGATGAACTAGAGAAGTAAGATAACTTGACCATTGACATGAAAGAGAAAGATCGCAGGTAAAGTTCAGGACTCCTGATGGCTGATTTTATAAAATGATTCTTAAAGGAGTAGGCTGTATTATAGAATACCTCATCACTTGGTTGTAAACTGGGAATGCTCTTAAATCAAAAGCAAAACCAAAAAATAGTCTGAGCCACAGAAAAATAAATACTTCTCTTCATAGCTATGTTTCAAGATACTATTTTGATTACTCACCAGAGAGAAAACCCATTAGGTTCTAATGAAAGTGAAAATTGCTCAGTCATGTCCAGCTCTTTGTGACCTCATGGACTATTCAGTCCATGGAATTCTCTAGGCCAGAATACTGGAGTGCGTAGCCTTTCCCTCCTCCAAGGGGTCTTCCCAACCCAGGATTCAAACCCAGGTCTCCCACACTGCAGGCAGATTCTTTACCAGCTGAGCCACAAGGGAAGCCCTAATAGTCCCTCATAGCTTCAAGACTGCCACATCTTCCTTTTAAAGGGGACAGTCTTTGTTCTGTAGCAATAGCAGCGATAAGTAGCATAGGCTGATGCATGACAGAGGCGTCATCACAGAAGGCAGCTTATATTCTGAAACAGGAAGTTGAGTCAAAGTGTCCTAGGTATGCTGCTTTTCTAAAACTCGTCTGAGATGTAGTATTGTAGTTTGCTTATAAACTGCCCATAGTATCACTGGCAGGAAGTTATTTTTGTTTTATGTTATTGATGTTGATGGCATTATGAATAAGTTCTGATACATTACAAAATTCTTTTTGACTAAACTATATCAATCATTTTTTCCTGAAAGATTGTTTGAATTGCCAATAAATACTTATTAATGACAGCCAGCAAAATCATTAGCAGTTTCCAGAGTCTAATTAGTTCATTTTATCCCTTACATATTGGATAATATTAAAATCTTTCCAAGGAAGTTAATATTGTTTGCTATGCTGTGGCCTTTTAAAATCAGTGGGATGGGGTTAATCAGGAGTGCAAGGGGCGGAAAGCTTCCTAAAGGGATCTTAGAGAACTGATAGTCTTCCTTTACACTGTTTATTATACTAAAAGAGCCAAAGGATCTCAGATGTCAAAATCGATATCCTGCTGACTCTTTCATGTTATGTGAAGATCACTTGTAGTTTTTGCATTTATCAACATTTATTAATATATGCTATGTTCAAATTTAGGTATTCCTTTAGGACGTGTTCCCAAATTTAGGTATTCCTAAAGACGTGTTCCTTTAGGTATTCCTCAAAGTATTTATTCTTACATATTTATTTTCTAACAGACATTCTCAAAGACCACCTTAAAAGAAATCTGGTTTATGCCAGCAAATAAGGGAATAGCAGCGAGATCACATTCTTCTTTTTGTCACCTGAGGAGTATTTTTCTTATTTCATACATGGATACTTGATCAGACAGGTTGCTGAAATTTTTGCCATGTCAAAGTCATCTCTAATAATTAAGAGCTCTACTTCACTTTCTTTTAATCTCTCTGTTAATGGGCTCTACTATTAATGTTATCAGTTTTAAAAATGAAAGGAATCTTTGGCAGAGGTAATCTACAATTGTTAAAGTATTAAAACAAACACACACTCAGATTATGTTTTGAATAATTATGTTTATCAGTATGCATGCTCAGCCACTTCAGTCATACCTGACTCTTTGCTACCAAATGGACTATAGCCTGCCAGGCTCCTCTGTCCATGGGATTCTCCAGGCAGTAATACTGGAGTGGGTTACCAGGCTCTCCTCCAGGGTATCTTCCCAACTCAGGGATCGAGCCTGTGTCTCTTATGTCTCCTGCACTGGCAGGCAGGTTATTTACCACTAGCGCCACCTGGGAAGCCCGTTTATCAATATAAAAACTGACAAAATGTAGACTTCTAGAAGGCATTGAAATAGCAAATATATAGATCTGTAAAGAACTGTTATTGTCACAGTTGTCCTAAAAATTGTTCAACAAATTGAATGAAGGTGAAGAATCTGAATTTTAGTTTCTCCTCTTTTCTCCACCTGTCCTTCAATGGAATTAGTAATGAAATTCTTTTTTGCTTTATACACAGATTGATGTTAAGATTTAAATTTTTTCGTGTTTGAAAAGCAGAAAGCAATGTAATTGACTGTATTGGCCATGTGGTGTTCAAGAATCATAGTCCCTTTTCTTTGGGTTGAATTTTTCAGTCCCTGTGCCAAAGGAGAATGTTCTTTGGATCAAGACAAAAGGATTTAAAAAAAAAAAATACTCCATCAAGTACTTAAAATCATACCATATTTTGTGTCTTTTTCTTACTTAAGCCATGACTTTCTTGTACAGTTGTTTCATCTTGTCTGAAATTTCTAATTACCTTTCTTTTTCTTGGACCTTGTACTTTATTATTTCAGCTTTGTCCATCTTGTCACTCTCATTTTCTGTTTTCTGTAGTTTGCTTTTTCACCAGAGCCCCTCATCCTCCTGCTATAATTGGTTACTCTCTAGGCTTCCTCACAGCTGTCTTCCTAAGATTTCTCTTCATCTCTGAGTTGGTTTCACTGTTTCTAGAATTCCATGTCTTCTTTCTTGCTTTATTGCCTGTTCAAGTAACTTACAAAGAAAGGGTAGATGATAGAGAGATTCTTTAAAGGTAGAACTTAAATTTGGAATTCATATGCCTTCGAAACTTTTAAGATATTTGTCTTTTTCTGTTTCTAGTAACTGACTCCAGGATGATTCAAGTCAGTCTTCCTTTGCAGACTTTTTTCTCGTGAAAAATACTAACTTTTTTTTTCACCTTAGTGTTCTGAAATCTCATAAGGAGGTTCTGAGAGTGGATCTTCTTTCTTTTATTGTGTTCTGTACTTATAGATGCTTTCAATTTGAAGATTCTTATCTTTCATCTCTGAGAAATGCTCCTTAAGATTATCCGAGAGTTTCCTCTCTTCTTTGTTTCTTTCTTTATGATGTCTCTTTCTAATTCCCAGATGTTGTACTTTCTGGACTGATTCATGTTTTTCTTTATATATTTTTTCTGATACATAGTTGTAGAAATTTCCCCAGCTTTACGTCAGGTTATCTTTTTTGTCAGTGGATTTAAAACATTTATTTGTATAAATAATACAGTCTACTTCCTCATTGTTGCTCTAAGTAACTTTCCATTTCCAAGAATAAAAATAAGTTGTTTGTAGTACAAAATTTCCACCACAGCTATTGGCTACAAGAAGCTTTTCTGGGAAATATTCTCCTATTTACCAAACTGCATAAAAGTTCACACATTCTTTTTTTTTTTTAATTGTTGTAAAACATATATAACAAAATTTACCATTTTAACCATTTTTTAACTGGGCAGTTCAGTGGCATTATACAGTCACATTGTGCAGTTACATCTTTCTACTTTTAATTTTGTCAGTGAAATCTTTATTCTCTAAAACTGCCTTCTTACGTTTTATTCCTTTTCCATAGCATCCCCATCTTATATCATAAGATAATATATTGTCTTGTCTTCTCATGTCTGTGTATATTTTTTTCTTTCTTTTTGTTTTAACATTAAAAATTTTTTTTTTAGAGATCAGATTTTCTGGTTATTTACTTTGTTTTATTCTTTTTCATACTGTGGCTTTTGTCATATGTCTTTTCATAGTTAAAAAACAAAAGGCTTAGGACCAGATGTGGACTTCATTAACTATAGTATAAGTAGAAACTTTTAAATAATTTTAATTCCTAAATTAAAGATAGATTAAATATGATGAGGCTTCTTTGGTTTAGAAAAGATTTTGTGTCATAAGCTTTCTGTATCTTCATCGTGGATGTCACCTGCTTTTTTGTATAAATCTGTCATTCTTTTACAGTGAACTTCATTGTGTAGACTCTGGCTTTTGTATATGGAAATGGAGTTAATTATCTCCCTGCATGCTGCAAGCTAAGTACCTTCGGTTGTTTCCAACTCTGTGCCACCCTAGGGACCATAGCCCACCAGTCTCCTCAGTCCATGGGATTCTCCAGGCAAGCATACTGGAATGGGTTGCCATGCCCTCCTCCAGGGGATCTTCCTGAATTATTTCCCTGATCGTCATAAATTTTTTAATGAAATATATGTGTATATATATATATATATACATATACATATGTGTGTGTGTTAGAAAAAGCATTAACATTCAATAGATTTTAAGTCAAGCACAAAGCATGACTTAGTTAAAGCAAAGGACTATTTTTAGGGGGAAAACTAAGAAATAAATGTTCTGCTGAGTTGTATTTGTCAAAGCATATCAAACAAATCATTATGAATCTTAAAGTTCTTTTGTCTGTTCTCTTTGCCTAGCTCTTGACCACTAAGGGCTTGAGATGAAAAGAAAGAGATATGGCTATTCAATAGTCTGTCAGTACTGTTGGGATAACAAAGTATAAAATCTGGAATTCAGCCAAGTGTTAGTTATTAATATCTTTGGATGATTTTTAAATGTAGATTTGCATTTATTATAATTTAATATAGTAGAAAAGCAATAATTAGAGAAATAGTCTCATGAATATGAACAGCAAATGAAAAGTTGATTAAAGGTGGCCGTATCAAACATTCTTTTCTTGAATTATCTTGCCAGCTTCTGAGTAATGCTTAGATTTGAGTTGAACCTTTTGTATGTAACAATTTTTCGAGCAAGTTACTACAGTTCTTTCTGAATAATATAGGTCAAGAGAAGTTCATTTGTAGGTGGGGCAGCTGTGCTACTTTGGGGGACTGTCTTAATAGATCCATTTCATTAATTGTCATGAATTTTTTATTAACAAAACCAGTACATCAGGTTTAGCCAGCTGAAAACTGTTCTCGTAGTTGTTATCTTTATTGTCAGAAAGAATATTGTGAAAATAGGGAATTACTGCACATGCTTTAACTCTTGATTAAACAGAGGAATGGCACTATCCATGAACAATAACTTAGGGGCATATTATGAAGTTGACATACAGTGTTTTCACTTGTGCAACTTCCATTAACTTTAAAGCCCTGTGCTTTAATTTCAATGTCTTCCAGTTAGGAGTAATGCTATAGCTGTCTGTTAGGTTCTCTGAGTTAATGTGATTAATGTCAAGTAGCAGGATGTTCATTCTTTATTCCTTAAGCTTTATTCCTTAGGTATTTTTGGTGAAATGGCCTTCTAATGAATTCCATTTCAGAAACCAGGCAGTGGTATTAAGAAATTGCAGTATTGGGTTGGAAAATGAATGTTGTTAGTATGTACATTTTTCCTAACCAATAGAAGAAATTTCCTTCAATCCTCATCTGTTAACCTTTAAGTCATACACAGAGTATTAAAACTGATTTTATTTTTATATAAAAAAAATTTTGAAAGGCTTCTTACATACATGATAGGCAATTATAATGTTATTATCCATAGTCTTTGTATCTTTCAAGGTCATAAGCACCTTTTATTTCCCACCTCTTGTGAGGTAAGTGATATCATAAATTATTATCTCTATAAAACTGGTTTCAAAAGTGAAACAAGGAGAGGCTTGGTAGTTTTCTTTGGAACATTGGTCTCATAAAATAGTAAGCCTGAAAGAGTCCTGAGAAAATCACATTGTAGAAAACAAAAATGACATAATTTTTGGAGGAACATATATTATGATTGGAACCCTGATTTGGCTATTTACTAGCCTGGGTAGATTATACTCAGCCTCTTTACCCTCCATTTTCCCATTTTAAATGGAAATAATAACTACCTTTCAGCTTTATTGTGCAAATTAGATATAATGTATGTAAAATGCCCAAATAAGTGTTGAAAGCACTCAAAACAATACGCATGGTGTTCATTTTTATCTGAAGATTTGGAATCAGTCCTAGAAAAGTTAAAATAGGATTTAACAAGGTATCATGGCCTGTTAGTGGCAAGGATAAGGTTTAGAACAAGATGTTCTAACCAAATCCAGTGCTCTTTGCATATTCAATATTGTCTCTTAATTGTTGAAATTGTCTAGTCTTTTTAGTCAGGATTATTCACTGATGGATACTCCTGTTACTCAGTTAGTCTTTCCCGGTGGCTCAGTGAGAAAGAAACCACTTGCAATGCAGGAGACGTGCAGGAGACACAGGTTCAATTCCTGGGCTGGGAAGATCCCCTGGAGAAGGAAATGGCAACCTGTTCCACTATTCTTGCCTGAGAAATCCCATGGGCAGAGGAGCCTGGTGGGGCTGCAGTCCATGGGGTCGCAAAGAGTCGGTCATTTTATTATTGTGCAACACAGTAATAACAGCAGCATGTTACCCAATAGTGTCATTACTTTCTTTCCTTTCCCCACAATTCAAGATTTGAATATCTGTCATTAAGGCCAGAAACCCAGATTTTCTTTTCATGTATGTGTGATTTAAAGAATCATTTTTAAAAAAAATACTTTCAAATTCTATTAGAAACAAGAGTTTTTTCTTGTTTTTAGAATCTGGAAAATGAGTCTAGTTAGCCATGACCTAGAATAAATAACATAAAACAAACATTTCTACTCTAGGTCATGCAGTTTCTACTCTAGGTCATAAAATTGCCAATATACCTGCTGGTACATGGTACCTTGTATTCTGTCTGCTGACTTTTCATGAACTTCATGCTCTCGGACCAGAGCAATGTTCATAGCTCTAGATCTCTTACTCCTCCTGGATTATAGGTTTCAGGGTGCTCCCCAGGTTTGACCTTCTTCTGGGCCATCAGTGATGTGGACCTTCTACTCCTCACTTCTCATGCTGTCTAACTGGTCTACCACAGAGGTGTAGTGATGGAGTTGGCTAATACTTAAACAGAGCTTTACTTTTGGCAGAGTTTCTTTCACAGTCATAATCTAAGTTGATCCTCATAACAACTGTGTGAAGTACATAAATTGTCTGTCTTACAATTGAGGAATCTGAAATTCAGTTAAGTAATTTGCCCAAAGTCATGTAAATCATGAATAAAAGGGCCCAGAGCCTTTGACCACAAACCTCATGCTCTTTTCACCTCTCAATCACTGCTTATGATCCTTTGCTGGCAAATGGTGCCCCAGGTGCCCCTAGATAACCAAAAGTGCCCCAGATAATAACAGAATGAAAATGTACAGTGAAAGTATTATGTTGTGATAAGAAAGCTACTGGAAGAAGCATCTTATATATGAATGTATATGAGAAATAAAGTATTGGGAGTGTTAACTAGGAAATAAGTCTTATATTTCTTTTATTTCTCTCAAAACTGAGCACATGGGAGGTAGCCGTTAAATTTTTTTGATTATTATTTCACTTAGAGTATCATTAAAAAAGACACTGTCTCTTCTAGGGGAAAAAGTCTTTCTATGATTTTTATTACGACTATCTCTCAGCAACTTTTTCATTGTTTGTGATAGCAATTATTCTAAAAATCATTTTCTGGACTGCCTCCACTTATTCCTCTGATTTTAACACCTACGTATATGCTGATGACTACTAAATGGAGATACATAGCCCAGACTTCTCAGCTTCAGTCGCTGTATGAAAACTATCTGCTGGACATTTCCAGATGATATTTCATGGGCACCCCAATTCAGAATGGGTATCCCAACTTCTGAAACTGAAGACAACTTTCTTTAAAATAAAAACTGCTCTTCCTTCTAAGTGCCTGAGTCAACACATCCGTCTCTTTCCCTTCAAATACTTCTGGAATCTGTTTCCTCTCTTTTATCTTGATTACCAGTACCCTATTCAGTGTCTCATTATATCTCACTTGAACTACTGGGAAAGTGTTGGTTGCTCAGTCATGTCTGAGTCTTTGCCAACCCCATGGACTATAGCCCATCAGGTTCTTCTGTCCGTGGGATTCTCCAGGCAAGAATACTGGAGTGGGTTGCCATGCCCTCCTCCAGGGGATCTTCTGGACCCAAGAATTGAACCCAGGTCTCCCACGTTGCAGGTAAATACTGTCTAAGCCACCAGGGAAGCCCCTGAACTACTGGGATAGCCTCCTAAATAATTTCTCTTTAGCCAGGTTTGTTATCTTCAGATTCATTCCCCACTCCTGACTGCCATTTCCCTCTTTAAAGCCTTTCAATAGTAGTCCTCCATCCCCACAGGATAACATCATAGTTCTTAAGGCTTCCATCATGATCTCCCCCATGACTGCCTCTTCCACTTCATCTTTGCCCTTTCCCTGCCATTTAGCTGAGGCTGCATACACACCAACTGCTTATAGTTTGCCTGTATGCTATTCTTTTTTTCCCCCAAAAGCTTTTGCTTATGCTTTTTTAAAATTCATTTTAAGGAATTGTTCTCTTCTTTAACAATCTATTACCATCTTCACCTCCCATTCACCAGCCAAATTAGGTGTGTTTCCACTCTGTATTGTAATTATCTATGTTATCAACTGCACTCTGCAGTTTATAACACTTGGGCTAATAGTGTATTTGGTATATTATAGACACTCAGATCTGGGCTTCCCTGATAGCCCAGTTGGTGAAGAATCTGCCTGCAATGCAGGAGACCCTGGTTTGACTCCTGAGTCGGGAAGATCTGCTGGAGAAGGGAAAGGCTACCCACTCCAGTATTCTTGAGCTTCCCTGGTGGCTCAGCTGGTAAAGAATCCACCTGCAATGTGGGAGACCTGGGTTCAGTCCCTGGGTTGGGAAGATCCCCTGGAGAAGGGAAAGGCTACCCACTCCAGCATTCTGGCCTGGAGAATTCCATGGACTGTATAGTCCAAGGGGTAGCAAAGAGTCAGACATGACTGAGTGACTTTCACTTTCACTTTTTACTTTCAGACACTCAGATAGTTTTGAAATGGGTACGCTTTTAGAAATGTCATGTTCTTGAAAGCTACATGTTTTTAAGTTTTTAAATTTATTTCATTTTGTTGTGAGTAATCTCTTCAGTAGGTCAAATTTGGTAAATTCATGTTTACCAAGTTAGATTTAATCCATATACATGTCATTTTTCATTAAAATAATAATTTGTTATTATATTCTCTTTTGTAACATGTTTCAATAAGTTACAAAAAAGTAACATATGCTGATAATATTGCAGAAGCCCTGTCTCATGTAGATGAAAATATAGGTTTCTTCTCTATTATGTTAATATTGGTAGCTTTTCATTTATGAATTAATCATACCCATAGCAGGAACAAACTAAATAAAATAAATAAGCTGAAGACCAGCTTTCAGTCCTTTACCCATCCAAACCAGTCTTTTTTTATATATTTTTTTCTAGTTGAATCTGCCTTTCAGTTAGCAGATATTTTCTTGAGTAGTAAACAAGATCAGATACTTATTCCCCAAATGAAAAACAAATTATAGTTAGGCCCATGTTTATATTTGTATTACAGATAAGTTCTATACATACCTACAATGGAAACTTATTAAATGAAAAACAAGCATGTTGCAGCTATGAATTTTTCAGATAAAGGAAATACAATCTTGCTTATTGAAAGGAGCCTAACATTCTTTGTTATAGTATACTCAGCAGCAGTACATCTTATCCTAATCCACTATTTCAATCCAAAGCTAGCTAAATATTGGACTGTAAAGACAATAAAAATTTCCCTGCTATATCATTTAACTGTCAGTTTGTTGGATTGGTTGGTTTGTTTGTTTTGATGATTTACTTGCTTCAAAGAGATCTAGAAGTTATATTTGTCACTCTCCAAAGTAAACCTCTTATAGGCAGTGATTACCAGAATATAGATGGATGTTGAAGTACTAAAAAATCTAGTACTTATGATTTCAAGCCTTTTCTTATTCTATGAAAATATTTCAGTTTATCCTAATGTCTTATAAAAATATAAAATCTTTTTGAAAATAAACATGAGTATACCAAAACTCACTTTATAGGCTACCTTCAAGGAATTGTTTTTATAGTCAAATTATTCTTCAAAATTGTGACTAATGGGACTTCCCTGGTGGTCCAGTGACTAAGATTCTGCACTCCCAATGTAGGGGGCCTGGGTTTGATCCCTGATCAGCTAACTAGATCCCACATCTGCAACCTGACACAGCCAAATAAATATTTAAAAAATAAAATTGTAACTAATGTTCTTTTGTGTATTTGCATAATATTTACATATACCTTTACCATAAAAAAACATGCTACAATAAGTTGTACTTTGTTGACTGAAAATTTATTCTGGAGATACATATAATACGAAAAGAGGACTCATCATGAAAATATAAAATTTGAAATAAAGCATTAGTTTTAAAAACTGAAGAATTGGTATCTGGGGAGTCTTAACATAGAGGATAGAGTGGAAAATAGGTGAGAGGTAAGGGCCTCTCAGACTAGGGCTGTAGGTTAGCTCTCCAGAAAGGGACCTCAGCTGCCAGGTGTGTCTTTGCTAAATAAAGCTGAGTAAACTTCATTCTTAAATTTTCCAGAAGAGTAGGAATCTTGGTCTGTTTTATTCATTGCTCTCTCCATAGTGCCTAGAACTGTGTCTAGCACAAAGTAGATATTGTATAAATATTTGTTGAATGAATGAGTGATGACAGTGAAAATGAGCCTGTCCTCCACCAAAGAGTTTCCACACATTGGCCTTTCAGCAATCAGAGCATCACTTATTCTCTCTCTTAGATTCAGAAAACACTTGTCAGTAAGAGAATACTCTCCTTAAAATAGTCTCTCTCTCACCTACTTTACAAAGATCCGACGGTTTCTTTTTAGCACTAGCCATCTATGCAAGCCTATAATGAGTTAAATATTTTCAACAAAGCTTTTCTTATACCACCATTATACACACATAGTGTGTGCGGATACACACAGCCTTCATTAGCTACAACATCCTCTACAGATCTTTGTTTGATTGAACAAATCCTATTCCTTTTTCAAGCCTCAAATCAGAATGTCTTCTAAGAAGCTCCTATACTCCCTACCCTTCAGTCTGTCTGAGCTGGGTGCCCCTGCTGGGTACTGCCACAGCTTCTTTTACTTGTCTTTTTTAATTTCCCAACCAAACAGTTTCTGAAGAAACATATTAGAACTGAATCACTTAATGGCATCACATCATATGCTTTGGTTTCAGAAGTTAGTTGTCTGGTAAAGTGTAATTGATGCTATTTATCATGTGTTATAATATGCAGTTGTGTATCAGAGCTAGCAAAAAAAAAAATGTTCTAAATTTCTAGGTAAGGTACTCATCTATTTAGGGCAGTAACCCAGTTTACCTTTTGCATTTACGTGAGTCATTGGTCACCTGTCAACTTGAGTTAATGACCTCCATAGTTTAAATTTATTCCAGTGAGTTTTTTGTGCCCATTTGAAATTGAGGCCCATGGCATGTACCTGCTGGCCTACCCCTAATTCTGGTCTGATCTGGATCCCTGGCCAAATTGGGAGGAGTAGGGCAATACCATTATATCACATAATGTATATCAAAATGAATATAGACATATTTTCAAGAGACATAAACAGAAATACTAATTTTAAAGCCTTCATATTCTATGCCACCTTTCCAAACTTTAGTACATAGAGGTTACAACATAAAAATGAACTCCTTTTAAAGCTGGAGTATGGTGCCTTACTCTCTCAAAGCACCATATTATTAAAGAATGAACTCCTTTTAAAGCTGGAGTATGGTGCCTTACTCTCTCAAAGCACCATATTATTAAAGAACTCTTAGAAAGGGTTTTAGGAAAGATTCAGAAACCTTTCTTTCATAGTAATTGGTTCATCAATAATATCTTAAAAAATTAACTTCATATGTCACTGATAGTAGGTGGCTATTTCTGTTCTATGCACTAGCCATGTCAGGCCAAAAAAAATGTATAAACATTCCTTTCAGACCACCACAAAGTAAAATAAACAGATCATCCAAGTATTGTGAAACCCAGTGTTTCCACCCCAAATCTGACACATTTGTAAAATTTTTTCATTCTGAAAGCTTAACTTTAAACTTTTTTGCTTTCACACTTTTTTTATTTATTTTCAATTTTAACCCTTTTGATGTAGGATGCCTCTTAAAAGATCATTAATTTAATACAATGCTTTGAGTCACAGGTTCTTATTTGATACTTAGGAGAATAATTTGTGGCTTTCTGTAGTTAGACTATTAAAATTCATACTTTGTAAAACAGTATTAAGTAGTAAATTTAGTATCAAATTTTTAGACTGATAAAATGAGCCTTATTTCTAAAGTTATCAATATTCCAATAAAACTTAAACCTGAAGAGATTTCTTCCAAATTTAAAAAAGTTGTCAGGTTTGTTTGTTTGTTTTTGCCCAACAAGAAGTTAGAGTAAGTGAAACAGGAGGGCCTAAGAATTCAGAAATTAAAAAGGAAAAGGTGTAAAACTCAACCTTTATTGTGTTGAATAGAAAGCAAAAATCCAAATGCCTTTTGATTTTTACAGGGCATATAGCAACTCTGTAGCAACAGAAACTTTACATTTCCTGATGACAGCAGCCTACAATGAGTTTTGAATAAGTCTGGTGCAGTGTTTAGTAAAATGAAAGAGGCTAGGTTGTTTTATGCTTTGAGTTGACATTTTGCCAAAGAGAGAAGTTTGTTGGTGGTTTGTTTTCCCCTCTGATGTTTAAGGGACAGAGTACTGATTAAAATGAGCATTTTTTCTTATTCTCACTTGGTCTTTTTCTGAGCAGGATACCCAGTAAAATGAAATCCAGATGCTTTTACACCTACATACTATATTGCTGAGCAAATCATTTATGGAAGAGAAGGCAAGATAAAGTTGCTTTTAAGAGTCCTTTAGCATATCAGTTTGATAACTAGCAAAACACCTCTACTGCCATTAAATATTTACCAAGACTCAGCTTTGGGCAGGGGGGCAGTTTGGTGCAACAAATTTGACTCTGTGCAATGCCATTGATTAGCTATCAGAAGGACATAGTTAATAAATAACTTTAGGTATTACAGAGCACTCTACATTCTTGTCAAATATTTTCTCTGAGGATGACCTAAAAAAAGTCAGTTACAACCAGCATTCACCCCAGCGATGATTGCACAAGCACAACCATGAAAGAAATAAAGGCCAGGCAAGTCAGTTGAGCAGAAAGTACTTAGGCAATCCTTCCTAGTGACTGTTGTCATTGCCGCTGGACTTTAGAACTGAACGTGTTTACATTTAATTAGAAAGGGCACACAGTTTACAGCACAGTAGCTATCAATATCGGATCAGAATTGATTTCCACTTTCTCCCCAGTGATTGCTTCCTTCAAGCTAATTAAAAAAGGCATATAACCAAAATGACTTACATAAATTTTAAAGCAAAGTAAACAAAATTTCCTGGAGACCACAACAAAAGTAAATGACATTCAACCTGATTATTAGCTACATTTTTTTTAAAGAATTCTGATGCTTATAAATGTGATATAAGGCACATTTAGTGTTTATCAGACTGCTGATAAACCACATATTCCCTTCTGAAGAAACCTGAGTGAGTGCTTTACTGAGTTCTTTAGCTCTCAAAGAACAATAACCTTACTTTTATCTTTATAATCCCTAAAACATGTAGATAAAGCAATCTGATAGAAGCTTAGACTGATTTATTCATGTCTTCAATTTTCACATATTGTACAGAGAAACTGCTAAAAATATAACAATAATTACCAAATTGATTTCCTTTTAAATAAGTTATATAGAGCACATGTGTAATTTGCTAAAATTAAAGGAATCATTCTGGTGTATGTGAATATGTGTAGTATGTACACACCCAGTCATGTCCGGCTCTTTGTGACCATGCCCACCAGGCTCCTCTGTCCATGGAATTTTCCAGGCAAAAATACTGGAGTGGGTTGCCATTTCCTACTCCAGGGAATCTTGCCAACCCAGGGATAGAACCCACGTCTTTTGTGTCTCCTGCACTGCCAGGCATATTCTTTACCACTGTACCACCTGGGAAGCCCTGTATGTGAATAACGTTCCTCTACAATTACCATAGCCAAAATCATCAGCAAAATTATGAAAAAAGATATTTTCTTACAACTCTATTCATTATAAAGGGAACTGTTCTAAATTTCACAAGCTAGCATTTGTTGATTATGCTGTATTATGGTAAAATTAATTTCAAAATTAAAGATATAAAAGAAAGTAAGGGAGACATAGCGATTACCCACCAGAAGAATTGTGTTACAAACCTCCTTCCTTTTCTATGCATCTGCCTTATAATCCCTCATCTCGAATGCAAGGCCATCAAGATGTAAGGAAATGCAGAATGATTCAGATTAGAAGCAGGCCTTAAGCAACATTCATTAGTCAATTTGCAGATATTAAGCAGTTCTTCCAGGCACTAAAGATAAAGGTAGTGAGCAAAATCTCTGTATGATCAGACATTTTTATCTGCTTTGGTTACTATTATATCCCCAAGCATTTAATGTATACTTGGTACTCTATATGTTTAGTTGCTCAATAAATATTTATTAAATGAACGACTCCTTTCAGACATTATTTGATTACGAGCGAATATTCACTCATCCACCAGAGGGGAGCCCAGTAGCACTTGTATCTTGTATTCCAAGAAAACTACTGAACTCCGCAATGGTACCATAGTAGATGAAAGTCAAAGTGAAATCCCCCTCCAGAGGAGAAAATTCATTGGAGCTATTTTTGCTTGCCTTTCTTTCTTTCATTTTCCTTTAAAATCTTAGGCTTTTTCTTATTGTTAGTGTTCACAAAGCAATCAGCCTGGAAGCCACATCGGTTAACTACAGACCAGTACATATCTATAACTTAGATTCTGCCAGGCACACACCTATTACAGTAATTCAAGTCAGCCATTAAAACATTTAAAAAAACATTAAGAGCCATATGAAGCAGGCCGATGGAACCTGTAATTAATCAGTTCCACAAATATTTATTAAATCCTTTTCTGGGCACTAGAGATCAAATGGTGGGGGGAAAACTGCTTCACAACTATCCAGTTGAAAGGTCAGAGTTCTGTAGGAACACGTGAGAGGATCAGCTAATCTGGACAACAGGTCAGATTTCTTAGAGAAACTCATATCCATGCTGAGATCTAAAGGATGAGTAGAGGCTAGATAAGTAACAGAATACGATCAGTGTTCTGGGAGATATGAAAGTTGTTCATTCTGGCCTGGAGTATAGAGATTAAATAGGTGAATAATGAGAAATGAGCTAGAAAGAGGCATGAAGAGCTTTGTAAATGATGCTTAAGGAATTTGGACTTTATCCTCGGAGCAGTGAGGAGTCATTGAAGAATTTTAATCCAGGTAGTCATACATTCACATTTGTGCTTTAGAAAACTCACTCAAGGCAAAGAACAAGTGAAGACTACTGCAGTTATCCACTTAAGAAAATAATGGCAGACACTCTAAATTATGATAATGGTAATGTGGCTAGAAAGAAATACTGGAAAGATACAAGGGAGATTTAAGTTTAAATCAAAAGGACTGATTAGATTGTGAGAAATAGATGTCAAGGATGATGCATAGATTTTGAGCATGAACACTGAGTAGAAGCAGTACCCAGTGAGAAGATAGGGAAAGAAAGGACTGATTTGTAGAGGAACATAAAATGAGATCGTGAGTTTAGTTTTTAGATATACTGAGTTGTAGATATTTGTAGGATGGCCAAGTGAAGATGTCTACTAGGTCGTTGTGTAGATCTGCTGCTCAGGATGGAAATCTGAGCTGGAGAGAAAGACTTCCGAGTTAGGAGTCATTAGCGAAATAAATGATTGAGTGAAACCATGGGACTGAGTTCAAATCAAGGGACAGTGACTAGAAGTGAGAAGACACCAACAGTTAAAAGTTGGGTAAAGAAAAAGAAGCTCCCAGAGGAGATTAAGAAGTGTGAAGAAATACTTTTGATGAAGCAGAAAAGCCTAAGTGTATTTTTATAGAAAGCAAGGAAAGAAAGCATTTCCAGAAAGAATTAGCTTCTAACAGATAAAACATAGAGATTGAAAAATGAGCAACAACATCATTGGAGCACTTGTGGATAGAGCAGATAGCAGAGGCTTGAATAGAATTTGAAGTGAAGATAGCAAGCTCAGACAGTCTGATTCTAAATGAGATGATCCCAAAGTAAGTCCAAGAAAAATCTCATCTTTTAGACTGACTAGCATACCTTTGAACTTAGTCAGAGTCTCTGGTAGAAAAAAGAACAAAACAAAAATTTTTCATAAATGGAGTATCTGGCCCAGGGAAATAAATAAAATGTGAGTTCTAGAACTTTATTTCCCAGATTTGAAAAGAAAGTAAAGTCACTCAGTTGTGTCCGACTCTTTGCGACCACATGGACTGTAGCCTACCAGGCTCCTCAGTCCATGGGATTTTCCAGGCAAGAATACTGGAGTGGATTGCCATTTCCTTCTCCAGGGGATCTTCCCAACTCAGGGATCGAACCCGGGTCTCCCACATTGCAGGCAGACGCTTTCCCATCTGAGCCACCAGGAAAGCCTCAATATAGTTCCATGCCCTTGAAATTCCACTCGAAGAAGAAACAAGGTGCATTTTAGCAGTTAGAGGCTGTTTGTCATATAAGATAATGAAGAGACACAAAACACCCCCTACCCAGGCTAGAAGAATTGTTTTAAAAGGTGAATCTTATTCCCTTCTCTTTAAAACCCTTCAGGAGTTTCTCATTTGCCTTAGGAAAAGAAGCAAAATCTTTCTCATGTTCTGAAAAGGCCCTGTGATCTAGTCCCAACCCCTTGTTCAGTAATACAAACACTGGTTGTAGCTGGGCTTCATTGAGCCCATCAGCCATCCTTATTATTTATATATATACATGTAAGGTATAGATATATAGATATATAATATATCCTTATGTAATAAGAGGAGGAACTGGCAACCCACTCCAGTATTCTTGCCTGGAGAATTTCATGTTCAGAGGAACCTGGTAGGCTATAGTCCATGGGGTTGCAAAGAGTCAGACATGACTGAGCAACTAACACTTACTTATTTACTATGTAATAAGATCATCGTATTATTATGAAGTCTTGGTACATGCTCTTTCCTGTGCCTGAAATATTTCCATCACCTCTCTTCTAGTTAGTACTACTCTTACCTTTAAATTTCAACTCAAATGTCACATCTCTTCCTTGATAGCACTTGCAGTCATTTGAAATGTGTGTTTAGTCACTACTCTAGCTCTAGCAGAGTGCCCTAGCACACACTAGTCGTTCATTTACATGAGGCGGGGAAGCAGGGCCTGACATGTCACCATGCAGCTGCCCAATTCCAAGTAAAGCAGAGCACATGCTCCCAGTCTGTGTGATCTGACTGAACCCTACTCAACAACTCAATTAAACAAACAACTGTATAGCAACAGCTGTGTATCAAGCACTGTGCCTTTGTAATGGTCTCATAAAATGAATTTATTTAAACTTCATAGCTGAGATCAGCATCAGTGCTTATCCTCGGCTTTCTATAATGTGAAATAAAACTATATATCTAATAGGACTTAATTTACTTTTCCTAAGGGAGTCACTTAGGATCATTAATAAAATTGAAAAATATTTACCCTATGTAAGAACAGTTGGTCTGCTGTTTTTACATTTTTAGTAGAATGATTTATTCATGCAGATGGTATGGAGCATAGCTTTTCAATAGTTGAACATAACTTCTCAGCCATTCGCTAAGAAATAGGCTAGTAAGAGCGTGGCCAGCCTCCTCAAAAACGTTTTGTCTAGAACTGACTCTTATGTGGGTGATACTCTTCCTTTGTGACTGTTCGTAGATGGAGTGACCCATCTCAGTAGAAGGAGGATGGCAAATTATGATAGTTGACATTTAACTAGGCCTCAGCACTGTGAGATCACTTATGTCTAGAGCTGGCTGACACCAGTCTTCTACATTGTGCAGGGATTTCTTCTACACCATTTCTAACAGCTTAATTATCTAGTGTCTACATAAATATGATATCTGATCACAGGTAGGGCTTATCTTACCTGATAAGGTGCTTCGATTTATAACTTATAACAGACATGACTGAATTCAGGTGTGATTAGGTCTGATTTGGATATTATGCCATGGCTAGCCATGCTTGTCTTTTTTTAATTCCTTTCTCATGTCACTTTGGATTCCTACTAAAATATGGTTAATATGATAATCCATAGTCCATCCATGTTGCTGCAAAGATTTTCTCTCAGTCTATGGATTGTCTTTTCATTCTCTTAACAGTGTGTCTTATTGCATACAAGTTTTTAATTTTAATAAGGTTTTATATCTGTGTTTTTCATGGATTATGTCTTTGGTGTTGTATCTAAAAGCTCATTGTTAAACCCAAGATCTCATATGTTTTCTCTTATGTTGTCTTCTAGATGTATATTGTTTTGCATTTTACTCTTCAGGCCTATGAAACATTTTTAGTTACTTTTTGTGAAAGGTGTCAATTCTCTGTCTAGATTCTCTTCTTATATGAATGTTCATTTGTTCCAGCACTTTGAGAAAAGGCTATTCCTTGTCCATGGAAGTGCCTTTCCTCTTTTGTCAAGATCAGTTGGCCATATTTGTATGAATCTATATCAAGACTTTCTGTTCTCTTCCACTGTTCTGTTTGTCTCTTCTTTTGCCAGCATAATGCTGTCTTGATTGCTATAGCTTTAAATCCTAAAGTTGGATGATGTCATTCTTCTGACTGTTCTTCAATATTGAATTGCCTGTCCTAAATCTTTTGCCTCATCATATAAACTTTAGAATCAGTTTGTCAATATATAAAATAATGTTCTGGTACTTTGATTGGAATTTCATTCAATCTATAGAACAAGTTAGGAAGAATTGACATTTAACGGTATTGAGTCTTTTTAATCATCTACATGGAATATCTCTCCATTTATTTAGGTCTTTTATTTCTTTTCCAGTTTTCTTCCTGTAGATCCTGTACATATTTTATTGGATTTATAGCTAAATATTTCATTTGAGGGAGTGGTAATATA
Source organism: Antilocapra americana (assembly GCA_007570785.1). Taxonomy (NCBI): domain Eukaryota; kingdom Metazoa; phylum Chordata; class Mammalia; order Artiodactyla; family Antilocapridae; genus Antilocapra; species Antilocapra americana. The sequence goes on from ML661902.1 coordinate 8,956,412, forward strand.
AGTGGTATGTTTTCATTTTAGGTTGAAACTGTCCACTGCTGCAAGATAGGCAAGCAATCAACTTTATATTAACCTTCTATCCTACAGCCTTGTTGTAGTCACTTATTAGTTCCAGTAGTTTTGTTATTTTGCTTCTGTTGAGTCTTTGAGATTTTCTACATAGACAGTCATGTCATCTGTGAACAAAGAGAGTTTTAGTTCTTCCTTCTTAACCTGTATACATTTTATTTTCTTGTCTTATTGTATTACCTACAACTTCCAGTACTGTGTTGAACAGCAGAGGTAGGAGGAAATATCCTTGCTTTTGCTGTGATCTTTGGGAGAAAGTATCTAATTTCTTACCATTAAGTGTGATGTTAGACTTAGAGGGTTTTTGTGCAAGTGTTCTGTATCAAGTTAAGAAATTTCTTCTCCCTCTAGTTAGCTGAGACTTTTTATTATGAATGGATTTTAGATTTTGCCATTGCTTCTTCTGCATTTATTGATATAATCAAATGATTTTTTTTCTTAGATTGTTTTATGATGGATGACAATAATCGATTTTTTAATGTTTTATACCTAGAATAAATCCTATGTGTTGGAGTGTATAATTCTTTGTATATTGTGTTGGGGTTGATTTGCTAATATTTTGCTGAGGATTTTGGCATGTATATACATGGGAGACAATATTCTGTAGGGTTTTTTTTCTCATAATGTCTTTATCTGATTTTGGTTTGGGGATAATGCCAGGACTCATAGATTGAGTTAGAAAATATTTTTTCTATTTCTACTCTCTGGAAGAGATTATGAAGAGCTAATTGATATCAAAAGAACAAGAATTGGTATCATTTCTTCCTTAAATGTTTATTTAATTCATCTGGGCCTTGTGCTTTCTTTTTTGGGATATCATTGGCTGTTGATTTATTTAATAAGTAAAGACTTATTCAAACTGTCTATTTCTCCTTGTATGAGTTTTGTATTTTGTATATAACAAGGAATTTGGTCCATTTTATCTAAGTTATTATATTTGTGAACATAAGAGTTATTCATAATGTTACTTTTAATGTCCCTGGAATCAGTGAGGACTTCTCTTTCATTTTGCTATTAGTAATTTTTATCTTCTTTTTCTTGGTTATCCAGGCTAGAGGTTTATTGATTTTATTAATTGTGATAGGACAAAAATGCCTCTTCTCAAAGTTATCCACATTAAATCACTGGAACTTTTAAGTGTTACCTAATGTGGCAAGGAGATAGAAGAAAGTTCCAAACACTTGGGAACTAAACAACACATTTCTAAATAATGAATAAGTCAAAGGAGAATTGTCAAGGGAAATTAGGATATATATATATGTATGTATATATGTGTGTGTATATATATATACACGTGGAAGTGAATGAAAATAAGCCTGCAACATAGCAAAATTTCTGAGACACAGCTAAGGCAATGCTGAGAGGGAAATTTTTAGCACTAAACCTTAGGGAAATTTGAAATGTATCAAATTAACAATCTAAGGTCCTACCTCAAGAATATGGAAAAAGAACATTAAAATAAATACAAACCAAGCAGAAGGAGGAAAATATTAAAAACAAGAACAGAAAGAAGCACATAAGAGCAGAGAGAAGAAACATGACGAATATCAGGAATGATGGGATATCGCTATGAACTTTCCAGAAATAAACACAATAAGAGATTAGTGTGAACAGCTGTACGTGCATAAAAATGGAAGCTTAGAAACGACAGACCATTTCCTCAGAAAAAAACTATTATTCCATTATTGATACATGCAACAACCTGAATGAATTCCTGGGGAACTATGGCGTGAAAAGAAAATCCCCAAACCTTTCTATTTGTATAACACTCTTGAAATGACATTATACAAATGGGAAACAGATTAGTAGTTATTAGATTTAAGGAGAGGGTGGAGTAGTAAGGAAGTAGGGAAAAAGGAGGAATCTTTGTGGTGAAATAGCTGTTTTGTATCTTGTCTGTATCCATGTCAATATCTTGGTGGTGCTATTATGCTATAATTTTACAAAATGTTACTATTGGGGGGAAGGTGGTTAAGGGTACCAGGCATCTTCTATATTTCTTGCAACTCCATATGAATTTGCAATTATCTCAAAACGAAAAGGTAAATTTTTAAATATTCCTCAAAAATGGAATGGAATGGAGTGGAGATGAGGGAACACAGAGGGGGATGAGGCTTCTCACAAACATAAGGACAAAAGGAAGGGAAGTAAAACTGATATGACTCTTCTAGAATGCTAAAGTCCACTTATTCAAATGGAGCATTTAAGCAACAATGTTCAGTAGATCATTTTTGTCAGCCTCTTACAGAAAAGCCACTGTGCTTGGCCATAGAAGGAAATAAAGAAGAGTACAACTATTAAAGCAGGAAAGATAAGACAAGTGTAGAGTAGGTGTGAGGGATAGTGGAAAGGGATGAAGTTGTGTCTCCTTGGCAGGATATGGGAGGGTGACTTCATGATGGCTGTGATGATTCATCTGGGTCTTAAAGTGTGATCAGGCATTCTAGTGGAGGCAACAGTGTGAGCAATAATCCACAGTGAAAAGCATGAGGCTGTTTTTAAAGAATAATTTATGTTACCATTTGGCTAGAATAAAAATGTTGATAGCATAGGTATGATGAAGCCTGAAAAGAAAAGCAGAACAGAGTTCTGGAGCACCTTGAATTGTCAGACTAAACCTTGGGACATCCAGGGAACTTACCCTCCAAAAGTGAAGGAGAAATAAAGAGTTTCTTAGACAGACAAAAGCTGAGGGAGCTTGTCACCAAAACACCTGCCTTGCAGGAAATGTTAAAAGAAGTTCTTCAGAGAAAAGATACTCACAGTCAGTCAGCAACTCAGACTAAATTAATTGATGCAATAAACCGGGAAGTAAAAAACAGGTTCCGTCTTTTCAGAAAATGTAGTTAGGACGGCATAGCTCATATTTCTGCTTTCCATACTGGCTTTGTCTCTATTTATTTTTATTCAGTAAAACAAGCCAAACCTGCCTGTTTTTTTTTTTTCAAATGATTTAATAATGTTATCAGTGAGTGATAAAGGTTAGGAAAACTAGGTTACTTCTTCCAATTCATGAAAAATCTGTAGCAACAGGCAGGGTTTTTTTATAAATCAGAATATTTATAAAATATCTAAGTATTATATGAGGTCTTATACAAAATAATTAGATATAAATTATTTCTTCAAAAATTGTATAATGTAAAAAAATTATATAGTGTATAAATAGCTGGTTTCCACCAGGTGTTGTGCTAGATATTTTCATATAGATCACCATATTTTTTTCTCATATAAACTTAATGAGGTTTTTCTCATTATTTTAGAGTTGAGGAAATTAATAGTCAAATTTCAGCAAGACTGAAATTTGAATCTCTTTCTTCAAAATCCAAATCCAATCTCTTTTTATTTACCAGATTTAACATTCTTGACAGATTGGATAATTCTTTGTTGTGGGGATCTGTCCTCTGCAATGTAGGATGTTTAGCAATGTCTCTGGCCTCTACTCACTAAATGCTGGTAAAAATATTTGTAAAGGCTCACTTTCTATAGAAACATTCACTAAGAATTACATAATTTCAAAACTGGAAGAGTTAATTTAATTTTTTTATGTTACTTCATTATCTTCATAATAAATAGGGTTGGTTCATCCCACAGCACCAGTTCTGCTTACCAAACACCACCGCGATGGAAATGCCCTGTAAACCATACTCTTTCTGGGGGTGATAAACAGCTTTTCTGTTGTTGTTTTATCATTTATTCTTACTGCAGCTTAAAATATTTTCCTATACAATGTCATTTAAGTGCCATTAAATTGTAATGCTGCTGCATGGGAAAAGATGCATCTGAAAAGCAATGCATCTCAATCAACTTGGAACAGAGGTTAAATGTGATATGACTCTGAAGAAAAACAATGTGACCCTCTTTCAATTTAGGGAAGAACTTTCTGAAGAAAAGTGTTAGTGTAGGCTTTTCTCATGACTCAGATGGTAAAGAATCTGCCTGCAATTTAGGAGAGCCGGGTTCCATCCCTGGGTCTGGAAGATCCTCTGGAGAAGGGAATGGTTATCCACTCCAGTGTTCTTACCTGGAGAATTCCATGGACAGAGGAGCCTGGCGGGATACTGTCCATGGGGGCCATGAAAAAACAGCACTAAAACAAAAATTTACTTCAGTGGTTATAGATTAATACACACTAGGAATGTATCCCCTCTAGTTCACCTTTATTCCTGTAAGAAAATTTCCCTAAATTATAAACATTCTGATTTGTTGAAATTTATGAGTATATTCTTCCCATAAAATAAAATTTCCCTATGTATGTTAATATGTTGGAATTAGAAAATAAATCACATGATGATATTTTAAAAAACCACCAAGTATTGTAAGTTCTAAGAAGGAAAAGAGGTTCTGTGAGGGAACATATAAATTTAAATGAAGAGACATGAAAGTTTTGTCTGAGAAAGCAGTACTTATGCTGAGACCTAGGAATTTAGTCACATAGAAGCATGGAGAGAAGGCATTCCAAACAAATGCTTCAAGCAGGAAAAGCTTGCTGTACCTGAGAAATGGAATGTCTGCTGAAAGGTGGTACGTAGAGAGACCAGATGACAGAAGGCTTTGTAGCCCATGGCAAGTAGGGGAGGATTCCAGCCCAAGTGAAAGGCTGGGGTGTTCAGGTCCTGGCTCTGCTAGGGGAAAGATTAATTACATTACTTCTGTTGTTGCTTCAGTTTCATATTAGTAAAAATTTAATATTAATAGGACTTCCTTCTGAAGTTGTTGTGAGGTTTAGTTAAAATATGTAATGTGTTATTCTCATCAGAGATTTATTCTGAGTTCAGTGAGGTACTATTACAAGATTTTGAGTGACATTATCTAATTCATCTTTTTATGAGATCACTCCAGCTACTACTTCAGTCTGAGAAAGACTTGATGGGGGTTTAAAGGTTTCCAAAACACGCTGAATGATGAGTAGGTTTTTGAGCTTGAGAATAAGGGGTCCTGGTCACAGGTCCATCTGAGAGAAAAATTAAAATCAGGTAGTATAAACTTACTCCCCAAAAGGAAACTATTAAATGATAGAAGACTAATAAATGATGAATGATTAGGGAATTAAATTGGGATAACATTGATTTTAATAATGGTATAGTTTTTAAAACTGAGTCATTGATTCTTAATAGTTAATTGGTTATAATATACTAGATAGTGTTTTAGGTATCATAAACAAATGCAAAATTCCCAAAATAAGCTGACCAACTTCAAGTTTTAAATGAGGAGCATATATGTAAGATTAAAATATGAAGGAAGTGGATAGGCTAAGATTTTTTTAAATAGGACACAAGAAAGCGCTGCCATTAATGGAATAATAATAAACTGGATTTCATTAGCATTAAGAACTTATATTCATCAAAAGACACCATTAAGAGAATGAAATATCACTGTACCCCTATTAAAGTGGCCGCAGTTTAAAGGACTGGCAATTCCCACTCTAAGGTTGCACATAGAGCAACTGGAACTCCCTTGTGATGGGAGTGTACACTGGTGTGACCACTTTGGGAAACTTGGCGGTATCTGCTAAATCTGGACATACGTATACCCTAAGGAGAATTCTGTTCCAGGTATGAGTGCTTTTGTCATTTATATCTCAGTAAACCTGGAAACAAAAAACAAAACAAAAAAGAAACACGTACGTAGGTCCATGAAAAGACACATACAGGAATTTATTCATGGCAGCAACAGTGGAATTGTGAGACAAGTGGCTGTGTATTTATGTAACAATACTTAATAGAATAAAAAAAGGGGAACTACATGCAACAACAGGATGAATCTCATAAACATTATGTTGGGCAAAATAAGTCAGAGAAGAAGTTCAAAAATGCAATATTAATCTTGATAGAGGTTAAATTAGTGATTACCTTTGGGAAGGAGATCAACTGTAAGGACTGGAGTCTTCTGTATTTGTTCTGTGTTTTGTTCTTTGCATTTTGTCAAAGCTGAATATTTTAGATTTGTGCACATTGTATAATTTAAAATGTAATTGACATTTAAAAGTAAGAACAGACTTTTTAGAGGTTTTGTTTTGTTTAGTTTTTAGTTTCTTTCTTGGGTCTTTCAAGTAAACAAAAAGAGTGGATTGAAAGAAATTGGAAGTTGGAAGAATGTAGAAAGTATGAGAGGACAAAGAAAGAATAGGAAAATGAGCAAGAGACAGCAGTCTTTAAGCATATGGATTGGTAAAAAGAAGAATGAAATAAGGGTTAGGTACATAAACAAGGTGGCGAAAAAGCACAAAGGAAGATAGTTTCTTTGCACTCTGCCAATCTGGCCCCATACACCGTTTTTATTTCATACACAGTAATCAATCACTTGACCACAGTGTAGCAGCATTCTCTCTTCCAGATTAATTTGAATTCTGGAATGATTTCTTTAGGTGTGCCAACTGTCCCTGCCTCAGATCCTTCTTATTTCCTTGTGACACCTTCTCCAAAGTGAACACCTTGGAGAGGTGTATAGGTTGCTAAAGCAAAAAGAAGAAATTTATAATTACTTCAGTTTGAAAAGTTTTAGAGAAAGTACTAGGCTAGATATTCGGCCAGAGTTAAAGTTCCCTGACAAGCTTTCTGCAGCTTTAAGAATTACATTACTTTCTTTCAACATTATCAATCTGTATTATATAGTTGGGTTGTTTTACTTCAAGTCTCCCATCGACATTTCTTTTGTATGCATATACTGAAATGATTTTATTTAATAAAAAAAGAACATTTCCTGTGTGGATTTTAAATTTCCCCTTATTAAATATTTATATTTTCAAAATGTCTTTATTTAATTGAGTGAGGTGCTTGGTGCCATTTCAAAATAACCTCAGGTGGTAGGTGTAATGACATATCAAAGATTTGACCTTTAGCATTTTAGGATTCTATTTGTCTGCATTTTCTCCTGCATTCATTTGGTCTTAATTTATATGCAGTTTCTTTGTACGACTTAATGAGTGGGTGTATTTGGAGTAAGATTCATTAACAAAAAGAAAATATATCTGAATACATATTATTTCTGTGTGGTCCGACTAGTAATTTTAACCTCATTCATATCTCAACTGTGACAAGTAGAAAATGCTGTGTATAAGGATGATCAGTATTTGTACAAACCTCATTCATTCTCATTAAGTGTTCAACTGAATCAGACCCTGAATCTACTAAACTGATGCCCATTCTCTTACTTCTCACTTCTTTGCAGTCAGCTTATTACATTCTTTTATTTACCTAGAGATACTTTATTTTCCAATCCTTTTCTATTCCTTTTAAAGAAAATTGAATGTAATATTTACACTGATATAATTAAATTAACATCTTACAGCATCTTTTTGTATGCTTTGGTAGCAAAGATAATCATTTGTCTGGGTAGCTTTCAGCTTAGAAGCAGAGAAATGGATGGATAATTATCAAGTATAATATTGTGATATAAAAATTACTTTCGTTTATCCATTTAAGTATGCCTTTATTGATTTTTAGAAATGGATCTTTCTAACTGGAGATTTTTGTTTAATAGATTATTGGTCAGTAAGCCAACATATCTACGTTTTAATTTTTTTATATATATATTTTCTCAGTTTACACAAATCTTTATCCCAAGAAGAAAATCTGAAGGATCAGTTTAATCATACACTTAGTACCTATGAAGAAGCTTTAAAAAACAGAGAGAACATTGTTTCCATCACTCAACAACAAAATGAGGAACTGGCTACCCAACTGCAGCAAGCTCTGACAGATCGAGCAAACATGGAATTAGAGCTTCAGCATGCTGTAGAGGCCTCCCGAACGGCCAATGATAAAGTTCAGAAGTAAGTAAAATGATCTTGTATTATTTCAAAAGTATGAAACAAAACAAGGCAAAAGCACTTTATTCATGCTATTAATAACTTCAGACAAAAGTGGATTGAGCCAAATGAACTTTTTTAGACTACCTGTCATATTTAAATTTGGGGTCAAAAAGTCATTTACTTGGGATTCGTGGTTACTGTTTAGGGCAAACAACTTTTATTTTTGTTTGTTTTTAACTTTTTTTAACTTTAGTAATTGATCTTCATGGAGGCCTTACAATAAAAATCATTTCATAGGTAATACATGAATTTATTAGCAAAGGGAAGAGGTGGACAAGTTACCAACTTTATTCTTTCAGCATCAAAATAATCCTGCCTAAGCTGAAATCTTCTGTGATCTTGCAGTTTTAGACCTCTGGGTACATAGAATCCAGTACAGTGAAAGTCATTTTCTTGTGTTGTTCCTCTGAAGAATTCAGTACAGCTTTTCACAGTGCATGATATTTATTTTAAATAATCTTTGCATTTTTATTGAAATTTAAATAAAGCTAGATAATCAATCAGTCTTTAATGATAGCTAGCAAAATGATAACAAATAACTTACCAGATAAGGAAGTCGCTTGTTAATTGATGAGACTTGAACACTGTAGCAGAATTTTCTAAGGCAGCTTTAGTGTAATAGAACTTTGTCATTTTAATGGAGCCCTTTTTTATATGCTAACACTATTGCATCATTTACACACCTAATTGCATTCAATTCTAAGACACTGAATTCTAAGACAAAGGGTTCTAAAAACATACCCTTTTCCTTAGCAATTTTTTTTCATTTTTACAGTGTGAAGTTTAAGTGCTAGCTTCAAGATTTCTTACTTCTCACTACTTCTTATTTGAAAATAGGTCTCAGATATTTCCCTCACACCCCTGAAATTATATCTTATATCTTGATTCATAGCCCAAGCTCAGGTACATATGTAGTCGGGACTTTTTTAAAACAGATTAGGAATTTTAAATCAATGTCTGCTACCTTGAAACTTATAATTTATGGTATTATATTTTTATAGGTTTAAAGATTAAGTTTATATTTCTCCAGCAACTGTCTATAATTATTCACAATGAAATATTAACATTCTAAGAACACCAAGATAGATATTTAGGTCGATTTCATTTCGTTGTCAATTGCAAATCAGTAACTTTTGACAGTCAAGATCTATTTTGGTTCAGCTTGCTTAAAAGCTACAAGTACTTTAAAATTTCAAAGTTTTCTTTACATGTAATCCTTTAATTTCTTTACATAACTAAAATTCCCTAAAATTGTGTTTCTCAAAGAGCACTAGATTTCTAAAAAATTTGGAAATGTTGTCAACTTTCATTTTTAAATCTCATCACCTATCTTATTATTTTGTAAAAGAAATAACTTTGTACCACAAGAAGTAGAAATAGCATTTTTTCTTGTAATGCTTAACCTTTTGAAAAACTAGTGATATTGTCCTTATTTTTCACATTTAATAACAGACAAATCAAGACTTAGAAATGGCACTAATCCATGGACAGGGTTTAAGTGCAAGAATTATGTCAGTTACCAGTGTTAAATTTTAATTTAAATGTTAAATCTTTTATTGTGATTTCCAGCAATCAGACCTAGAAGAAATATTATCAGGCTTTCCTTTTCATATTTTATACAGTGTCTTTCATCTCTGTTGCCCTCAAGTGTGCAGTATATCTTCATCACAGTTAAGGTGGACATCAGCCTATTTTATTGGATATAAGATGATAGCCTTCCAGGAAGCTAGCTTGTAAGATTTTATTATATGGTATTAGTATCCTCTATATAATCTGAAATTACTATTACTAGCAGTTAATTTTGAAGGTCCTTTGTAAATATATCAGTATTCCAGGCAATAATTAAAATTTAAACTAAAAAGATTCACACTTTCCCTTTTCCCTTCACAATTAAATTTCTTAAATAGCTGATCTGTATTCACTCAAATTTTTCAATTCCCATTTGCTCATCTGCTACTCAATACACTATGGTTAGCTCTTATACTGAAATTGTTCTGCTTAAGATCACCAGTAATTTCTTAAATATTATATTCAGCAGCCCATTCCTAGCTATACTTTATTATAAAACTAGTATATGATCATGGTTAAATAAGTAAAAATGCTCATATGTCTTCAACATGTTAATTTAAAATCTCAGGCTCTGGATTCAGAATTCGTAGGTATGTGAACTAGGACATTTTATTTTAAAACATTGTGCTGATGTGGACAATAAAATGTGGAGAGTGATACTCCTACCTCATAATGTGGTAAGAATTAGATGAGATAATACATGTGATGCTTTTAGAACAATGTGTAGTGCATAGTCCCTCCTCTTGTCATTTCACTCACACTGCACTGTCTCATTCTTCAGAAGGGCACTACCTTTTCCAGGCTAAATGTCTTTATATATGTTGGCCTCTCTCCTTGGAGCCTTTGCCCCTTTTCCTTCCTGAGATTTGTATCCATCCTATGAGACTCACTACAGTGTAGAAGATAGTCAAGATTTGTAGTCAAATCGGACAGACCTGGGTTTGAGTCCCTGCTTTCCTACCTATCTCCTGTCAGATTTGGGGCAGATTACTTAACCCCTGAAGCAAAATTTTTTCAGTGAAATTTTTTGAAATTTTCCAAACTCAGTGAAAAAATTTGGACAGTTACAATGACTTCACAGGGAGAGTTTATGTGAAGAATAAACTGGATAGTATGTAAAGATGTAAAGATGCCTAGTTTGTAATCAGTTACTGTCGCATTCTGCAAATTAGATCATTAGTATCACCACATTTATCAAACCCACAGGAGTAGTTCAACTGCCTTTTCTCTACCAAGTCTTCTCCAACATCCTAGAAAGTTAAATCACTGTCTTCTGTGTCATAGATTTTTTTTGGTGAAAAATTACTCCTCTGAAAATAAAGCCCTCCCATTCTGTATTTCCTGTCTCCACCATAGTCCTCAAAATTTTCAGCCCTTTCCTTCTTCCCTCACTCTTCCTTGTCACTTACATTCACTTGGCCATCAGTTTCTTCTGCCTAAGTATCTCCTGATTCAGCCACTTTTCCCTTGTTAATTTCATTAATTCAGGCCCTCATCTTTCCTCATGGCTATTGAAATAATCATTCCTCTAGACTATTGAAATAATCTTAGAACTAGTTTACCTGCCTGTAGCTCTCTCAAAATTTGTCTTTCTTAACGCTACCAGAGTTAATTTTTCTAAAACACCAATCAAGTTATATTATTTCCCTATTTGAAATCTTTCAGGGACTCTTCAACCCCTGCAAGTTAAAGTTTAAACAGCTTAGCATGATACAGGAGGCCTATTGGTGGGCTTCTCCCATTGTTTTAGTATCATCTCCCCCCATGATGCCCTACCACAGTATCTCTGCTCATGCCATTTCACCTTCTTAGAAAATATTCCTGCCAGATTTTGTTATTCCTTAAATTCTGCTAAATTTTGTTATTCCGTAAATTCCTAAATGTTACCCCTGTGATGCTTCTTTATATTTCCATTCTTTAATGCTTCCGTCTTAATCATCTAGGTGTTAAAATTGCTTTGTATATCTGTATCCTATCTACTCTGATCCCTGCAAAATTAGTCATCATTGAGCTTTTCCAAGCCATAGATGATGTTCTGTTCATCTTTGTACACCCATTGCCTCCAAATACTTGGCACAGATGCCTACTGTTAAGTGGGTACTCTATAAATGCTTATGAACACATGGGCTAGAAAAATTTAATAGTTTGATATAGTGACAGAAAAGGGTTTCCCTGGTGGCACAGTGGTAAAGAATCCACCTGCCAATGCAAGAGATGCGGAGACAGGGATTTGATCCCTGGACAGGAAGATCTCCTGGAGGAGGAAATGGAAACCACTCCAGTATTCTTATCCGGAGAATCCCATGGACAGAGGCACCTGGCAGGCTACAGTCCATGGGTTTCAAAAGAGTCAGACATGACTGAGTGATTGAGCACACAAATTTACTAGTGATCAGCTTGTTCTAATCACAAACTTCCATCAAGTTTAATTACATTTAAAAGTCCTGAAATCTTCAGTAAATAGAACAGAGAGACCATAAACTATTTCTAAAAATTGTATTTTAAATTTATATTTTATTTCTTTGAGTAAATCTTTTTCTGAAATTTTTTAACCTATAGGAGTATATTTGGAAAGGAAAGTTGTACAGAATTACTATCCATAAAGTAGCCAATATTTATAAGCAGATAGTCACATATACAGTAAAACGTGATGAATGCCAGACTTCACAGACCAAAAATAACTTCTTGGCCCAGGTATCTGGGTGATACCTAAAATTCCACCAATGGAAATCCATTCTTTTGCCTTCAACATTACTCTCCTTAGGTAGGTCTCTTTTTAAAGTGTATTTGTTTGTGGAAAACGAGCACATAGTCATTTACCTTTTAGGGGTTTTTTTGGTTTGTTTTTTTTTTTTTTTTTTTTTGGCTGATCCTGGATGCAGAGATTTACGTGGAGGCTTAAAAAACAGGTTAAGAACATGAGAACTTTGTTATAAAAAATTTTTCTTCATAGTTTTGCCTGGACCATCCATAGTCCTCATTCATTAAAAAGAAAACTGATGCACTAGTCCACTAAATGATGTTTTTATCACATGAGATTATAAAATCGGATTCTTTGTGCCTGTATTTTTCCATCTGTCTTTCCATCTACACTTAAACTTCTTCTGGCTTAGAGTAAAAGTTACCAAAGGGATTTTTTAATATATTTTATTGTAATTAATGTATTTAAGCTACACAGTTACCTAAAAGTATTTACAGCCAGACTGACATGGTTAGAAGACCTCTCAAAGATCTAGGTTTTAAAATGAAGTAACTTTCATCAGCTACCATCTTTTCTTTGGGCCGGATTTACACTGATGTTATTTTTTTCCTCATAAACTATAACTATATAATGAATAGGTTGGACCATAATTGTAAACTTTTAATATATCTTCAAGAAGAAAAATGTATCAGCTATTTAGAATTTTCTTTCTGTACTTTAAAAAAATCAGTTACTTAACATTTGCAGGCCTTCTAATTTTTAATTGCATAATTAAAATTTCAAAGATCAGCATAAAACTTTTCCTTCTGAAATATAGGGCATCCTGTGGCTTTGGAGTGCTATTTAAAAAAAAGAAAAGAGCATGTAAAGCTAATAAAAGTCTTTCCTGCCGTTGGCCAAATACTGATTTCTATGAAGAAGTTGAGGTTACAAAGAAGTCGTGAATTCTCAGCCTGGTTTCCCTGCTGATGAGTGAGCGCAGTCTGTAGTTCACGTCGAGGTATCAGGGGAGTCGCCATAGCGTCACACAACGGTTCTTAGCGGAGAGCAAACATACTTTCCACAAACTTAGCTGCTTAATCTGTTTGCAGGTTGAATTATAAAACAGGGTAGATGACTCTGGGCGCTGGGAAGGGGAACAGAGCATTTCCAGTTTCTTGACTTTTTTTTTTTTTTAAAAGCCTGCTATTATTTAAAAAAAAAAAAAAACCTACAGTTTCCATCAAAAGACTTCACCAAACTTTGTAGTTTTGTTGCTAGCTCCAGATCTGATATTAACTATAATGATAAATGATTATGCTCAAATAGTCTTACATAGTTTAATGTGAAAAGCATCAATGAATTTTTTTACACAGTTGCATTAATATTGTGTTTTCATTAAAATTATTCTACTTCTTGCCAACTTTATCTTGCTATTTTCCCTGTAAATTATTGGTTGGACTACAAATTGCAAAGCAATACTAGATGTATTGTGAATGCTTTGTAAATATGATACTTGTTAATTGAATCAAGCAGTACATTTCATAAATTCTCAACTCAGCATAAGGTTTAAATCAATATTTAGTAAAATGTTGAAAGTTTACTTGGATTTATTAGTATTATTAGTAAATGAAGATTTAAAACTTTTCTGGAATTTCTTCATAATCTTTTTTGTGTTTGAGATTTTAAAAGCTCTGTGGAATATGATATATACCTCAGCAAATAATAAGTCAAGTAGTTAATTTATTTGTGATAGTTTATGTACAACTGAACACCCCCATCAGCTTTGGACAGCACCTTCTAAATCTAGAAATAATTAGATATAGCTTTTTTATGTCATTTATATATGGAAAATGGACTCAGATGCCGCCTAAACAATCATCGTAAAATATACACCATCTAACATGCTTAATTTTTATTCTTGAACACATGATATGCTTTTTAAGAATTTAATGTTCTGGGTTTTTTAATCATAACACATGTTTTTAAATTAAATACCTATTTAACTTATGAAATACATCTTGTACTCTATCAAACAAGTATGTATTTTATAAAAACTTTAATTCCATTATATATTTGTATAGTGGATCACCTCTCTTACACACTGAGTACATAAAGTAGCTTTCCTTAGAGCTACTTTTATTATATACAGAAATATCTACCGTGTTTGATAGGTGATATAATTATATTCATTTCTTTATAAAAACTAGAGAATTGAGGCTTATACCTTAATCTTCAAGGAATGTCTCACTTTGACATGAGAAAGAAACAGTTTTAATTGTCTAGCTCGTTTCTTTCTACCAGGAAAGGATTAATCTGTGATTATTAAAATTGAGAAATTCCAATGAAGTGGAAAGTAAAAGATCCAGGCTAAAGAAGAAGAGAGATTCTCTAAACCTAAGTATCTGCCCTGTCCCTATTAAGTTCCCTTTTATAGTTAATTTTATGGAATGAATCAGCCTGAAAGTAGGGACTAAAAAGTTAAATCACAACATGACTTCTTCCATGTGATTTCGCTGCTTCATTTCAGAGTCTGTCTTCACTAGTTGATCTAGAGTTGGACTAGTATTCATCTCAGCCCACTAAGATAGACAAAACACGTTTCAGATGATCACAAGAGGAATGAGAGAAAAAGAACAGAAGTGTTGAATAAGAGACTCATATAGTTTCTGTCTAAGACTAAATGCAGGAATTTGTATTGTTTTTTATTAATCCCAGTGTTACAGTAATTGAAATCAGAGGTAAGAGTTCCTATTATTTTAGGGAAATTATTTATTGGTGTTCAGTCGCTAAGTCATATCTGACTCTTTACGACCCCATGCACTGCAGTACACCAGACTTCTCTGTCTTCCACTATCCTCCAGAGTATGCTCAAATTCATGTCCATTGAGTCGGTGATGCATCTGACCATCTCATCCTCTGCTCCCTGTTTCTTTTGCCTTCAGTCTTTCCCGGCATCAGGGTTTTTTCCAATCAGTCAGCTCTGCATCAGATGGCCAAAGTATTGGAGCTTCAGCTCCAGCATCAGTCCTTCCAATGAATATTCAGGGTTAATTTCTTTTAGGATTGACCAGTTAAATCTCCTTGCTGTCCAAGGGCCTCCCAAAAGTCTTCTCCAGCTCCACATTTCGAAAGCGTCAATTCTGTGGTGCTTAGCCTTCTTTATGGTTCAACTCTCATGTCTGTACATGACTACTGGAAAAACCATAGCGTTGACTATATGGACCTTCATAGGGAAATTATAGGATGCACTTAATGATGATCAAGTACACTTTAACTGAAACTTGACAAGCTGAGAAAAGTACAAGAGTTCTTACACTGTGGAGATGTCCTATTGTGATTTTCATCCATATGCATGAAATGTAAGTTCCTTAGAGTGGTCTTTTTTTTTTAATATATTTTTGAAATTTGTTTATTCAGTATGTTCCATTGGTTGGATGCAAATGGGATGGTATAGACTCTTTCTAGAACAGGAACACTATCTCTACAAACAGCAAAGCCATTATAGCAGAATCAGGTTACCCCTGGCCAAGGGCTCTTCCACCGAGGTCCTCAGCCCCCAACATGGCCTTCACTGTCCCTTGTCTCCTGGTATTTACACCCTCGTGTTAATTCCCCACATAATGAGTAGAGTACTTGTGTAGCAAATGGGATGCAGGCAAACCTCAGAGATAGTGCAGGTTTGGTTCCAGACCACAGCAATAAAGCAAATATATCAATAAAGTGAGTCACACAAATTTTTTGGTTTGTGAGAACCATTTCTGAATGCCCGCTACAGAGGAAATCTGTACGTAGCAAGAGAGAACTAACATCCTCCATCTTCAAAACACCTGAGGGAACTCCCTGGTAGTCCACTGGTTAGGTCTCCAAGGATCCAGGGTTGATCCCTGGTTGGGGAACTAGGATCCTGCAGGTCACGCAGTGTGGCCAAAAAAACAAAAGCAAAAAACAAACACCCAAACTGTGGTCTGTCTTTGGCCATAGTTTCTTCTAGCTGCCTTAGAGTGGTCTTATGCTCTAATCAGTACCATTTTCCTAGGTTCTGTTCTTAGCTCCAGTTAAAAGCTTTCTTAACTGTTTAACCCTTGATCCCAGGGTACTTCATAAAGATAGGAGAACTCATCTGTCTTACCTGAGGAGAGTTTTAGAGTTGATAAAAATAAGATATATAAAGTGATTTGAACTTCCTAGGAAAGGTACTTAATATCACCAACCACTGGAACATTTTAGCATACTTCTTTTGTAGTCAAGGGAAAAAAGGAAGCTATTGTAGAAATTAGATTTTTAAAGGTTTTCATTATTCCTGCCTGGTTGCTCAACCTCATTATACTTGATAACTCGTTCAGAAATTCCTCTTTTGCTTTCTCTATTCTTAAAAGCACAGATGAATGGATCTAATGTATTTATCTGTTGATACAGAGAATGTTTACATGCTTACATGAATCGGGGTCTGATTTTTTTTTAATAAATTCTCAGTGCATTCATCTAAAGTCTGATGTATACTTCTTTACTAGGTATAGGTTTTATTCCCAGAATATAATTGAAAAATTCTAAATTGAACCCAAGAGCAACTAGAAATATAAATTTTGATTGGATTGTATGATTCTATGTTTGATTCTTTCTCCCCTTTATTCCATGTTTATCTATATCCCCCACTAAGGTATTTTTCCCAGGTTCACATTTGGCCCTCTATAAATGAAAGAATATTGTTTCTTTCAGAGTAACTCTGTCTGATAGTAAATCATAAACACTGACCTCACATAAACTTCATTCTTGATCATTTACATTTACAGAGAAAAGAATGCATTCTGTAGCAATATAGTATATAATAGCAACTGAAATGCTCCTTCTTTCTTTCTTATATTGTTTTATTAATATATTCCTGAGCAACTCAACAGATATCATTTTTTTCTTCAGCTCTTAACCTAAGTATAAAGAAAAGAATAATTTTGCTACTATACATTACTTCATCAGGTGTTCCTATGGAAAGACTAACTGGAAGTGAAAATTTTATATAGTAAATAGTATTTTGGAACCTATTACTGAGCTTAACTATTTTCATTTTTTTAATTACTTTGACGTGTATAGTATTCTAACTAATAGTTCTTGGAAACAGCATCATCATTTGACTTTTTCCTTCACATACAATAGTATCCAAAAGGATAATCAAAGTGTGTCTTCTTTCTCTTTGTGTTATACCATTTGACAAGCTACATAATGGTAAAAATAACATAAACATGCTCAAAATCTTGAAATGTCACCTTCTTTAGTTTAAACTAATCTGCCTTCTGAGCTATGTGTATTTCACATCAGTGTTCCAAGAAGTTCTCTACTACTGACTGGAGGGCCTAATCTTTCCCAGAATGATGGGAGTAGCACAGTTCAAGAACAAGAATGAATCTCTGTATAATCACACCACAATGTGAGGTGACCCTAAGATTGAGAACTGACCAGATACACATATGGGTTTTAAGAAGACTTTCTGATGCTCATTTTGACACAGCTGTGAGAAGAATGTGGCTAAGGCCCAGTAGTCATTCTTGAGTAGAGCTGGCAAAGGAAACCAGGAGGAGAAGAGAATTTAACACATGGGTGTAAGAGAGTACGGCTTCATTGATGTGATCTGAGGGGAATGCCTAATGACTGGAAGAATCAAACTTGGCAATGAAAACACAAAGCTCTTTTCATCAATTCAAACACAGACTCTAAAGCTGCAGATGGTCACCTCCAGCCTTGTCTATTCAGTGTGAGGTTTTATAAAATGGCACTTTGGTGAATACTAATAGATCAAAACAAAGATTTAATAACGTAAAGATGTGGTGTTCATTTTTAAATGAATATACAGGTCAGCGTCTCAGAAAAGGATAAAAAGAATACCTTTTATATGTGGGTCTAAAGTCTTTTTGTTATTTTTCAACTTCAAAAATAAATAACATTTATCTTCGAAAATAAATGACAAATGTACAGATTGTATTTTATGGAAAACAGTTTACATTATGAAGGAGACCAAAATCAGAATTTTTCTTTACACTCATTGATTTCACTACTTTCGTTTGAGGACTCTCAATTTATAACATTTGTTAATGTCATCCTTTAATATTTTCTTGAAACTCACTTGATAGGGTAAATCTGTGTTGCCATTCTCAAGGATTAATCAGTCTAATTAATTTAGGCCAAAATATTTTACAGTTGGAATAGAACTTTTTTCTTGCCTTTTTAGAAAATGCAAAGAGATGTCGTTTAGTACAAAGGAGTCTTTGAACTTTAATGCATTCTTGAAAGGTAGTTTGCATTTGATTTTGTAAGATTTTAGAAGTTCATAATTGTATATATAGTCAAGAGGTAGTTCACTATACTCACCTGTTATTAATGCTTACATAACTGAATCTTACTTTAATTAAAATATGGTGTATTTTTCCAGAACAAATTTTATTATTAGACTTGTCTAGCACGTAACAGTTTATAAACGTCTTGAGGTAAATCCAAACCAAGTAAGCTTTATTTTCTAAAATACACTTAAAATATGAACATGACTAATTAATAGCCTTCATATTTCTATTATATGTGAAGTAAATATAATGAATAAGTCTGTGTTCCTAATACTTTTATCTAGTAAGTGACATTAACATAAAATACTAGAATTGAAAGTTAAGAGGAATGCAGCCAAGTATCTGGTAGAAATGCCAGCAAACTAAAAGCCCTTGACTGTCATTAACTGGGTGTGTACAAGTTAATTCGATTGCGTTTCTTTTTAGTTTCCTCATCTGGAAGGTGGAGCTGATAGTCTTGCTGTAACTACTTCCAAACATGACTGTGAGAATCAAATAATATGCATGTGCATGAAAGTACTTTGAAAAATATACACTTTATAAATGCAAGCCATAGATTGAAGAATATCTTCTACTTACAATATACATTCTAGATTAAAAATAATAATTACCTCTTTGGAACCAGAAAGGAGTGAGTTAGAAAAATAATATTTTAGCCTCAGAGACGATGTAGATGTCATATAACTGGAAAAGGTGATTCTCCACATAAATCTTGGAAACCAAAAGTAAAGAGGATTCTGTGCTTTCTCATGCATTACTGGTGAGATTGCAAAATAGTGAGAAAAAAAAAGCCCTATGGTGTTGAATTTGATGGTATGACGATATCTAACAAACTCAATGGGATTCCCAGGTGGCGCTAGTGGTAAAGAAATAGCAAAGAAATAGCCTACCAATGCAGGAGAAATATGAGATGCCAGTTTTATTCCAAGGTCAAGAAGATACCCTGGATGAGGGCATGGCACCCCACTCCAGTATTCTTGCCTGGAGAATCCCATGGACCGGGAAGTTGGCAGGCTGCAGTCCATAGGGTCGCAAAGAGTTGGACACTACTGAAGCAATTTAGCATGCACACACAGCAGAATTACATTTACCCTTTGACTAAGGAAAATCACTTTTAGGAATTCCTCCTAAGAATTGTAGTATTATTATCATCATTACTATTATTTAGTGAATGCACTGCGTGGCATGTGGGATCCTAGTTCGCTGGTCAGGGATCAAACCTGTGCCCCCTGCAGTGGAAGCACAGAGTCTTAACCACTGAACCAGAGAACCCCCTACAGTATTAGTTTTAATAGCAGACAGAAACAACCCAAATAGGAGAGTAGATGAATAAACCATGAATATATCTGCATAGTGTAATACATGTGCTTACTCAGTCGTGTCCGACTCTTTGCAACACTGTGACTGTGGCCTGCCAGGCTCCTCTGTCCATGGAATTTTACAGGCGAGCATACTGGCATGGGTTTCCATTTCCTACTCCAGGGGATCTTCCCGACCCAAGAATCAAACCTGCATCTCCTGAGTCTCCTGCATTGCAGGCAGATTCTTTACCACTATACCACCTGGGGTAGTGCTTAGTGTGATACAGTGCAACTTTAAAGAATAAAATAGCAAGGAAGATGTCTATAAATGAATGTTGACTGACATATTGCTAATTGGAAAAAATCAAGTATTTATATGATATAATAAGTGAGAAATAAGGATAAGAAGAACAAGAAGGATGTTTATCCTTTGGAGGTAGATAGGAAAGAGACACAGGCATAGGATGGTAATGCAACTTTTCGAACTATGTCTTTTTGTATAGTTTGACCTTTGAACTGTGTATATGTTTTAAATATTTAGAAATTGAAATCAAGTGAAAAAATTAAAAAGCACCCATGAAAACGAATACAAATAGAAATGAATGTACCTGACTATATCAGATTGGTTAGATTCTTATAGAGAGAAAATAATTAACTCAAGAGTATTTTGACTATTAGACTGACTATGCATCATTAGAGGCAAATGTTTTAAGGACAAGAAGAAATGCAATGTAATCTTAAATTTTGCTCAGTATATTCATATTTAGTTGTACTACTGGTTATTAAAATCTTAAGACTTTTTTCTCTATATTGGTGGACTAAGGAGCTATGTAAATATTATTAGGAGCCAAAATTTACACTGTAAAATAAGTGGCATTAAGAAAAAAAACTGTAATACTCAGTTTGAGTTGAAACTATCAGAATGAATTTATGATTTAAAAATATATATATTTTTCATTAGCTTTATTTATTGAAAAAGCCTTAGAAGCAAGGGATACACCTAAACACCCAAATTTTGGTTTCTGACTACATTTCTTAATAAAAGGTATCAAAGCCTCTGGGTCTGGATCATGGAAAGTACAGTGAGTCTAGATTATCATTTTGTACCAGAAAGCAAGAATGTACTCAGAGACTAATAGAGTCATGTAGAAAGGGCATGGGAACAGCTTGACAAAGTTCCCATAGACCAAAATTGAAGTAATGTATGCATCAAAAGAAGTGTGTTTAATTATAGAATCCTTAATTGTTACATTTAGGATCGAGAAAGATACTTTTTAAAAAAAGATGGAAGTTAGAAAGGAAGAATGCCATTTGTAAAGAAGAATGTGCTGTGCCTTTGTGCTCAGTCGTGTCCAGCTCTGTGACTGCATGAGCTGTAGCCAACCAGGCTCCTCTGTCCATGGAATTTTCCAGGCAAGAATACTGGAGTAGGTTGCCATTTCCTACTCCAGGGAATCTTCCCAACCCAAGGATCAAACCTGCATCTCCTGTGCCTCCTGTATTGGCAGGTGGATTCTTTTACCACTGTACCACCTGGGAAGCCCCATGGAAGGAGAATGGCAGTTAACAAACATAGAGTAATAGAATCAGAAAACTGCCATCTTGTAACCCCTACTGTAATTAATTCAAGCAAAGACCATTCCATCAGCCATGTAATGAGTTAAAAGAAGCTACTTTGGCACTATAGTCAGTCAGTCTAGTTTGGGGAAACTTACTTAGCATATACCAAAGAGTTTAGAGCTTAAAAATCAGAGAGGGCTTAGACATGGGGATTTAAGATGTCAAGTGCCTTCAAACAATATTCAGGGATTTATTATTAAAATTTACTTTAGAAATTTTTCTTACTCAAATATTCTGTGCTTATGTAAATCAAAGAAGATAGACCTAAATCATTCAACCTTTTATCAAAATTCATCTTTTAAAGAAACTCACTATAAAGAAGTTTTGCCTTAGAGATTTTATCAATCTTAGACTAGGTACTGATCCTTTATTTAAATTATGGGGTTTTTTTTTATCATGGCGTTTTTGTGTTAATTTTGATTTTTTGAAATATTGCATTAAAATATTATTTATCTTGATAATGAGCAGTTTTACACCTCTTTAATTGTTCATCTGAATTGAGTGCCCCATTCACCTCTGCCTAGATTTAGCCCTGAATACTCTATAGATGAAGAAGATACTCTCAGAGTGCACTTCTCATTTACCCTCATTCAAAAATAAGAACTGCTTACTTAGTTTTCCTAGTGTGTATGATTTCTATTGAATGGTGTTTCATGTTCAGAAATAATAGTCATAGAGTGGAGCTGAAAAACTATGGTTCTTCCCACTCTGTGGAAATTGACCAGGTTTTTAATTATATACTGTCCAGAAAGCCTACCACTCTCTGAATTTCTGTTTCTTACTTCATGGTCATTACCTGCACCACTTTTTTCAACTGTTGCTTTGTCTTTATTTCAATCATCTGGGTAGATGGGTTATTATATCTATCAACAGTAAGGCTGTGATTGTATTCTAGACCTTAAGTGTTGATTTCAATTTGAGAATATTTGGGTTTTATGATTCAAAGATAAATCGGATAGAGAAGATGACTGTGCTGATTCTACCTAATAAGTTGAATATTACTTTTACTTTGTAGGCCCCTGGCTTAGTCTTAAGTTTGAAGGTACATTGCTATATTATCTCTACTAGTCTCCCAAAGGATGTTGCCAGTCTTTTGAATTAAACTTGAATAAGGTTGATTTGTATTCCCTCTTAATCAAAATTTGATATGTTGACATTAGAAAATTTCATTCAGTGCTAATTATATATGACTTTTATGAAAGTTAGGAAGGAAAGAATCCTACATTTTAAAGTTTAGTATCAGCCTAAAGCCCTGTGAAAACAATAGTGAGTAGCTTAATAAGCCATCTTAATAAGATACCTTAATAAAACTAACCAGTTATTCTAGCTTGCTGCATTTCACTTGGCAGTATAAAAATCAATGACTTACTTTCTCCATCATTAATTGAAACTTCTCTGGATTTAAAATGATCAAAAACCTCAGCAATGTTATAGCAATGTTTTCTAACCTTTCTTGACTCTTAATTCCCTGTAGTAGTAATGAATATTCTCTAGGCAGAGTTTTAGGTATCCTTCTTATATTTGTATAAGATAAAGAAGTTAATTTGCATTGATTGTTTTTTAAGTTTTATGTTAAGTACAGTCTTTAGTATTCATATGTAACATCAGATGGTATTTTATATACGTATAAGGAAGTATTAATAGATTAAAATTTCATAATGTCTTATGGCATTAAATAACTGCTTATGAGATAATATTTGAAATTCATAGCATTTTACTTCTAAAATGAAATAACACTGGTTTTTCAACCTTTTTTTGCTAGAATATTTCCACAGGTAACACATTATAATTGTTTTGAGTCTGTACTCCAATGTATGTAAAGCTAAATTAAATATTATTATTATATATTATGGGCTTCCCCAGTGGCTCAGTGGCAAAGAATCCACCTGCAATCTAGGAGACCTGGGTTCAATCCCTGAGTTGGGAAGATCCCCAAGATCCCCTGAAGAATAGAATAGCTACCTACTCCAGTATTCTGGCCTGGAGAATTCCATGGACTGTAACCCATGGGGTCGCAGAGAGTGTGACTCGACTGAGCAACTTTCACTTTCACTTTCTTTTTTTCATTATATTATATAATATTCCTTTCACCATGAGCAAAGTGTACAACTCCAACACCTGATTTCTTTGTTCATGAACTTACTAAATATTATCTTTACTAGTCCAGTTTATGCCAACACTGATTTTGCTCTAAAATGTTCTGCTATTTGCTGTTACATGATACTAGCCTCATAGCTAGCCTTTTCAGTCTACTGAGTATGCTTAGTACATTCTATAATAAATCAATAGAATCTTGTAATGTACATACTCCTATCTCTATGAAGCAATTGTAAGCAAACTGTAAGTGAATACATGAATCATAAAGGTATGTTTTGATGAGACTGACTCTGAGAACATTTGATTTTAACAGTATACATCACTTATTGTGTGGTATAAATTGATTGTAACACTGATTATAAGTTTTTTACTAATAAATCCAGTTTTTGACTAATAAATTCAGTTAATAGTAAAACAAAATGTTTATATCATGGGAATACATTTTAAGTAATTATTCTGAGGAGCTACATGTTGGTGATCTTTAAGCAAATTAATGAATCATATTTCTTGTTTAGGGAATGAAACTGGCACCTGCTAATAAAATGTTTTATCTTTAGTCATTGAATTTTATATTGGTTTCATACATTTTCTATTATCATATTATAATAGATGGCAAAAATGCATTGAAAGTGTGTTAGTCACTCAGTCGTGTCTGACTCTTTGCAACCCCAGAGACAGTAGCCCGCTAGGCTCCTCTGTCCATGGGATTTCCCAGGCAAGAATACTGGAATGGGTTGTCATTCCATTCTCCAGGGGATCTTCCCAACCCAGGGATCAAACCCAGTTCTCCTGCATTGTAGGTGAATTCTTGACCATCTGAGCCACAGGGAAGCCCCCAAAATGCATTTTTTAAAATGCATTAAAAACTTTAAATACATTTTAATACAATTTAACACAGTAAACTCTACATTGATTAAATAACTGTATTACAAAGCTGGGAATAAAATGAATGCATCAAAGAAGTTCCTTTATAATCATGTTGTCTTGCTCATTTTCAAATAATTCCTGGGACTTCCCTTGTGGCCCAGTGGCTAACCACGCTCCGAAAGCAGGGGGTGTAAGTTTAATCCCTGGTCAGGGAACTAGATCCTGCATGCTGCAACTAAGAGCCGGTGCAGCCAAATTAAAAAATAATAGTAATAATAGTTCCTGCTTGTTAAAATTTTGTTGTTTTAAATAGCTAACCCATTCAATTTTCCAAATCCTTAAAGAAACTGTACTTTCATGATAAAACATAGCTTTGACACTCTTTTCCTGACAGATTTTGTCACTTTCAGAAATAACCCTTTTGACTACTAGACAGTGATTATTTGTATTCATAATTAGTTGATATTAGTTACTGTAAAGTGAAAAAGTAAGCATAAATCATTACAGTTGAATTGATTGGGGAAGTGAATAGTCATGTCAATATAAATATTAGAATTTTATGTTTTTATTCTATAAATATTTTAAAAACACGTAGTATAAGTCATGGGTGAATGAAGACAAACTGTATGTGGAGTTCATGAAGTAAACCTTTCAGAAGAGATAAGTAGTAAATATGCATACAAATAAGTGTATTACTATAATTTGTACTTAATATGATGAGGGAAAATTCTCTACAAACTTTAAGAGAATAAAACAGATCTAGTTCAGATTTGTGTTAAAGGGAGGATGGTTTTACTAAGTTGGGGCCAGAAGTATAAATACGAATTAGCCAAGGGGAAACCCTTCTGTGTGTAAGCCAAAGCAAAGAAATTGGTGCATGGGAGAAACTGAAGAAAGATCTTTGGGGCCAGAAGGCAGCTTGGAACAAAAAAGAAGGATGGAATCATCTTGCAGAGTCAGATCTTGAAAAACCTTGTAACCCTCATCAAGGTTTTTGTCTGTTAGTTTCCATTTTTTAACTTAAACAGTAGAATTCATTGATCAGTTTTAATAAGAGTACATGTTCTTATTTGCATATTTAAAAGATTAACCCTGAATGCTCTGTGGAGGATGAATTTGAATAAGAAAAGAAGTAGAGAGACTCACTTTCTAGGAAGAAATAGCAGTCAGGAGAAACTGTGATGACTTGGACCAGGGGAGTCTCATTGGAGATGGAGAGGGTGGAAACTTGCCATGTACATGAAATCCGAGCAATAACTTCCTGGATAATGATGTGGAGTGTTTTGGAGAATTCCCAAACTTTTGTCTTGAGCAACCTGATAGACAGAAATACCTTTTTTTGAGATTGAGAAAACCAGAGGAGAACAGAGAGTAAAGAGAAGGACATTTCTAAGAGTTTGAATAGTATGCAGGACATCCTAATAGCTGTCCTTTTTGGTATCTTAATTTCTAACAGAATTGTTAGTCCATCTAAGAAAGGCTTCCCAGGTGGTCCAGTTGGTAAAGAGTCTTCCTGTCAATGCAGGAGATGCAAGAAATGCAGGTTCAAGCCCTGGGTTGGGAAGATCCCCTGGAGTAGGAAATGGCAACCTGCCCCAGTATTCTTGCCTGGAAAATTCCATGGACTGAGGAGCCTGGGTGGGCTATAGTCCATAGGTTGCAAAGAATTGGACGCAACTGAGCATGCATGCATACTCCATTTAAGAAAATATTTGACATTTATATCCCTTAAATATTAAGTGATCACTTATATTTAGAGTTTAAAATTCTAATGAAAAGAGGATAACCTGCAGTTTTCTTGCATGATAATCTTACCATTAGGCTATATGAGGAGACCAGATAACATTCTGTGATATGACTCATGTCTACAATAACAGATATAACCAAAGAACATTATTTAGTTAGTATATTTTTCCTTCCCATAGAATATATCATTTTTATCCAAAAGTTTTCATTGAACCATCTTTCCAAGAATCACTTTAGGTCTTAAAATTATGTCATTTATGCATATGTGTCACTATTTTGTTCCAGAACTCTTCCTTACTATATATATTTACTTCCTGCTGATAATGTACTTGTATCATATTAAAAGATATAATGAATGCACGTTAACCAAGGAATTTCTTGGTTGTCAGGTGTTAGGACTACACACTTCTGCTGCACAGGTTCCATCCCTGGATGAGAAACTAAGATCCTGCAAGCCATGTGGTAGGGCCAAAAGGTAAAAATAAATAAATAAAAGATCTTACACACTCTGTGTCTTTTAAAAAAGATACATATTAAGCAGCTAGGTACATAATTTGAAACCATAATTTTGTTATATTTTGTAAGACAAAAATATTTTGCTTTTGAGGTTTTATATTAGCCTAGTTATCTTTTTCTCTCTAACAAATTACTCCAAAACTTAATAGCTTAAAACTATTATTATTATTTCCCTGGGCTTCCCTGTGGCTCAGATGGTAAAGAATCTATTTGAAATGTGGGAGGCCCTGTTTGATCCTCAGATTGGGAAGATCCCCTGGAGAAGGGAATGGCAACCCATTCCAGTATTCTTGCCTAGAAAATTCCATAGACAGAGGAGCCTGACAGGCTACATACAGTCCACAGGGTTGCAAAGAGTCAGCCATGACTGAGCAAATAACACTTTCTTTTCACTTCATTATTATTTTCATTTCTTTGGATAAAGGATCTCAGTAAAGCTTAGCTGAGTCCTGTGGCTCCAGGTGTGTCGCAAGTAATCTTACGGCCTGACTGGGAAGGATCTCCTTTCTAGGTGACCCACATGGTTGGTGTCAGGATTCAGATCTCACAAGCTGTTAAACTAAAGCTTCTCAGTTCTTCTCACACTCAAGGCCTCAGGCCTTCTTTAGTTTCTTGCTATGTGAGTCTCTCCATGTAGCATCTCAGAACTTGGCAGGTGGCTTCACTGGAATGGCCAAGGAAGACAGAGAGAGTAAACTAGCAGAATGGAAGTCGCAGCCTTTTCTAATGTCTTAGAAGTGACATTCCATCACTTTTGCCATGTTCTGTTCATTAGAACCAAATCCTTGGGTCCAGTCCCCACCAATGGGGAGGGGATTACACAATGGTGTAAATACCAGAGGACAAGCCTCAATGGAAGCCATGTCACAAGCCACCTTCCTCAAAGTTTTCAGAAGGTTAAGTTATTTTTATTGGGCCTTAGGGAGCTAAGAATTGGTGGAGTCCACGACATCATGAGCAGTGGTAAAATGCCCAACCACACTCTGTAGGAAATCATATCAATCCTCTGAAAAGCTACAGAATCCTTTTTAAAGAAACCAGAGGTCATGGCAAGGTCAA
Organism: Antilocapra americana; assembly: GCA_007570785.1. Lineage (NCBI taxonomy): Eukaryota > Metazoa > Chordata > Mammalia > Artiodactyla > Antilocapridae > Antilocapra > Antilocapra americana. Next base: position 8,984,075 of record ML661902.1, read on the forward strand.
AACTTTTAAAGAAACCAAAGCCTGATCCAAAATTGCATGCCAGGAATCATGCATATTCAGAAACAGAAAAGATCAGGAACAGGGCAGTTAGCTCGATCTGTCTGTGGTGCTCCCAGGTCCTACTTATTTTAGAAACAGGAATTTTAAACTTCAGAGTGCCACTAGCTAGTATAAGAAACAAGGAAGGAGGTGTTAGATTTTTATCTCTTTCAAATATAAATGAATACAGAGAATCTGAGTCAAGATTTAAGCCAGTCCTACTGATAAAAATGACAAAAATAAAATAATGGGAATAGGGGAATGCTCAGCTGTGGTGAATATAGAAAACCAGTTAGTGTTATTTGACTATATACTGAAGTGTAGCAGTATTATTAGGACTTCAGATCTGTTCATTGTTGATATTGATGCTATTAATAATTGTACACAGTTAAAAAAAATCAATAGCAGTGGAGATTCAGCAAAAATTTAAGTTACCAAATAGAAGTATTTAAAATATTTAACTTAAAAAGACAAAAAATTGTAATCATTAACATGAAAGATTACCAAAAAATAAATTGAAATAATAATAAACATGATTGTCCTACAATAGAAATGTCAATGGATGGATAGCTGTTAAAATATTTTGGTAAAATAAGATGAAAAAGAGCTATTAAATAATGATAAGATAAAAGTTGGGCTTCCCAGGTGGCACAATGGCAAAGGATCTGCCTGTCAATGCAGGAGACACAAGAGACTCAGGTTTGTTCTCTGGGTCAGGAAGATCCCCTAGAGTAGAAAATGGCAGCCCACTCCAGTATTCTTGCCTGGAGAATTCCTTGGACAGAGGAGCCACAGTTCATGGGACCATAAAAATTGGACACGACTGAGCAACTAAACACACACACAAGATAGAAGCTGAATGAGAGGAGTGTCTGCCCATTCCTAAGTGCCTTGAACAGTGTGGGGGCTTCCCTGAGAGCTCAGTTGCAATGCAGGAGACCCTGGTTTGATTTCTGGTGGGGAAGATCCGCTGGAGAAGGGATAGGCTACCTACTCCGGTATTCTTGGACTTCCCTTGTGGCTCAGCTGGTAAAGAATCCACCTGCAATGTAGGAGACCTGGGTTCAACCCCTGGGTTGGAAAGATCCCCTGGAGAAGGGAAAGGCTACCCACTTTGGTATTCTGGCCTGGAGAATTCCATGGACTATATAGTCCATGGGGTCACAAAGAGTCGGACACGACTGAGCGACTTTCATGAACCATGTGGAGGTCCTTAGAAATTCTTTGAAACTTATCTCTTCTGCTCTTCAATTCAATTATTATTTTAATCAAATATGTATAATTTACCAAGCATTGAGGTAGACACTGAGCAGGTAGACACTGGTAGATAAAATTAAAGACAGCAGTGCTAGCCATCACCGAGCTTACAATCTAGCAAAGGATATTGACAGGTGAACAGCTCTAAAGAGTAAGTTTGAGGCACTAAGGGAACACTTTTTTTTTTTTTAATTGTGTTGGTTTTGCCATACAATGACATGAAACCGCCATGGGATTACATATGCTCCCCCTCCAGAACCCCCCCTCCCTCCTCCCTCCCTCCTCCCTCCCCCCTAGGACATCTCGGTGCACCAGCCCCAAGCATCACCCCTGGGCTGGCGATTGATTTCACATATGATAATTAACGTGTTTCAATGCCATTCTCCCATGTCATCCCACCCTTGCCCTCTTCCACAGAGTCCACGAGTCTGTTCTATACATCTGCATTCCTTTTGCTGTCTCACATGCACGGTTCTCGTTACCATCTTTCTAAATTCCATATATATGCATTAGTATACTGTATTGTTGTTTTTCTTTCTGGCTTACTTCACTCTGGATAATAGGCTCCAGTTCCGTCCACCTGAGTAGAACTGATTCAAATGAATTTTTTTTTAATGCTGAGTAATATTCCATTGTGTATCTGTACCATAGCTTTCTTATCCATTCGTTAGTTGATGGGCATCTAGGACATTCCACCCCAAAACAATGAATTTCACCTTTTTCTCAAGCGCACCCGGGACCTTCTCCAGAATAGATCACATCCTGGGCCATAAATCTAGCCTTGGTAAATTCAAAAATATTGAAATTATTCCAAGCATCTTTTCTGACCACAATGCAGTGAGATTAGATATCAATTACAGGAGAAAACCATTCAAAAATTCCAACATATGGAGGCTCAACAACACACTGCTGAATAACCAACAAATCACAGAAGAAATCAAAAAAGAAATCAGGGAACACTTAAGGAGGATACTCTATCAGACTTCGATCAATTAGGGGAGGTTTCATAGTTGTGAAAGCATATATGTTTCATTAATTTTTTGGGTTATGTTGCTAGTGGTCTTGGTTACCTGTTACAGCGTGACACAAAAAAAAAAGGTCCAAGATTTAGGCCTTCCCCAATGTTTATTTTTAAATATTGAATATGCTATAGCATATGTACTATATTCACCTACTAAAGAAATAACAAAACAGAATCTAATCAGATCCACACCCTTCATTTAACCCCGCTTGGGGGCTATTAGTGTTTCAGAACTTAGAATTTTTCAAATTTCATAAAGGTAATATGATGTATATTTTCTTTATTAGTTAATATCTTCAGTTGTTGTAGAGAAACATATTGTAATCAAGCATGAATATTTCTGCAGTGAAATGTATGAATTATAACCCTTGTTCAGGTTTTGCTGTTACAAGAGTTACAACAACATAAAAATACTTTTGGTTTTTCAGAGCTTTCTCAGTTTTCAAATTGCACATTAAAGAATTATAAATAAAGCCTCCTTTTGTATAAGAAAAAAATTGAAATTAACAAAAGGTTACCCAGTGAAGACTTTGCATTATGTTTGTGCTCATAATATCAGTTATTGAAATTTAAAGGAAAGATTGCACTCCTTTCTCTGTGATGGTATATTGACTATTCCTCGGTGATTGGAAGGATCAGTGGGAAAAAGTGATTATTCCTACTGACTTCTTTAACAGTAGTATTTCTAAGAGATTATGGCATCATAGACAAAGTTGTTTAAGTTTTAGGAATGTAAGAATCACAAAAAAGTGATAAATATTTTTAAATAGAAGTTTTAATAACTTTATTCAGTGTTAGCTTCTGCAAGCTAATATTTATGTCAGGCCTCTGGTCAGGCTAGTTGTATATATGCTGGTTTATAATATCAGGTGATGTGGTAACCTAGTGGACTACGTTGAATTTATTAAGGATTTGTAACAAGTGGGAGCTTTTTTTAATTTCAATATTTTCCCAAAACTTTATTCCATTGTTGTTCTTTTTTTTTTTCTCCAATCTTACAAGTCAGTGAAGTTTTTTGTTTACTGAGGTGCATAACCACCTATTAGTTGGGTTAAGTAAAAAGAAAAAGTCAAATGCCACACCTAAGGGATTATTTTTTAAACAGGGTTCTGTGGTTTTCTCTGGAAAAGATGTCCTTTTATTGCAGGCTCCAGCTAGCTTTTGAGGGTTGAGCTACTAAAAGAGAAGCTAGAAACAATTCAAATTATTTTAGAGCATCAAGTTCTCACTGGAGCACATATTTAATTTGTTTTGATCTTCTCCATTACAATTCTCTGAACATGATCCCTGTTTTAAGCAAAGCATTTTGCCTACCCATGAAGAAGGATGTATACTGATGTGTCCAAGAAAAAGGCAAATGTGTGTATCTTAATAGTACTAAAAAAAAATTAGCTTTGAATTTTCAGTCTCCAAAGTATTATCAGCTTCCTTACAGATTTTCCAAAAATAGAAACATTAATTGCTAATTCCCAGCCAATAGAAAACATTGTGAAATAATACTTTGAGGCTAAAAAAAAAAATTACTGTATACATATGTCTTTTGTAGACTAGAGTGCAATTTCTGTGAGAAAAGAATCTGAATCTGCTTACTTGTGTTTTTAAAATTTGCTGTTACAAATTATGCTACAAGTGAACAGCCTTCCTTAAGCATATTTTTGTATAGTCCTTTAGCTAGATTTATAGGGTAAATTTCTAGAAGTCAAAATTTAAGGTTAAAAAAATGTGTCTTTTTAACTCAGTCAGTTTAGTCGCTCAGTCATGTCCAGCTCTTTTTGACCCCATGGACTGCAGCACATCAGGCTTCCCTGTTCATCACCAACTCCCGGAGCTTGCTCAAACTCAGGTCCATTGAGTTGGTGATGCAATCCAATCATCTCATCCTCTGTCGCCCCCTTGTCTCCTTTTAATTCTAAATATTGCCAAATTGTTCTGTTAAAAAGTTATGTCAGCAACTAATAATCTGTGAGAATGCATATTCCCTAAGCTTCATCACTATTAATATTATCCAAGTTTTTAGGCTTCCACTGTGAAAGATGAAGAATATCTCATTTTAATATGTCTTCTATTAATTATGACTAAAGTTAAACAGTTTTTAATATTTACTGAAGTTTATTTTTTTATGTTAACTGTTGTTCATGACCTTTTCCCATTTTGTATTGAACTGTTAATCACTTTTTATTGATTTGCAAGAACTCTTTGGGTAGTAAATAAGCTTTTTATTATATGTACAGTGAACATTTTTCTGTTGAAAACTTTGTTTTTATTTTTTTAACAAAGACTTTTTTTCTTTTATGGTTCAGGTTTATTATATTGTTTATTGGATGATTTTTTAAAATTATTTCTTGTGATTATCTGTTTAGAAAAAGCATTAGAATTTTATAAACTTGATCTTTGTGTACTTTTTTTTTTCTTTAAAGAAAGAGTTGTTTTATTAATTAGCAGTCCAGTAGGTAATAGTTTTTTTTTAACCTTAATACTAATGCAGGTTGGTTTATCTTAGCAAATAAGCTGTTTAAGTCATAGTTCTTCAGCTATAAATCTCCTCTTCCAAAGCAAATATCCTGCAAGGATAGAACAAACAGGATCAAAACACAATGAGAGGTTTGAGCTCTTAGTTGCTGGATTGGCCTCATTTGGGTGTGGGAGATTAAAGGAAAGTACCTGAGGAAGCCTTGACTATGTAAAAAAGTCTCCTTCAGTTCAAATAATATTTTTAAATATTGTAAAAACTGAATTGGCAAAATTGTATGACCTTGATTTATGATATTCAAAAACAGTGAAATAATAGCTATTCCATCTTTGTGTACCTTATGTCCCCTTCATTTATTTTTCTAGAAAGTGTCTAGCTAGTAAGAAGTAAAACTTTTAAACCTGCAAAATACACATACTGAATAAAACTACTTTCTAGCCACAGGTAACTTTCAAGCCTCATAAGCTGTCAGCCTTATTGGCTCCTCAAACCTGTGGACAGCTCAACAAAAAATAAGACTGGAAATAGAGCCAGGTTGCATTGTTTTTTTCTTTTTAATGACCCTTTGTTCACTTTAGTTGTTAAGTACACGTGTCCTCTTTATCAAGAGAAATATTGCATGATATTGTTTTAGGCCAAATATTTTTAAATGCTTTATAACCATGAGATATGTATATATATGGAAATTACTTAACTAATATACACTATTTTTTAGATAATTTTTAAAATATTGCTAAACAACTTGACATTTTTAAAAAATGTTTTTATGTAGTACATACGGATTTGTAACCTGATTCACTTGATATGTCATGATTAACTTTCTATATCATTATACATAATGTTTTACTAAGTAATTCAAATGACTTTATTGTTACTGCTGCAGTGAACCTACTTGCATCTAAATGTTTGCACATATCTATAATTATAGGAGACACAAATTCCTAGAAGTGGAATTGTTGAATTTAAAAGTATTTAGAATTGTTAGAAAAGGTTTCTGTTAATTAAGAATATAGTTAGGTCATTTGTAGAGATGCCATTGAGGAATAGCAGCAGATGTTAAATTTCTTCAGTTGTATCAAAAAGAGAAATATAGTACTGGTTTTTTTTTTAATAGTATACAGGTAGTACTTTATCTTGCCCTCTAATTATAAAACATATTTTAATACTTTAAATACTTTAAAGTGTTTAAAATATTAAACACTTTTTAATACTATTATAATAATAATCTAAATTGTTTAAAAGCTATGTATTAGAGTATACAGGGCTTTCCAGGTGACACTGTGGTAAAGAATCCACCTGCAAATGCAAGAGACGAGAGATGCAGGTTCAATCCCTGGGTTGGGAAGATTCCCTGGAGTAGAAAATGGCACCCCACTCTTGTATTATTGCCTGGAAAATTCCATGGACAGAGGACCCTGGCAGGATGCAGACCAGGTGCCTGCAGACCTGGCAGGTTGCAGAGTCGGACACAACTGAGTAACCAAGCACAATCATAAGTATATATGGTGGTGGTGGTTTAGTCACTAAGGCGTGTCCAACTCTTGCGACCCCGTAGACTGCAGCCTGCCAGGCTCTTCTGTCCATGGGATTCTCCAGGCAAGAATACTGGAGTGGGTTGCCATTTCCTTCTGCGGGGGATCTTCCCAACCTAAGAATCGAACCCGAGTCTCCTTCGTTGCAGGCAGATTCTTTACTGACTGAGCTATGAGGGAAGCCCAGCATATATAGTGATAGCTAGATTTTCAGATAAAGGACTGAGAATCTTTTTATTCAAAATATACTTTGTTAATATGGCTTTTTTATAGCCTTCAGAGACACTGGCATCTAATAGAGCAGAATGATGTGAAGTTGGAAAAGGCCGAGTATGCTTCCATCAAAGAGCCATCCTACAGTAGTTCAGATTGAGAGAGAAAGTTTAGACAGGAGTTAGTAGCTTGCTTTGAGGATAGTAAGTTATCCTCTGTTCTCAGTAAGCATGTCAAAATAGTACACCTTTGACAGGTACATATGAGGGATTTAAGTCTTTGAGTATATGTACATATCAGTAGAGGCTTCCCCAGTGACTCAGTGGTAAAGAATCTGCCTGCTAATGCAGGAGACATAGGTTCAGTCCCTGGGCTGGGAATATTCCCCTGGAGAAGGAAATGGCAGCCCACTCTAGTGTTCTTGCTTAGGAAATCCCATGGACAGAGGAGCCTGGCAGCCTAGCGTCCGTGGGGTCACAGAGTCAGACACGACTTACCGCCTGAGCATGCACTCATGCACATAGCATTAGACGCATACTGCCTATGGGGACTTTTTGGAGAAGATAACAATTATGAGTAAGATTAATTCTTTCAACTTGTTTCTTTATATCTGGTAATACTTTTTCTTCTAGCCATTTCCTTGTAGGCATTAATGTGAATACTTTCTTGTGTTTCTTGTTAGACTACGATACGAAATTTAAATTATTTTTTCCTTTCCTGGAAAGTAAAGATATGAGATTTTAGTGAGAAATACAGATAAGTAATAGGGAGAAATCAATGGGTTTGAATTTTATTTTCATCTCTGTTACTATCATTATATGGGCTTTCCAGGTGGCACAATGGTAAAGAATCAGCCTGCCAAGGGAGAAGATGCAAAAGACATGGTTCAGTCCCTGGGTGGGGAAGATCCCCTAGATAAGGAAATGGCAATCCGCTCCAGTATTCTTGCCTGGAAAATTCTGTGAACACAGCTGAGCAACTGAGCACACGTTATTATAAGATACAGAGAAAGACACCTCACAAAAAAATGGTTTTCTGTATTTAGCACTCAGGTTTGGTGGAATAAATGAAAAGTATGCTGTATAGCTCTTGCCCACAAGACATTCAGAGCATTGGCATTAAGTTGTTTCCAAATGCTGCTGCAGTGAATATGTTGTTGTTCAGTTGCTAAGTTGTGTATGACCCTTTTGCTTCCCCACGGACTGTAGCCCACCAGGCTCCTCTGTCCTTGGGATTTCCCAGGCAAGAGTACTAGAGTAGGTTGCCATTTCCTTCTACAATGGATCTCCCCGATCCAGGAATTGAACCAGCATCTCTTGCTTGGCAGCTGGATTCTTTGCCACTGAGCCATGATGGAAGCCCTTACAGCTGAATGCCTTAGAGAGGGCACAGATTCCTAGAAGTGAAATTGTGAGGGTATCTGCCATCTTGCATCTGTATATAAAGCTAATAACATATTTATATATGTATTTCCCTTTTTTATTATTTCATTGAATGGTATTGAAGAGCTTGTTAATTGTTCAGTGCAGATAATACAGAGAAAAGGAAGACCTGTAGAATGAGTGGGAGACACATAAGCAGAGAGGAAAGAAGAAAAGGTAAGAGAGAGAGAGCATAAATGAAGCAGAGGTACAAGCTTGAGTGGGGTACTGGAGACGAGCCAGCCCAAAGGTCAGCCCCGCAGGAGCTGAGGTTCCTGTGGGATGACGTCACTGGGCGAGGCAGGGCTGAACTACTGAGAGCCTTCAAAAGTATGCAGAGGCATTTAGATTTCAAGTGATAGGGAATAAGAAGCCATTGTAGAGTTTTGAAGTAGCAAAGGTTACGTGATGGAAATAGTATTTTAGAACCTCAGTCCCGCTTAGTATCGTGGAAGATTAATTGCAGCAGGTTGGTTTTAGAGATAAAGAATACCAGCTAAGAAGCACTGCAGTTTAATAGTATAGAGAACTGATGTGCCGATGTGGGCTGGTAGCAGTGAGAACAGGAGGAAGGAGTTCATAGCAGGGACACCATAGAGAAAAACAGTGGAAGTTGGTGACTGGAGAGATGTGAAGGGTAAAGAAGTAGTCGATATTTTAAGATTTTCTGCCCAAGAGATAGGAGCAACACAGTGCCATTAGTAGAATGTCTTTAGTTCAGTGCTGAAAACTAATTTCATTTCTTTTTGTGTAACCCTAACTTATAAACTTAGGAGAAAAACTAGTGTTTGAGAACAGTGCTGTCAGATGGCAGATATAAAACTCATCAAAACTGGCTTCCAGAAACTGAAGAGCAAAAGAAGGAAAAGGCTTCTAAGGAATCTTCTCTGGGAAGAGCAGAAATACCCATGAGAATGTCTTTAGAATGATAGCAGTTTAAATTATATAACCTTCCCAAGTAATTAAACTCTTCCTGTGGAATTTAGTGCTAAAAGTCAGAATGTCCAAAGTCATTCTGGATGATAAAGATTAAGAGCTGAATCTGAAGCCCTTCAAAGATAGGCCAGATGGCAAGGCTGTGGTCTGAGGTGTCATTCTTGAAAAGGCAATATGTAACTCCTCTACTGGGCAAACAGCAGATCAGTTCCTGAGCTGATAGTATTGGGAAGAACTGTCTGAGCCTAGCTGGTAGGTGAATATTTAAAAGTCCAGATATACAGGGCAGAAAGCTTATGTAGAAGAAATTTTTATAATTATTTTGTTTTAAAAGGTACATGATGATGGCAGGCCACTAGCAAAGATATACAGCAATTATTCATTAATACCAGCTGGATTATTTACTCAAAGTAGTAGTTCCACCAAATTTAAGTAACAAAACACATACAAGAAGATATAAACATTACTGTATTACCCAAACCTAGTTTAAGGAAAAATAACAAGTGATACTTTTCATATATGAAACCTTATAGACTATTAGAAAAACCTTTAGGATTTTATCAGAAGGCAAGTTTAAGGCTCAGCTCTTCACAACCAGATGGGAATTGCTCTACCAATTAAGATAAGAGAATAGTTTTTATTGACCTTACAAATTTCCCTCTGCATGCATGTATGCTAAGTCAGTGTCAGTCCTTCTGACTCTTTGTGATCCTATGGAATGTAGCCTGCCAGGCTCCTCTGTCCATGGGATTCTTCAGGCAAGAATACTGGAGTGGGTTGCCATCCCTTCCTCCAGGGCATCTTCCCAATCCACATCGTTATGTCTCCTGCATTGGTAAGCGGGTTCTTTACCACTAGCACCACCTGGGAAGCCCACATTTCCCTCTAATACTCTATAAATCATAATCATTATAAGTATATGAGGCCTTATTTGTTGTTATTTGTGGCAAATTCAAAGTAGTTTCTAGAATATAAAAATCTGTATGTATTATTAACACTACAAATACTGTAAGTCTAAAGAAAATTATGTAAAAAAAATCCATCTCAGTGAATGAATTACTCACTGTAAGCAAATATGAACATAAGAATAATTCACATTTCAGATCTTTGTAACTCAGTCCCTGTTAACAATTTAATAGTGTTCTGTCAGCTCGCTTCCTCCACCAGGGGATCTTCCCAATCCAGCAATCAAACCCACTTCTCTTATGGTCTCCTGCACTGGCAGGCAGATTCTTTAACCACTAGCAGCACCTGGACTCCACCTGCCAATGCAGGAGATACAAGAGACGTAGTTTAGATCTGTGGATGGGGAAGATCGCCTGGAGTGGGAAATGGCAACCCGCTCCAGTATTCTTGCCTGGAGAATTATATGGGCAGAGGAGCCTTGTGGGCTAAAGTCCATGGAATAGCAAAGAGTCAGACGTGACTGAGTGACTGCTTAAAAGAGTGGATGTGTGTCTATGTCACTAACTTATTGATGTTGTTCAGTCGATAAGTGGTGTCCAACTCTTTGAGACTGCTTAGACTATGTAGTACACCAGGCTTCTCTGTTCTCCACTACCTTCCAGAGTTTGCTCAAATTAATGTCCATTGAGTCGATGATGCTATCTAACCATCTCATTCTCTGCTGCCCTCTTCCTCTGCCTTCAGTCTTTTCCAGCATCAGAGTCTTTTTCCAGTGAGTCAGCTCTTCCTATCAGGTGACTGAAGTATTAAAACATCAGCTTCAGCAACAGGCCTTCCAATGAATATTCAGGATTGATTTCCTTTAGGATTGACTGGTTTCATCTCCTTACTGTCCAAGAGACTCTCAAGAGTCTTCTCCATCACCACAGTTCAAAAGCATCAATTCTTTAGCCCTCAGCTTTCTTTATGGTTCAGCTCTCACATCCATACATGACTACTTGAAAAACCATAGTTTTGACTATACAGACCTTTGTCAGCAAAGTGATGTCTCTGCTTTTTAGTATGCTGTTTGGGTTTGCCATAGCTTTCCTTCCAAGGAGCAAGTGTCTTTTACTTTCATGGCTGCAGTCATTGTCCACAGTGGTTCTGCAGCCCAAGAAAATACTTCTGCTTTTTCCCCTTGTTTGCCTTGATGTGATGGTACCAGATGACATGATCTTCATTTTCTGAATGTTGAATTTCAAGCCAACTTTTTCACTCTCCTCTTTCACCCTCATCAAGAGGCTCTTTAGTTCCTCTTCACTTTCTACCATTAGAATGGTATCATCTACATATCTGAGGTTGTTGATATTTCTTGCAGCAATCTTGATTCTAGCTTGTGATTCATCCAGTCTGGCATTTCACATGATGTGCTCTGCATATAAGTCACTAACTTGCCACCAGTGACTAATCTAGATACTGAGAATAAAGTTCATTCATCCTTAATATTAACACTTTAAAACATAAAAGAAATATACATGCAACTTAATTTTGTCTTGTCTGATGCTTGAAAGTATTAGCTGTGAAATGAATGGATATTAAAGGATAGTAATACATTTATAAATGGCATATAAAAATAAAAAATCAGGAAGAAATGAAACTTATAAATGCTGTCTTTGAAGGCATTCAGAATTCCTTATCCATAAATTACCCAAAAATGTGTATATGGTTAGGATAGATACTCTTTTGAGATAGATGAAAATATAAACCCCTTTCATTCTTTTATATATGTATTAGTATAAATCTTTGCAAACATTTTCCTTTAATATGTTCTCATGGCAACTCTAAGTAAATAATGTATGTTTTATGACCACTATGCATCATAAACTTTTCAGAGACATGTTCCTTTTCATGATTATATTACTTAGCTAAATTTTTATATTTTAGAAAGATTAATTTTTCTCATTCATATTAAAATTAGACTGTATATAAAAATATCTAAGTATTGTAACATACATTTTTAAACTGACAGAAGCAGTGACTGTCTAGCTATCTAATGATATCATGAATGAGATTAACTTTGAACTTTTATTTACTATATCCTTATCTTGAAACCAAGGATCAGTTTCTTCATGGGGGAAAAAAACTTAGGAGAATATGATTAAAGTTTTTAAAACAGTATTGAAGAAGAAAATGACTTATCATTTATCAAAAAATAGTGAAACTATGATATTTTAAATAGAAGAGTGATGTAATCAGTAGTCTTCCATCTAAAAGAAATAAAGGTCTTCTGTGTGCCTTCCTCTTCATGGATCACAGCCTTATCATGGTGAAGGCACTTGTGTAACAGTGAAGCTCCGAGCCATGCTGTTCAGGGACACCCAAGACAGATGGATCAGAGTAAAGAGCTCTGACTAAAAGTGGCCCACTGGAGAAGAAAATGGAAACCCACTCCAATATTCTTGCCTGAAAAACCCCATGAACAGTTCAGTTCAGTTCAGTTCAGTCTCTCAGTCATGTCTGACTCTTTGCGACCCCATGAATCACAGCATGCCAGGCCTCCCTGTCCATCACCAACTCCCAGAGTCTACCCAAACCCATGTCCATCGAGTCGGTGATGCCATCCAGCCATCTCATCCTCTGTCTCCCCCTTCTCCTCCTGCTCCCAATCCTTCCCAGCATCAGGGGCTTTTCCAATGAGTCAGCTCTTCGCATGAGGTGGCCAAAGTATTGGAGTTTCAGTCCTTCCAGTGAACACCCAGAACTGATCTCCTTTAGGATGGACTGGTTAGATCTCCTTTCAGTCACAGTATATAAAGGCAAAAAAATATTGCACCAGAAGATGAGCCCCCCAAGATGGAAGGTGTTCAGTAATCTACTGGCGAAGAGTGGAGGGCAGTTACTAATAACTTCAGAAAGAATGTAGCATCTGGGCCAGAGCAGAAACAACACCCAGTTCTGGATGTGTCTGGTGGTGAAAGTAAAGTCCGATGCTGTAAAGAACAGTATTGCATGGGAACCCGGAATGTTCAGTCCGTGAATCAAGGTAGATTAGACATAGTCAAGCAGGAGATGGTAAGACTTTCATTTTAGGGATCAGTGAACTAAAGTAGATAGGAATAGGTGAATTTAATTCAGATGACCACAATATTTATTATTTGGGGCAAGAATCCCTTAGAAGAAATGGAGTCACCCTCATAGTCAACAAAAAAGTCCAAAATACAGTACTTGCATGTAGTCTCAAAAACAACAGCATGATCTTGGTTTCATTTCCAAGACAAACCATTCAACATCATAGTAATCCAAGTCTGTGTCCCAAGCACTGATGCCAAAGAAGCTTAAGTTCACCAGTTCTGGGGAAGACCTACAACACCTTCTAGACCTAACACCAAAAAAAGATGTCCTTTGCATCATAGGGTATTGGAATGCAAAAGTAGGAAGTCAAGAGATTCCCAGAATAACAGGCAGTTTGGCCTTGGAGAACAAAATAAAGCAGGGCAAAGGCTAACAGAGTTTTGTTAACGGAACACGCTGATCATAGCATACACCCTCTTACAACAACACAGGAGATGACTGTACACATGGACATCACCAGATGGTGAGTACCGAAATCAGATTGATATGTACTTTGCAGCTGAAGATGGAGAAGCTCTGTATAGTCAGCAAAAACAATACCAGGAGTTGACTGTGGCTGAGATCATGAGCTCTTTAATGTAAAATTCAGGCTTAAATTGAAGAAAGTAGGGAAAACCACTATTCAGGTATGACCTAAATCACACCCCTTATTACTATACAGTGGAAATGACAAGTGAATTCAAGGGATTAGGTCTGGTAGACAAAGTGCCTGAAGAACTATGGACAAAGGTTTGTAATATTGTACAGGAGGCAGTGACCAAAATTACCCCAAAGAAAAAGAAATGCACAAAGGCAAAGCGGTTGTATCAGGAGGCTTTACACATAGCTGAGGAAAGAAGAGAAGCAAAAGGCAAGGGAGAAAGGGAAAGGCATACCCAACTGAATGCAGAGTTCCAGAGAACAGCACAGAGAGATAAGAAGGCTATATTAAATGAACGATGCAAAGATATAGAGGGAAACAATAGAATGGAAAAGACTAGAGTTCTCTTCAGGAAAATTGGAGATATAACGGAGCATTTCATGCAAAGATGGGCATGATAAAGGACAGAAGTGATAAGGACCTAACAGAAGAAGAGACTAGGAAGAGGTGGCAAGAATTTACAGAAGAGCTATACAAAAAAGGTCTTAGTGACCCAGATAATCACAATGGTGTGATCACTCACCTAGAGCTGGATGTCCTGGAGTGGGAAGTCAAGTGGGGCTTAGAAAGCATTACTATGAACAAAGCTAATGGAGGTGACTGAAATCCAACTGAACTATTTCAAATCCTAAAAGATGATGCCATTAAAGTGCTGCACTCAACATGTCAGAAAATTTGGAAAACTCAGCAATAGCCACAGGACTGGAAAAGATCAATTTTCATTCCAGTCTCAAAGAAAGGCAGTGCCAAAGAATGTCCAAACTACTGTACAGTTGCACTCATTTCACATGCTAGCAAGATTATGCTCAAAATTCTCCAAGCTGGTCTTCAGTAGTATGTAAACCAAAAACTTCTAGATATAAAAGCTGAGTTTTGAAAAGGCAGAGAGACCAGAGATCCAAATTGCCAACATTCGCTGGATCTTGGAGAAAGCAAAGGAGTTCCAGAAAAAAAACATCTTCATGCAAAGTACTGGGCTGCTTGAAGCTCAAGCTGAAGTCAAGACTGATGGGAGAAATATCAGTAACCTCATATACGCAGATGACACCACCCTAATGGCAGAAAGTGAAGAGGAACTAAAGTACCTCTTGATGAAGGTGAAAGAAGAGAGTGAAAAAGCTGACTTAAAACTCAACATGCATAAAAGTAAGATCATGGCATCTGGTTCCATCACTAGGACTACCCCAGAAGGTGCAGGGCAGGGACAAAACACAAGAATCAGAAAAGGAACTTGCCGAAATTTGTGTTCTTTTTAAAAATGCCACTAACATACCCCTTTTTCAATTCTTCTAAATCAAGAGTTTTTAATGGAGCAGTTTGAAATGGTTTACCTTATTTTCAGTTTGTTTTCCCTACATTGTCATGCGCCTGCTTGTCTTTGACTCTGATGCTTCTCCCATATGAGATGCACAGAAGCTGCATCTATGGCAATTTTATTCCTTTGTATGCTTCATTTTTTTCTCCTTATAAGTTATGAAGTCAAAAAGAAGACCTGGAGATGCTGGTTTTTGGAATTAATAATTTATTCTTATCACATTGACAACATTCCTCCTGATTCAAAAAGCATAACCTTAGTTCTAAGAGTGAAATTTCATTTAACATCTTTCCCACCAAGCCCCCCAAACTCCCTACATTCTTTTCAAATAACTATTTTATCATTCAGTATGCTTCTGCAGAGACCCTTAACATATACATGTGTGTATAATATTTATTCACAAACAAATAAATAATGTCCTGTTGATTTTTGAGAGCCTATTCTGCTAGTTACAATAATACATTTATGAACAAAATACATAATGTCCCAGCCCTCATGGAGCTTCATGAGGTTGTTACTGGCATTGAGTTTCCTTAGGAATCTTACATATAGTTTAAGTATCCTCTGATAGATAGTTAAAGAGCCCAATAAAATTGTCACTTGATCTTAATTCATTCTATTATCTCAATCACTTTATTATGTTAAGTTAGAGGCTTAAGCAAAATAACTCTCCATTATCTTCCGTAAGTACTTTCCTAATAGTATCATCCACTGCACTAGCACTGCCTTGGACAATTGGAATCCAGCAGACTATCCAGACATCTGACTTACTAACAAAGACTTAATTAAGCCCTGGATAAAATTATACCAATATTATCCATGTAAAATCCAAAACTTGAAGTAGAATTACCTTAGAGATCATGTAAAGAAGGAAATACAGCTTTAATTCTTCTTCCTGCTTCAATTTTTAAGTGGGATGAAAATAAAAATAATGCCAAGCTTTATGTATTTTGATTGTTGTATTTCTAACTTTTATGTTTATTAGTCATCTAAATTGATGCTAATTTGGGCTCCAAAATCACTGCAGATGGTGACTGCAGCCATGAAATCAAAAGACGCCTACTCCTTGGAAGGAAAGTTATGGCCAACCTGGATAGCATATTGAAAAGCAGAGACATTACTTTGCCAACAAAGGTTCGTCTAGTCAAGGCTATGGTTTTCCCAGTAGTCATGTATGGACGTGAGAGTTGGACAGTGAAAAAGGCTGAGCACCGAAGAATTGATGCTTTTGAACTATGGTGTTGAAGAAGACTCTTGAGAGTCCCTTGGACTGCAAGCAGATCCAACCAGTCCATCCTAAAGGAGATCAGTCCTGGGTGTTCAGGACTGATTGTATTGGGAGGACTGATGTTGAAGCTGAAACTCCAATACTTAGGCCACCTGATGCGAAGAGTTGACTCATTGGAAAAGACCCTGATGCTGGGAAGGATTGGGGGCAGGAGGAGAAGGGTGTGACAGAAGATGAGATGGCTGGATGGCATCACCAACTCGATGGTCATGGGTTTGGGTGGACTCAGGGAGTTGGTGATGGACAGGGAGGCCTGGCGTGCTGCGGTTCATGAGGATGCAGAGAATTGGACACAACTGAGCGACTGAACTGAACTGATAAAATGATTGTTCAGTGAAACTAATCTTTCAAGGTCACATAGAAAATAGCAAATGTTAGTCTGTGTTTAAAATAAAGGTAACTTTTCATTGCCTTGTCTACCCTGATAGCTCAGTTGGTAAAGAATCCGCCTGCAATGCAGGAGACCTTGGTCAGGAAGATCCACTGGAGAAGGAATAGGCTACCCAGTCCAGTACTCTTGGGCTTCCCTTGTGGCTCAGCTGGTAAAGAATCCACCTGCTATGTGAGAGACCTGGGTTCAATCCCTGGATTAGGAAGATCCACTTGAGAAGGGAAAGGCTACCCACTCCAGTACTCTGGCCTGGAGAATTCCATGGACTGTGCAGGCTCTGGGATCACAAAAGGTCAGACACAACTGAGCGACTTTTACTTCACTTCACTTTTCACTTCACCTTAGATATTAGTGACATTTAATTTGGAATGTCATATATCTAATCTAAGCACTGTTGAATATACATGTACTAAGTTTTTTTCTATGTTCTGTTTAATCGCAAAGATAAATCTAAGTTTATTATTTAATTTCAAGGTGAAAAACAATTTCTTACTGTTAATGTACATATAAAAGTGGAGCTAAAAGAAGTACAGAAAATTAAATGACCCAAAATTGTGGTGGCTAAGAACACCTTATTCCTACTTTCTCATTATCGTCTTGTTAATACACCTTTTGTTCACAATACTTATAATCTTAGAACTATTTGCAAAAGGTATAGCCTGTACTCGTTATATCATGACTTAGCTGAAAATTCCTTTTATGGCACATCTTTACAGAGGATTTTGTATTAAAAAAAAAAACCTTGATATAACACACATCTACAGTAGACACATTAAAAACTCTTTTGAACACAACTGTTTAGAAGGTGCCATTCACAAAATAAATACTCAAGTAGTATTTCTGAATGAATGAATGATAGTACTTGATATAATGACATATTTGAAGAAGCTAAATTAATCTATCAATATTATTTCCTTGTATTAACAAAATGTTTTTATACAGCAAAAGGATTTGGAGGAAATAATTGGATTAGATTTGATGAAATTGAAAGTTACAGTAGAAATCAGCAAATTAATAAATGGTTAGTAACATCTTTTAAAACTAAATATTGATTGCATATACCAGACTTTTTTATTTTGCTTTTCTTTTTTAAATAAATGTAGATCCAGCAAAAAATACCCAGTTGACAACAGATAGAAACAACCTTATCAGACAGAGATGATAGTCACACCCTTGGTGGACTGCAGCCTACCAGGCTCCTTCGTCCATGGGATTTTCCAGGCAAGAGTAGTGGAATGGGGTGCCATCGCCTTCTCTGATCTCATTGTTAGTGTATAGGAATGCACTGGATGTCTGTGTGTTAATTTTATATCCTGCAACTTTACTATATTCATTGATTAGCTCTAGTAATTTTCTGGTGGGAGTCTCTAGGGTTTTCTATGTAGAGGATCATGTCATCTGCAAACAGGGAGAGTTTTACTTCTTGTTTTCCAATTTGGATTCTTTTTCTTCTCTGACAGTTGTGGCTAAAACTTCCAAAATTATGTTGAATAGTAGTCGTGAGAGTGGGCATCCTTGTCTTCTTTTCACCATTGAGGTTAATGTTTGCTGTGGGTTTATCATATATGGCTTTTATTATGTTGAGGTATGTTCCTTCTATGCCTGCTTTCTGGAGGATTTTTACCATAAATGGATGTTGAATTTTGTCAGAGGCTTTCTTTGCATCTATTGAGATAATCGTATGGTTTTTATGTTTCAATTTGTTAATGTGTTCACCATGACTTTTCACCCCACTCTCCCATCTACTTCTGCATTTACCTTTTCACTCAGAATTTCTTTTTCCATTCTATTTTATATGTGAATAGTCTTTCTTTTCTCCACTTTATTCTCTTTTATTGATCTTCCTTTATTTCTTACACATAAACTTTTATGCACATATGTGCGTTCATATTTATAGGTTATGTCTTTACAGATTTATAAATGTGTCTATATGTGTATTTTTTGTGCATCTGTGTGTATTTTAGTCTGTATCTTTCTAGTTGCATAGTGTGCCTGAGACTGAGAAAGAACCTTTTGTTTCACTGTTCACAGTTTAGGCCCAAGAGGGTGGGTGGTGGTGGTTGTTCAGTCATCAAGTCGTGTCCAATTCTCTGCAGCCCCTTGGACTGTAGCCCACCAGGCTCCTCTGCCCACAGGATTTTCCAGGCCAGAATACTGGAGTATTCTGGGTTGCCATTTCCTATTCCAGGGATCTTCGTGACCCAGGGACCAAACCCACATGTCTTGTGCCTCCTGTTGTTGGCAGGAGGATTCTTTATCACTGCACCATGTGGGAAGCCCTACCACACTGCATCTTTCCACAACTTCTGCACTGAATGTTTCACATGTACGTTCTCCCTGAAACTTGAATTTACCATGGACAGTTCTTTCCTTGTAGCCCGCTAGACACTAGTTTTTCCCCCATACCCTGTAGACTAGAAACAAGAGTTCTCTGGTTCCCTGTTGCTACTTTCATACCTTCTGCACCCACATGAAAACCCTCCCTTCTTTGAGACTTATACCATCCAGCTTTATTATCACTATGTCTCTCTCCTCTCTGGTGATATCTACCGATCTCCTTGAATGTGAGATCAGTGAAGTTCCTTTAATGCATTTCAAGTACCTGGTTCCGTGTCTTCCTCCCTACCCCAACCTCTGCATTCATGCTAAGAAACTTTGATATCAGTGGCCCGTCAATCCGACTAGCATTCCTTTTACATGTCCAATATCACCTCCCTTTCTTGTCCCATTAAACTTTTACTATTTCCCGCCCCCTTCCCAGCGTTTTTCTTTACCCTGTGCTCCCAGTAGAGAACTCTGCCTCTTACTCAGTGGGGAGAATTGCATCTAGCAATGATGAGTTCTGTCAGTTAAATGCCCCCACCTCTACAGAGTTATCCACAGCTCTGTTCTCCCCACCTCTGTACCCTCTAATCTCCAAGGAAAAGTTTTCCAGTCATATTTTTAGTGAGAATGCTGCAAGTTGTGCTTATGATTCCATTCTCTGAGATACTGTCTTCCTCCCCTTTACTTTAGCTCCTTCCCATAATCTTCGCTTCTATAGTCCGTAAACATACCATCCATTTCTTTAAGGACTTCCTCAGCCATACATTTTCCTGCAACTGTAACCCTCTTTAGTTTATCTTATATTTTCCAACCAAGCCTATACATCATCTTCACTTTTTCACATTATCCTACTATCATGCTATTAAAGCTGCCCAGAGAAGGTTGTCATTTCCTAATGTTCATTTGTCACTTTCATCTTATTTAAGTATTTAAGCCTGTTGATCACTCTTGTCTTGAAATTCTCTTCTCTACATTCTGTGACAGCACCTACTCTTGATTTATCTTTTGCTTCCCTGACTGTTTTCTCAAATTCTTTTGTCAGTCCTTTTCCTTTAAGTATTTGTTTTCATTTTGGTTCTATCTTCTTCCCACCCCCCCCCTCCTCCTTTCTTATGTCTTTCTTAGCATTTCCATCCACTCCTGTGGCTTCAGTTACTACCTAGGGCAAGACCTAGTCATGACCAACCACTCCAGTCTCATTTCCCAACATCTTTCCTGATCCTGAGAAACCTGCAAAGCCATCCTACTGGTAGGGCCTGACACGCATCGTGCTTTTCATACCTCAGTGCCTGTACACATATTTCCGTTGTCTGACATTCCCATCCTACCCCGTCTCCATTCCCACCCTTGTTGAGGTGACTGTCTCCTTCTTATCCTTCAAACCTTAACTCGGGCATCATCAGAAAGCTTTTACAGGCCCTTCTTTTTCCCTGTCCAAGCTAGGTTCTGTGTCATACCCGTGCTTACCGTTTTATTACTACAGCATATACCAATAACTGAAGTTACCATATAAAGATGTTTCTCCACCTTACTGCTCCTACGATCAAGAACCATGTCCTAGTCTTTGAATAATCAATGCCTCGAACAGTACCTAGTTCATAGGAATTACTAAATAAATGTTTGTTGATTGAACTTAAATCCATATCATAAGTTTTTTAGGTATGCAGCTTTGTGACCATTAGTATACCCACATTGCTGTACTCCTGAGAAGTTGTCTGGGCTCCCTACCTGTAGGCCAACTTACCTCCATCTCGCCTCTATATTCTTGCCAGGGAGAATCTTTCTAAGACGTAAATGGTGTTACTAGATGAGGTAAACCTTTTTATTGCTTCCCACTGTCTACATTAGTGGTTTTATCACAATCTTTTCACAGATCCAAGCTGCAGTGAGGAAAAAAAATCAATGAACCAAGGTTTTCTAAATTTTTTCAACTTAAAAGTTGGCTGAGTTAATGAATAGCAACATTAATCAGAATAAGAAATACTGAAATATGCATGGGAGGTAAAATAAGCTTTGTTTTAGATATGCTCAGTGTCATGTGCCTGTGAAATAAGCAAGAGGAGCTATCTTAAAGGCAGCTGGATATATGAGGGTGAAACTCAGGAGAGTTTTGGGATGATGGTCTGTACCATAAGCATTTAAGTGAACTCAAGGGAACAAATAACATCTTTTGTGGAAAACATAAAAGTGTTTAAAGGTGATAAAACAACATTTAAGAACTAGCATAGGAAGAACAGCCATAATAGTAAAAGAAAAAACTACATTTAAATCTCTTTCTTGTCCCGCTGCCATGGTTTAAAGAGGGCAAGACCTTTGATACTAATGGACAACCCAAAGCATTTTTAGTGGCTTTGCTGTCTTCTCTGCTGGAAAGATGATTTTTTATCCATCTCTGTTGAATTTCCCTGGTTCTTTCTCCTTGGGGAAAAAAAATAATAATTAAGAAGCCAGATACGTTGGATGAGACAACTTTGTTGCCTAAATAGTAGAAATGGAATTTTTTTCTAAAAAGAAAATTCTCCTGCTAATAAGAATTCTACTGTCACCTTGACAGATAAAACAAAATTACTCTCAAAAATGAAATCTTAAAAAAAAATGTTTTTAATGGAATCTATAGTTTGTTTATCTATAGTGAGATTTTTGCTTCACTACAGTTCAACTGAAGATGAGGAATTTGTTCTGTTTTCAGTCTTTTCTCTCACTTTGCAAAAAAATTATCTAGTCAGTAAGAGTAGTCCAAGGCCATAAAAAATCAAAACTAAACCTTAAAAGTTACAGTATTTTTGGAAGCAGTGGAGTGCATCATCAGAGAGATCAGGGATGTGGTAATTACACCTTGCAGCGTATGCCAGCTTCAGAACTCAACAGCAGTGCAACTCCGGTCAGATTACCTTCCATATCCATAAGCGTATGGATATCATCTAATGACAATATCTGCTCCCTGGAGTTGTAATGAAAATTAAATAGGTGCATAAAGTACTTCTCAGAATGCTGACACATAGTCAGTATTCATTAAGTATTACTTGCTTTTTAAAATATATCAAAATATTCAGTAAGAGTGAAAAGTGAGAGTAAACCAACTCAGAAAATTGGTAAATAACTTATGATTCATCTACCTGATGGAAAGCTATGTGTTTCATTGTAGTATGTACATATTATATAGACATATATATAAGAAAATATAAAAGTGGTGTTATTTGGAAAAGCTAGAATTTCTCTCTAAAATATAGCTGTAAATGTATTTTTCAAGTTCACAAAACATTTGTGTTATAGCAAATAAATTGTCTTATTTCCTAATTACGTACAGCGTTATCAATTTACTTTCCTATATTGTGTTACTAAACTAGCAGATGAAATATACCAGTAAATGCTTTCCAATTTGACTTAAGTAATAACTTGAGGAAACAGTTTAATGTACTTATTAAGAAAAATAATACATTAACCTATAATCTAAAATGTGTAGCTTTCTATTAGCCCAAACTCTAGTGGAAGTAACTTTGAAATAAGAACAAGGAAACCAGGCCCACATTTGTTACTGTCTTATCTTAGGACCTGTACAAGGATTTCCTTGTCTGGGCTTCTGTTTCTTCCTTTAGAAGAGAGAAATTCTAATCCTAGAATTCTAATCTAACTCTTTTCCTATTATATAAATTTTGTGAGAAGCTATCATTGAGCAACATGAAAAGCAATTGGAGCCTATTTTATTAAACTAAATAATTTTTTAAGGATATTATTGAATAGGACAGTAAAGAATAACCTGCAGGCAGATCCTGCAAAGTGGTTCAACAGACAGACACACCTACCTTCCTGTCAGTACAGTCCGTATTTGGCAAATGTAGTCCATTCCTTACAGGAAGGAATAGATGCTTCATTGTGTTTCAAAAGTCAGTAAGCTTTTACAAAACGATGTAATTGACATTTTTCTCGTTTCTGAGATCAAATTTTCGTAAATCATTCAACCTGGATAAACTGAGAATGTGGTTGATCTAGTAGTTGTTGAAATACGGTAAAGACATTGCAAAACATGATATTTAAGTATTTCCTCCTAACCTCTTACCTTCACAAGATGTAAGAGTTCTAAGTGGAAAGATATCCTAATGTATGAAGAAACTGAAGTAAGATGAATCCGTCTGTAAAGAAAAAACCAAAAGAAGCACGACACAGACTCATCTCAGTAACTTAGCATTCCCTTGATTCAGAGTTCATAGTGATAATGATTATGCAAAGTAGAGCTAACTTACATTATGAGGAAGTTGTTTTAATCGTAGAGCAAATGATATTGTGGGAGAGAGATATAGTTAACTAGCCTGAAAGTACTGTTTTCTAACTTTTGGGACTTCCTTGGTGGTCCAGTGGTTGAGAATCTGCCTTCCAATGCAGGGCGTGTGGGTTCAATCCCTAGGCAGGGAACGAAGATCCCACGTGCCACAGAGAAACTAACCCTGCATGTCACAACTAAACAGCTTGCACTCTCAACGACTGAGACCATACTCCCTAGAGCCCATGCTTCACAGCAGGAGAAGCCCCTGCATGGCAACTGGAAAAACCTGCACACAGCAACAGAGACCCAGTCCTGCCAAAAATATGTGTATTGTCTTAACTGTTTACAGTCTATGCTGAGAAATTCTATTAATGGCATATTAAGGTTTCTACTGGCTTCTACAAGGTTTCCGTTTGTTAACCATTAAATCAGGTTATTAGCATATTTTACCATGCAGTTAAAATTTCACAGTAACATTTTTCTTCCCCCTCCTCCACAGTTCACCTTACTGAAACTTTGTCTTAAAGAATCTATGCGATCCTAGGAATCATACTATTCAGAGAGTATAACAGAGCACTGGTTCTTATCACTAGGATAAGTCCAGCTAATACAGAGTCATATGTAAATACAGTGAATTGTCTAGTAAATCTTCTAGTTCAGGTATTTGCATCACTAGCTTAAAGCTGTTTTAATGGAAGTATAATACTTGTGTAAAATTTACATTAGAGAAATTTGTGGTAATAAATTTAAGTAAGATTTCCCTTTTTCACTATGAGATCAAAACTACATTTCTCAAAGATTTTTTTATGCCCTTAATTGTTTTATGTCCCTATTTTCTATTAACAAAACTCTTGATATATGCAAAGTCATCCATTTAACTTGAGCTGTTTTCAGTGTTGCATGCAGCTGATGAGTCCATCTAAACCAGTATGTATGACTCTAAGAATACCCTCATTCCTTTAGTGTCTGGCTCAGTGCTGTGTTTATTTGCAAAGGACCCTCATGCATGGATCCATATAAATGAGGCAAGCTGGAGCAGACTAGACTGTGTCACTCACCGGTCTTTGAGGAGGGAGAATTGTGTATATGAAAGCTGCTGAGTATGAGCTTCCCTTATAGAGAAGCATTCTGTGTGTGTGACATCAAGCAAGACTTTTGGTTGAGGTTTTATGCTTACCATAAAGAAAATAGTAAGAAAAAGTCAGTTGATGATCTAATTCCATCATCTTTTGGGAAGCAAAACCCTTGCTGATTCAATGAATGTTATCTCTCTCCCATAGAGTAGTCTAAGAACCCTACAGAATGACTTCTGAACTTTTGACTCCATTTTCAGTTTAGTTGGTGAATTTTTAATCAACTGAAAAATCACTTATATTTGACTCAGAAGTATATAGAGTCAGTGATAGCCTATTTATATTACTCCGGAATAGAAACTTTTAAAATGTAGTACAGAAAATCTGGTTTTATTAGCATCAAACCATTTTTATATATTTAAATTGTTTTGATGCCACTGAGACATCGTTTTTCCAACCTAGCCACCTAATACCTGGTTTTAAAGAGAAGAAATGTAATGCATACAATTATCCAGTATACTAGCATGTCACTTATTAAGCTCAGTAACAGGTATAAGAGTGATAGTATTTCTGTATTGAAAAATGTACTTGTGTAAAAATTGGTTTGAAACAGCTCAGCATTTAACGTGCCATCTTGTCATGGCATAATAGTGATTCATTCATAACTTTGATGCAAGTAGGTAGATGTATTCGAACTAGTAGCTTATGTTTTTCATGTAGCCTCTAAAACTGACGTCATCTGAAAATTGGGTTCAAGTGTGTGTTTTTGCTGTTTTTACAACCTCAGATACTTGGCACTCTGCACCCGTGTCTCCCACTTACCGTCAGGCTTTGCTTCTTCACGTGATGACCAGAGTGCTTGGTCACAGGTAAGTACTGTCCTTTCTCAGTCAAAACATTCCTGACAATAATTGCACTTTTTATGTTCTTTATTTTTTTCCCCTCCCACCCCACTGCCCTCAACTTAGGTTGGAAAGGCTGGTGGATGTCCTGAGGAAGAAGGTTGGAACAGGGACCGTGAGGACAGTGATCTGAACTGCGAAAAAAACAACGGTCTGGGGAAGCAATCCCATCTGGTGACCAGGCTGCTTCATTCAACACTGTGTAAACACTAAAGCCTTAACTTGGCAAACAGTTGTTAGAAGTGGGACACTCCAACCACATTCCAAGCTGAGATAAAATCAAATCACAAATGTTTAACCACTTTGCTGCTGACTTGAGTTATTTATCCAAACGTATTAACTACAGACTTTTACCAATGAATAGCTGTAAAGTTGCAGCTTATTTGTAATTATTTTATATCTCACTGTATTTAATATAAATATTTTTGCTGGAAGACCATTATAGAAACATAGTAAAGTTGGTCAGGATCATATCTTCACATATGGCCCTTTCTGAGTCAAATGCAGCAAAGTAAATATTGTCTAAACCTTAATCCACTGTGTTAGGTCAAAACTTCAAATACATGCATTTTTCAATATAGAGTTTATTTCTTAACCAATGAGAGAAGCACATACATAAGAAGCATGTATAGTCTTCTTTCAATGCATGCATGCAATCTTTTTTAGTATTAAAGATTTGAAGTATAGATATCAAGAATCAAATATATAATTTGCTTTAATAAGAGCTTGGCATATTAAAATTATGTTAATCAAAGCATGAATTTTTTCACTACAAATAATGCACACTGTTTTCATGAATTTTTTCACTACAAATAATGCACACTGTTTTCAATAAAAAGAAAGTATTGTTAATGTGTACTAATAAATTCATGGTGTTGGTATTTTTTAATGTTGGATCTGAATAATGATCTAAACTCTATTTAAGCCATAGTAATTTCAAAGTCTGTCTCCTCAGGTGGGATACTTTTGACTTGAAAATTAGCATGTGTCACCATGACACGAAAAGCCAAGCGCCCATGAAACATGTGAAGTATTCTTTTTTTATGCCTTTATTTAGACTGTCATTTGAACTTTTGTTATGGAAGAGGGGACTCTACTTATAATATACAATAAAATTATAATGTAAAAATATAAAGACTTGGGGGGGAAAGTAAACCTGTGATTTGATTCAGGAAACCTACTTTTTAAAATTTTATGGATAAAACTAAAATTCATGTATTTAGCTACAGGAAAAAATCTTTTTTTTAAGTTTAATAGATGAGAAGCAAATAGAAAATAAATATGACCAGAATAGGATGAAATAGATAAGTAGAGATGGAGTTAGTGAAAATTAAGTAGGCAAGTGAAAAAATTTTTAAGTCCATATAATCTTTTAATTTATGTTTAAGACTGAGCTAAATTATCTGCCATTGCCTATTTTCCGGACAAGTACAGAATTATTTATTGCATATACCATTGGAAATTATGCTTTTGATTTTGTTTTTCCTCTGCAGAAAAATATAAGGTGCTTTATCACAGGGTGACAAAAGAATTGTGATGCAAACAAGCTCTATTTGTTCTTATTAAACCCGTTGAATTAACTGACAGAATCATCCCATTAATCAAATTTAGAATTCATTCATGTTGCCCGCTTTTAATTTTGCTTAAACTATGTGTGAAAAATAAGGAAGAATAGGGGTTCAAAATTAACTGGATTTATTCTACAGTCCTAAAGAGAACGATAGCCTCTCTAAACCGCGACTGTCTAGCTATAGAAACTTAGAATATTTCCTCATGCACGTAGTTTTCTCTACTAGCTCTAACTGAAACATGTAACGGCTCCCTGTGTGAAGGAACAGCCCCTTTCAAGTCATGCAGGTAAGTAAAGAGAAACAGTTCTCATCACAACATAGTCCATTCCTGAATCCGCTTCAAATAAATCGCAAGTAACTTGAATTTTCAATTTATTCCTGAATAACAGACAAAACTTTACGGAGTTATTTTGCTTGAGGTTTTGTAAAACACAAAGTGTAGAGTAAAGACATTTTTACAATTTCTTTCTATAACTAACCAATCAGATTAGAACAACTAATTCCTATAATCAATATACAGAACCTTTAAAGAATTTGATACCTTGACATTAAATTTACAAAATAGTTCTAGCATCTACTATTGCTCATTGTAGCTAATCTCCCCCAGATTACCACATCCCCTTGAAAATGAATTGTCCACAAAATTACAGATGTGTCAAGTAGTACTTTTTTTTGGACAGGGCAAGGGGGTATGAAGGAATAATCTTGCTTGCTGAAGATCAGTTCTCTATATTCAATTATAATGCAACTTCTGAAGTGTTCCACACTTCAGAAAGGAGGTTGCTTTGAGTTTAAACATCAATTCTAATTCCTACATTGAAATGATAATTTACTTTTCCTTGTTAAAAATAAGTAGTTCAGAGGAAAAGCAGAAGAGATCATACAAATGTGTAGCACTTGATTTACAAGCCCTTTCTCATCTGCATTTTTATGTGAGTCTCTCGACAGTAATATAATACCAATATCTTTGTCAACCATGTAATAATGATAATGATGCTAGTAGTTTTAGTATTACCATTAGTAGTATTATTAGTAATACATTTTATAAATGAGGAAACACACTCAATGGAGCTAGGAATTTGCCAAGAAGTGGCTGGAACTTACAGCTGAGGTCTTATGACTCAATTCCATGCAACCACAGGTCTCCAAAACTTTCATTTACAAAAATTAAAAATGAAAGATTCTGACTGTTGCAATTTATTTTATTATTGTGCCATTTCTTTTATACATATATGTATGAATTTTCTGCACATATCTTTCAATTAAGTACTATAATGTGATGCTGTTTATGTGAATAGCATCACATTATTACTACCTCTCTATAGTGTTATAGTAGCAAGCTTATCCTTACTTTCACTAACTAGGTATATTGTGACAATTCATTGTTGATTAAAAAATAACCAGAGTTCCTCTGTACTCTTTTTAATTTGGCTTGATGTTAGAACCTGATAATATATTTCTGTCAAATGACAGTCTAAACTTAAAGGCTCACTGTATCTCCTAGAGCATCTGTTAAATATACAACCAGTTATAGGCAAGTTATAAGCAAAGTGTAAAGCAAAGTTATTAGTTAGTGATATGGGAGAAACTTTCATTCTATTTCTATATTATGTTTAACCATTGTGTTAAAATTATTTAAAATATCTTTCTTTTTCAGTGAGAAAGTTGATCCTTTGTAGATATCCTTATTCAAATAAACTGATAAATCTTCTCATCAGATCACTTGCCAATAGAACTAGTTTATTGGACAAAAATGTTAGAATATTAAAATTTTCTAGTTTTAATATTGATTAACATTGCATGCTGCTGCTGCTAAGTCGCTTCAGTCATGTCCCACTCTGTGCGACCCCGTAGACGGCAGCCCACCAGGCTCCCCCGTCCCTGGGATTCTCCAGGCAAGAACACTGGAATAGTTTGCCATTTCCTTCTCCAATGCATGCAAGTGAAAAGTGAAAGTGAAGTCGCTCAGTCATGTCCGACTCTTAGCGACCCCATGGACTGCAGCCTACCAGGCTCCTCCATCCATGGGATCCTCCAGGCAAGAGTACTGGAGTGGGGTGCCATTGCCTTCTAACATTGCATAAAAAGCCATTTTTATAGACAGTATAAAGATAATCAGTAAAGTTTCTATTTTTAAATACTCTCGACAAGTGAGGCATTATAATGATAAAATAGCCATGTCCTATACATTTGTCTTCTCACATATGGTTTGTATAGAACCCAAATTTTTCGCAAGACAATTACTGTGTTGATAACTACTATCTACAGCTATGCTATCTATCTAGTAATATCGAGAGAGATATATAGATATATAAATACACAGACATATACACACATAAATACATTTGCCTTCTAAAAAATTGATTTATAAGTCAATTGTTAGGCTCCAGTGACTTCAGCATTTTGTTCGTTTTATTACAAATGCACGTGGTTTCTGAGGCTTTTAAACAAATACATGAAATGGTTGAAAGATTTATATTGCTTGAGCTCAGCTAAATATGTCATCTCTAGAAAAGATGTGGTTTATTTTGGCACTGTTTTTAAAACTCAAATATTTTAAACATTTGTGAAGTTGGAGCTTGCACATTTGAACTAGTAGCATACGTTCCAGAGTAGCATCTCAGGTTACCAGATTTTTTGTAATCCCTTTACTAGAATAACCTTCTTTGAAAAGATTTTCCTTTCTTTTTTATTATGTACTTTAAGTTAAATTGATAAAGATTGAGGTTATTTTTAATGTAGGATTTCATAAATAGAATTGGACAGTGATAAATGTGTATTTTTAAGACTCATTAAATTTGTGTATTATTGATACTTCTTTGCAGAAATCTTAATATACTTATTTTTAATGTTACTGTTTTCTCAACATAGTTTGGGAGAATGCTGGTACTTTAGATGTCACCAATTTCTTGATGGTCAGATTATTAAGAAAGGTGTATTTTAATGCACAAACTCCAAAATCTGAAATATAGATGTACTTTTCAGTCATATAAGCTCTCTACTGCAAATTTTATACATTTCAATACAGTTATTATACATTTAGTCAAACTTTTATAAGTGTTCAATCCTAAAAGCACTGTACTGAATATGCCTATAAAATATACTACAGTAAGGAAACAGATTAAGTTCACTGTCAGACTGTGTCTGACTATCTTACAAGTTTAATGAAGATAAAAGTCATTATGGACAAATTTATTAGGTACTTTACTACTGGCACTAGTAAAATATTAAAGAGAAATTGTATTTTGGTTAGAAAGAATGTTAAGACAGACAATCAATTTCTCTTAATAAAAAAATGATTCGAATCTATCACAAAGCACCTCTACTAATTTTGAAATTTGTATGTGGAATTTTGCTGTAACCAAGAGCTGAAATCTAAGAACATTGCTTCTGTTGTGTTTGGTTATTCAATCAAAATAAGGTAAATATAAACAGACTATGTAATACACTATCACCTGTAGCAAACTTAAAATTTAAAGCTTAAGGTACATGGCTACAAGAGGACTAGGGTGGGGTGGGCAGTAGGAATTGTTGGGGTAAAGTTTCTATGAACTGATAATATCTAAACAGTCATGTTGCTGTTAAAAAAAGTTGTCTCACCATGTATGACCTTTGTGATATTGTTGTCATGCGTTTTATGTAGGTATACAATAATAATTTAATTATTATTTTTGCTTTGAATAATTAACTACTTTTAAAGTGATTTAAAAAATAAGAACAACATTATTTTATATTTACCCATGTATTTACATTTCTAGTACTCTTCTTTATCCAAGTTTCCACCTGCTACCATTTTCTTCCTTCCTGAAGTATGAATCTTTTATACAATACTGGGCTGTAAGTAATGAATTCTTTCAGCTTTTATATGTTTAAAAATGTCTCTCTCTTTTTTGCCTTTATTTTGTGGGGGGAAAAAAGGTTTTTTTCTGGCTATAGACTTCTTGGTTAACTTTTTGAAGAATATTTTCAAGATGTTATTCTACCGTCTCTGGCTTGCTTTTGTTCCTGCTGTCATTTTAATTTTTGTTCTCTGTACATATGTCCTCTGGCTGCTTTAAGGATTTTACCTTCATTGCTCATTTTAGCCAGTTTGATTGTGATGTGATACAAATTTCTGCATGGTCCTGTGCTTATTTGCTGAACTTCTTGGACTATAAGTTTATAATCTTTATCAATTTTTTAAAATTTTGGCTTTTTTCCCAATATCATTTGTCCTCAAACTCTTTCCTCCCCCTCTAAACTGCTACTTACTATATATTAGGCCATTTGGGGTTGTCCCATGGCTCATTCATCCTTTGTTCATTTTGCCAGTGGCAGAGGAGTGTTTCTTTTTCCTCTGGGTGTTTTATTTTGAACACTTTCTATTATTTCATCTTTAAAGTTACTGGCGTTTTCTTTTGCAGTATCTATTGTGCTCTTCTTAATCCATCTAGTGCCTTTTACTTCACAAATATACTTCTCATCTCTAAAATTTTAAATTGAGTCTTTTTAATGTCTTTCATATCTCCTTAATTTTTTCATGCTTCACATTGTCTTCTGGAATAATGTGTGTGTCTGTTAATTCTGTTATCTATTCTATTTCCAAATCTGTTTCCATTGATCTCTTTATCATAAGTTGGTTTTTTTTTTCATTGAAGTATAGTTGAAGTATAGTTGATACTTTATAGTTGAAACCTGATACAAGCCAGGCTTCAACAGTATGTGAACCATGAACTTCCAGATGTTCAAGCTGGATTTAGAAAAAGCGAGGAACCAGAGATCAAATTGCCAACCTCCATTGGATCATCAAAAAAGCAAGAAAGTTCCAGAAAAATATCTACTTCTGTTTTATTGACTATGCCAAAGCCTTTGACTATGTGGATCACAACAAACTGAAAATTCTGAAAGAGATGGGAATACCAGACCAGCTTACCTGCCTCCTGAGAAACCTGTGTGCAGGTCAAGAAGCAACAGTTAGAACTGGACATGGAACAACAGATTGGTTCCAAATTGGGAAAGGAGTACGTCAAGGCTGTATATTGTCACCTTGCTTACTTATATGCAGAGTACATTATGCAAAATGCCAGGCTGGATGAAGCACAAGCTGGAATCAAGATTGGCAGAAGAAATATCAATAACTTCAGATATGCAGATGACACCACACTCATGGCAGAAAGTGAAGAAGAATTAAAGAGCCTCTTGATGAAAGTGAAAGAGGAAAGTGAAAAAGTTGACTTAAAACTCAACATTCAGAAAACTAAGAGCATGGCATCTGGTCCCATCACTTCATGGCAAATAGACAGGGCAACAATGGAAACAATGAGAGACTATTTTCTTGGGTTCCAAAATCACTGCAGATGGTGACTGTAGCCATGAAATTAAAGGATGCTTGCTGCTTGGAAGAAAATCTATGACAAACCTAAACAGCATACTAAAAAGCAGGGACATTACTTTGTCAACAAAGGTCAATCTAGTAAAAGCTACGGTTTTTCTAGTAGTCATATGGATGTGAGAGTTGAACCATAAATAAGGCTGAGAGCCAAAGAATTGATGTTTCTGAACTGTGGGGTTGGAGAAGACTCTTTGAGAGACCCTTGAATTGCAAGGAGATCCAACCAGTCAATCCTAAAGGAAGTCAGTCCTGAATATTCATTGGAAGGACTGATACTGAAGCTGAAACTCCAATACTTTGGCCACCTGATGCGAAGAACTGACTCGTTGGAAAAGACCCTGATGCTGGAAAAGATTGAAGGCAGGAGGAGAAGGGGACGACAGAGGATGAGATGGTTGGATGGCATCATCGATGCGATGGACATGGAGTTTGAGCAAACTCTGGAAGTTGGTGATGGACAGGGAAGCCTGGCGTGCTGCAGTCCATGAGGTCGCAAAGAGTTGGACACGACTGAGCAACTAAACTGAACTGAACTGATAGTTGATTTACAATACTATATTAGTTTCAGGTGTACATCATAGTGGTTCAATGTTTTATAGATTATATTCCATTTAAACTTATCACAAAATAACAGCTATTTCCCTGTGCTGTGCAATCATGAGTTGTGTTTTTCTGCTTTGTATGCTTGATACCTTGTTTTGGACACAAGTCATTGTGAGTTTTATCTTGTTGGGTGTTAGATATTTTTGTTTTTCATTGAAAATTTTGAAGTGTGTTCAAGGATGCAGTTACATTGTTTGGAAACAGTTTTGATCCTTGCCAGTAGGTTTTAAGCTTCAGTAGGTTGGACCAGAGAACCTTACATCTAGGGCTTATTCTCCCCCTCAGCTTAGGCAATCCCTTTCTGAACACCTGATACCCTGTGCAGTATGAGTTTGCTCTGCTCTGAGTAGTCACACCTATGAGTAAGTTTTGGTCGTTGTTCTGCCTCCACCTCTACAGTTCTGACCTTAGCCTTGGTAGTTTACTTACATATGTATGCTGGTCCATTCTCAGAGCAATACTCAAGGAATGCTCTGTAGCTCTTCAGAGCCCACTTCCTCTCACTCTCTGTACAGCAATTTCTGTTCCAGAATCT
Organism: Antilocapra americana; assembly: GCA_007570785.1. Lineage (NCBI taxonomy): Eukaryota > Metazoa > Chordata > Mammalia > Artiodactyla > Antilocapridae > Antilocapra > Antilocapra americana. The sequence continues at coordinate 9,017,259 of ML661902.1, forward strand.
ACCCTCTCTAATACTCTGACTGCAAATTCTAACCACCTTGACCTCCTCCAATTCTCAACTCTATGTTCTCAACTCAGGGAAGCTCCCAGGCTCTGTTTTGGTCCTCCTCCTGCACTCTGCTCTGTAAATTCGCCATGCAATATGCTGAAAGCATCTTCCCCTTCTCTCCTTCTCCATTTCTTCCCCTTCTCTCTGGGATCACTGTCCTATTTGCCTGTTGTCCCAAGTACAAAGACTTTGATTCATGTATTTCCACCTGTTTTTGTTGTTGTTTTGCTTTGGGTGGGTCTTTTTGTTTTGTTTTGAGGTTTTGGTTTCTTTGGGGGATTTCTCTTTTCTTTTTTGCTTGGTTGGTTGGTTAGTTGGTCATTTGGTCGTTTGCTTTTTTTTAAGGTGGAGAGGGTAAACATGGTCCCTGTTATTCCATCAGGACCAAAAGTATAAGTCCTCCTATAACTCCTTATAAAATACCATCCTCTTAATGTCTAGCTTCCCTCACCCCTGTTGAGAAATCAACCATATTTGTTCTTCTGACAGTAAAATGTCTATTTTCTCTGATTGTTTTTTAGATCTTTTTCATTGTTGGGTTTTGCAGGGAGGGTGTTTTATTTTGTTCGGCAGTTTTTTTAATTGATGTTCTTTGCTTAAATTTGTAGACCTATTAAATCTCTGACTTCATAACGTTTGTCAGTTTTAGGAAATCTTTGCTTAGTATCTTTCTCCTTCATTTTGTGACTCCAACTATGTATATTTTTTCACTGTTCCCACATATCTCTTCTGTGTTTTCCTTTTCTTTTCTTTATGTGCATTAGTTTTAAATTTTCAAAATTACCTGTTTTTTATTTCACTAATCCTGTTTCCTGCTGTTAAAGCCACCTATTCAATTCTTAATTTCAGATTTTATGTTTTTTAATTCTACAGTCTTCCTTTTGGTGTTTTTGGTGCATTTCAATTCTCTGGTGAAATAGTCATCTTTCTAAATATATTGTCTCCCCTTTGCTTATAAGAAACTATAGTAACTTACTTTCTATAAATTAGTAATTAAAAATCCATACCTACTAACTCCAATATCTGAATCACCCCTGGGTCTTTAATATCTGTTTTGTTTCTAGGTGTCTAGATGCATGGTCCTCTCTTGGCATATCTATTAATTGTTAATTTAATGTAAGACAACCTGAGCCTCCCAGGTAGTTTTGCTTTCCCCTAGAGAGAGCTTCATCTTTCCTCTATTGGAAAGACTGAGTGGACGTCCACCTTAATCCAGTCAGGTATGCTGAGTTGAAGCTGAGTTGCAGTTTGAATAAGGCTCAGTTTTCTCTGGTTTACCTCTTTTCCTACGGGGTAGCTCACTAGGCTTTCAGTGGTAAAAGTAATATCTTCACTTGAGTCCTTTAGATATTTTTATATGAGCTTTTTTAATCTTTCACTTAGGAGAGCCCAGAATTTGCCAAATACTTTGAAGGGGAAACTAGGCATAAAGCTCCAATACTTTGGCCACCTGATGCAAAGAACAAACTTATTAGAAAAGACCCTGGTGCTGGGAAAGATTGAGGGCAGTAGGAGAATGGGGCAACAGAAAATGGTTGGATGGCATCACCACCTCAAGGGACATGAGTTTGAGCAAACTCCAGCAGATAGGGAAGGACAGGGAAGCCTGGCGTGCTGTTGTCCATGGAGTTGCAGAGGGTCAGGCACGACTTAGCAATTAAACAACAAGGCATGTGTTTCAGGCCCCTTTGGTTTTCTAGGTCTCTCCAGCCCTGAAAGATTGCCAAAAGCTCTACCAGTTTCTTGTCTCTAACAGCAGCTTCTGCTAGGACAAACCCAGAGCCAGCAAATGCTTCCAGGGGAAGAGTGGCTGAAGAACATTAGTTTACCTCTCAGTTCTTGCCTCTGGAGTCTTGGTTCCTCTAGCTGTCTTGTTTCAGCCCTTCTCTGATACTTTTAAACAAATATGTTTTGTATTTCGTCCAACTTTACTAGTTGTTCTTGCAAAGCATTGATCTGCCACAAATGTCTCTGTTCTGTCTGGAAGCAGAATTCCACTGTGTTTTTAATTTTTGTTATTATATTTTTCACTTCAGAAAGTTATATTTTGTTCATCCCCAAATCTGTTTGATCATTCTTGTGGTCCCTTGATTCTGTCTCATATTTTCAACCCCTTTTTAATTTTCTTGTACATTTTAAACATGCTTATTCTATACTTAGAGCTTCCCTGGTAGGTCAGTGGTAAAGAATCCACCTGCCAATGGAGGATCCCCTAAAGAAGGAAATGGCACCCCACTCCAGCATTCTTGCCTGGAGAATTGCATGGACAAAGGATGCTGGACGGCTGCAGTCCATGTGATCACAAAAGGCTCAGACACAACTTAGCGACTAAACAACAACAACAATTCTATACTTCTGACTATTTTATAATCTCAAATATTTATTGTTCCAATTTTAATATTATTTCTGCTAGCTACATTTAACTTGCCTCTTTTTTTGATGTTTACTGATTCATGAATATGAGCTTATATATCTTAGAATTAGTTCCTATGGAAGTTTTCAGGCCTTAATTGAAGGTAGATTTCTTCATAGAGGCTTTGCATTTGCTTCTGCCTGGGAATAAGTACAGGCCTTAGCATAGTTTAAGACCTTAATTTGAATTTTGTTGGGCTGCTTAAATAATAATTTGGGATGAAAATTCATACGAAGACTAACTTGTGTTTATAAAATTCATAAGGGATTTTCTTTTCTATCTTGCATTCATAGTCTGAGTTTAAGATTTCTCTTCATGTGTGGGCCCCGGAGTTTGTCCCCTGCTCCATTAGGAGGCCTGGAAAACCAGAAGTCAGCCTCACCTCTATCATAAGTCAAATCCTCTCAAGGTAAAAACCCTGCCCTTCATGCTTCACATACCATTAAGGGTTCCCAGTTGTACTTAGATTTACTCTCTGTATTCCTTACCTACTTGCCAATGTAATGATGCATTTAAGATGTTTCTCATTTTCTGTACAACATTTTTAGTTGCTCACTATGGGAGGTTCCAGGTCCCTCATAGTAAGAAACAGTAGCCAGGGCTGAATGTTATTAAATTTACACACACACACAGAGGTATAATTATACTGCTAATAAAATGTTCTGAATTTAGTATCACTTGTATACATGATTAAAATGAGTAGGTAATAAATTTACCTTCCAAGATCCATAATTGCAGCTCTTTGTCCCCACCAGTAACTACAAGCAGTTTTTCATTAAAGAAAAGAGAATGATTGAATAATCCAAATTAGCCTGGGCAAGAAAACTAACAGCTGCCTAAAATGAAATGTTTGAGTTATGAGCCATGTGCCACTTTGGTTTATCTGCAGCCAAAAGGTTCAGAATCCTTATTCAATTAACCATGTTGCTTGGGAGGGCTTGGTTGCCCTGAATAAGAGCTGCCTGGAGATGAGTAAGAGGTATCCGTGACACACAAGTTCAGACCTTGCAACTCTGTTTTTGTTGTTTGAACTTTCTTCTCTGTTGTAGCTAGGGATCCGGCGTGGAATTTAAACACTTGTGTGGTAACTCCATTCCTTCAGCCATTGTGTTGTTAAGCTCTAGCTAACGAACTTTCAACACTGGTTCCATGTAAGGTAAGACTTAGAAAACAGCAGCAGTCAACATTTCTGGCATTATAAATAAAACCATAGGCTGTGTCTTTAGGAAAGTAAGATGCTGCTGCCTGTCTATTCCAACTGAACCCCACCCAAAAGTAGCCTTTATGATATATGTAAAAAAATAAAAATAAACCAAGGTAGCACCTAAGAAAGCTTAAATTAAGAAGTGGTTTTTATTTAAAAGAAAATAAATGGAAGTTTCAAAATGTATGCCATTTTAAAACTTAGGAACTTTGCATAAAATTGAGAAACCAAAATTGCATAATATTTGCAAAAGTAAGAGCTGCCAAATGCAGCAGTCAAATAGACTTTGTCTCATGTGGACTTTTCTTCCATGCCAACAGTTTTTGTTGCTTAGGGAGATCCTCCTGATAATGTCACAAATAATGTTTCTCAAACTATATGGATTATGTACACATTGGCTTCTTAAAGATAGGTTTGATTTTAAATCTCTAAGCTTCATTTTGCTTCTAAACATACTGTTTTGAAACAAAAGCCAGGTGACTGAATTTTTTTTTCCAACTTAAAAACAAGTTTTGAAGATAATTATGGAGGAGAAAATTCAAATATAGTTTGAACAGCAATATAATAATTTTACATAAAATGTCTCAGTGTTATTGCTTTGAAGAATTGCTCTGCTTGAATGTGTATGCACACTAATTAGTAATGTCTTACATCATAGTCTTCCCACTTTACAAAATTAGATTTGCTTTTTGCATCTTATTTTCTTAAGTTGTGGTCACACTACGAAAAGTAATTACATACTTTTATTTAGATGACAGATGAATGTGAATATGTAATCTTGTTTGTGAAAGAGAAGTGAAGACAATCTTTTGAAATCAGAAGTTTCTTTTCAGTGAAGACCTCAAGCATGTCATATAATTACTTTATTTCTTCTTTTATAAAAATTATAACTTTTTCAAGAATTAGAGCTACCCTGTGTACTGTAAGCCTAAATATTACAGATATTATTGTCTTTAAGTTGCAGTAAGACAAACAGTGGTTTTATCGTTTCTAGAATCAAAGAATGAAGTGTGCATGTGTGTGCTTTTTGTTTTTTTGTTTTTCTAGGTTTTAGGAAAGTTTTCTGGGCCCATTTTTGGATTTTCTAAAAAAACTAATTGCCCAAATCATACTTTGAAGTTTTGGTATGTTATTTTGTTTTTCTTTGGATAGCAAGAAAATTAATGGAAGTGACTCATTCATACTAATACCTTAGATTCTCTGCTTCTCTCCATTCTAGTTCCTACTCTGTACTTTTATTATTTAATTCATTTGCCATTTTTAGTCCTCTACTCAGTCAAAATCACCTTCACAAGTTTAATCTAATTTATCTTTCAAGAACACTTTTATACCACCTCCTAACATGAAGCTTTCCCTAATTCCCCACTCCTACCCCACCACCAAGTAGAAGTCAATCTCTTTTCTGTATGATTTATAGGTCTTCCTTCATCTCTCTTAGGGCAATTAATAAGTTTCTTCTTGTTTCATTATCCCTGTACTATCTCTCATTAGCACAGGGTTTCTGGAGGTCAAAAATTCAATCTTATTCATATTTCTTTGCACAGGTAAATACTTAATCATTTTTGTTAATAATGAAGCCTAAATTTTCAAACTATATTTTTGTTTTACAAACATCTTTATAATCTGTCTTTCTAAAAAATACATGCAATAAAATATTAAGATTTGAGTACCTTTTTTAAAAATAGTACTGACAAAATATACTGTATGTCAGATTATCTAGCACCTAGCCCGTTACCAGGTGAGACACTGGGTTTACCTGAAGATTTTAACTTTTAATCATAATCAATTTAAAGCGAAGAGTTTTGGGGGTAGAGGGGGCATTTGTTTGTTTTATTTGGTTAGATTTGTTTTTTAATCAGAATTTCTTCATTATTGTTCAATTTTGGTCCCATACAGTCCAAAATTTGAAATTTCACTCCATGATAAAGTGAAGATAGGATGTTGTTGTCTTGGAATGTTTACACAAAATTTCCAGACCACAAGAGAGGTCATTTAAATCTTTTTTGAACAACAGTAATAACTAAGTTGCTTTCTGGAACCAAGTATGTTAGAATGCAAAAAGAAGGAGAAGGCAAGCAATGTATAAACCAGGGCATTCTTGGATGCTTTCTGATATTGCTTCAAGCTACTTTAAATCATGATTTCAAATTCAATAATTCCTTATTTCCTAAAAGTAACTGAAGTTTTCTGAATTCCAATTATTTTGTTAAGTTTTCCTGAGATTTTATTTTCTGGCTCTTTATTATTCTTTCAATACCTAAGCCCTATTCTAAGTTATAGTTTTGAGAGCAAAACTAAATTGTGTGTGAACATTACCCACCAAGCTAGCTTCAAAAATTTATATTTAGTTACTAATTTTATTTTATTTCTACTTTAGTCTCCACCAATTTTCACCATGAACCTTGTGGAATGAAGATCCTAAAGCTTTAAAAATACCTACCTTTCTTCAATAAATAAGTCGATTATATCAAAGGCTTTTTGAAATGCTTAAGCATAGAATATTCACTGCATACTACTTGTATGACCGTGACATTAACACACTGAAAACCTCTGAGTTCCCTAAAGAGGACTTTCATAAGTCTTTGCTAGTAATTACATTTTTCAAGACAGTATGCCCTTCTCTGAAATCGTTTCTTGTATATACCTCACACACAAAATTAACTGTCTTGGCGAGAGGCGCACTTTTGATAACATTATTTTGTTCATAATTTTCTGGGAAATACAGCTTTTTTCCTCACCAAGGAATAGTAAACCCAAACTACCAACATTGTCTACCATGTTGAAAAAGTAAAAATTTATAGTGCTCAAATGCTGGTATATAGCCAAATGAATCATCTTTGTCTTAAAGTAGCAAAAAGGGTAAGACACTACTTATGTTAAGACTTAATTTTCATGAAACTCATCAGACAAGAAGTGAAAATGTCATAGAATCTTGGCTTTTGTCTTGTACATCTGAAGTCCTCTTAGCTAGTAATTTTTTACTTAGATTTATATCTTTAATCCTAAGATCTCCCATCTCTTTGAAACCAGTTAATTAAAACAGATAATCACCTTATAGAACTTTCACATTAGAAATGAGAAAAAAGGAATTGAATAACTTTCATAATGTGACACATGCAGGCATTTTCAAAGCTAGATGTACAACTGTGTGTCCATTTCTAAACTTCTGCTTCCCTGTTTCTGTTAAGAGCTGAAGCTTGTACCATCATGGTTAATGTTTTGACAGATTTTATCATAAACCTTGCTTTTGTACGTTTGCCTTGAGCCAAAATTAACATGTTGTAAGCTCAGAAACAGTTTTTGCTGTTAGTGACCAGAAAAGGAAATCAATTATGCTTTTTTGAAGGACAGAAGTAGAGAGTTTAACTCTTTAGAAGTTACTGGAAATTTGAGAGATATTCTCATTTTTTAGTCTACGACCTCTCAGTTGTCAATAAAACATGCATACACACTTTTCTGATTCTCACAAAGGAGAATATACCAAAGAAAATATTACACAGTTTTAATATGCTCAGTAAATTTCATCACCAAAATACTATCCCTAATTTTTTTAAATGAAAAGGTCCTTTGCTTTATTGTATGGACTCAAAAATTTAAACCCTCAACATATGATGTGATTGATTCAAAAATTATGAAGTAGCTACTTTGTTTCCAAATAATTTGTCTGAATGCAGTTCAGTTAGAACCTATCTTACAGTGTCTATCATCTATTTTATAACGACTCGGAGTATTTTATTAAACACATTTCCAACCATTGCTATTCCTAACAGCCTGCAGATCTAGAATGTTTTCCCTCTAAAACATCTTCAATGACCATGACCATTAATGTTTACTCATAAATTCATTTGTACACAGGCTAAATCATAGCATATCAGTGAAGAGTTGTAACCCAGTCTTTACCCTAGAATAAATCAAATCAACAAATATTTATTGAATGTCTACTATGTGCAAATAGCCCTGACTGGTCAGCTTTTAAAAGCCATCCAACTTCTCACATTGACAAATCAAAGCATTATTATTTTTAAGTATTGCAGAAGCTGCTTCCATGTCCTTTAGGTGACAAAACCTCTGAGGACCCTACAATTACTTAGGATGAAGACAGACAAGGAAGAGGAAGCTAACTGACAGACTGAAAAGAGAAGAAAGGATAAGCTAAAATATCACCAACAGATTGCATCATGTATGTATGTGTGATCATATGTGTGTTTATGAGCATGTATTATGTATATGTGTTATGAGCATGTATTATGTATATAAGCATGTATTATGTATATGTATTCTTCTCTGAGAAGAATGAGTGAATTTGAGAAAAATAGGGTTTGTTAAGGTGACATAAAAATTTATATTTGAGTCCAAAGCTTTGCTTTAAAAATAGGCTTAATAATAGTTTGGCCAGTGCTAAGTTCTATGGTAGGACAAAACCAAATAAATCATAACAGAAAGATTACTCAACTTGGCCCCCCAGGTTCTAATACCTAGCTTTCCCTAAAGTCCGTTAGGAGATGACTTCATCAGTCAATAGATTTGTAACTAAAGCAGTGACTTCTACAATGTTACTATAAAAAATTACTGTAGAGGCCTAAATATAAAGTTAATTTTATCATAAATAAGAGAAGCTACTTAAAAGCTCACTTTAAAGAGTCTAATTGTTATCAGAAACTAAATATATCTACCAGTTAGAGACAAATCTTCTATACTTTATACTATGTTATATATTGCAGTCTTATGCTATATATTATATTTTATGCTACAATGAACTATACATTTCATTTTACTAATCTGTAAAAGATAAAATAATCCACTATCTACCCCCACCAAATAACTAAATGTGAAGTATAAAAGGGAGACAATTAGTAAAAGGTTCCAGTTTTATCAAATAGAATTAATCCTGGCTACTTTGCATATAAGTACATATATATATATATATATATATATATGTTGGTGACTGATGATATTGTCATCATGGGAGATGTCTAGTGTCAATTTAAAAACATTTGTTTAGGAGAACTAGTTTTCTGTTAATTTTGCTTCCTATTGATAGACTAAGTTTAGTTTCTCATGAAAATCAGAGCAGATTCTTTGAAGCAGCAGCTTCTATTTTTCCTAATATGTCTGAAATTAATATCTCAACTTTTCTATGCGGAAAAAAATTGGTATTCCTCTATTAGTCAAAGTTTATGCCTCTCTTATGAAATTGTTGATCATTCAGATCACTTTGAGGCAAAAGTTTCTTTTCATATCTTTTTAACAATCTGATACATTTTCTCTGGTTGTGATTTATTTTCAAAGTATACCCTAATTGCTCTGTCGTAAATTTTGGATTTCTTCTCGGTTGTGTATAACCTTTCTCTTCTTGATAAAACCATGCTGTTGGCCGTTGTATGTACAGCAGGCACTTGTGATGTGTGACTACATTGGTTTGGTTTCTTTAATTCATTTTCTTGGTATCTGATAAGAAAACGTATCTGGATATATTTTAAATAAAATTTTACTTGGATGACACAGACACAATGCTGAAGTTCCTGGAGAAATATTCTCTTTAGAGTTGTTTCTGGTTTCATTTCCTCTTTCCCCTCCTTTGACCAGAGTTCCCAAAACTGAGACCCTCTCACCTAGGACCTAGCCTGGATTCACCTGCCCCCTTGTGGTATTCCTGTCTGAATAGTTAATTGATTTCTGAAATTTGGGTTTGGTATTACTGAGCCTGAGAAGATAAACCTCTTTACTCTTGTCCAGCAGTCTTAAGACCAGGAAACTTTTCTTCTGCTAGTCACTGGCTAACATACAAAGATTTTAAAGGAGTTTATTTTTTTAATTTAATTTAGAGCACAAGAAAGAAATTGAGCACTATAAAGAAACTATGATAAGAGATGATGATAAGAATTTTGTCTGGAATCTATATTAGTGACCTGCAGATTGATAAACTAAAGAGATGTTTCCAAGATTCTCATAAAGCAACTTAAAATGAAATTTTTTCTATGTGAATGTCTCCTTTTTTGATTACTGTTGGAGGAAAATGTTATTTCATTTTATTTCAATTTTATATAGATTTCCTAAACCTCTCATCAAGGAAGAATTCATAAATATAAAAAATAAATGTTGTATACACTATGATCAAACATTTTGGTATATTTGACATGTCTCTCTCTGAAAAATGGAAGTTTTTAGTTTGCCATAGAACTAATTTTTACATCCTCAATCGAAGTCAATATTGAAATCACATGGGGAGGGATGATATATCAAAGAGGGAATTATCTAGACATAAATTCAGAGATGTTTTTCAAAAATAAGAATTAAGAATTAGGCATCTAGTCAATAACAAATAATGTGCAGATGAAAGAAAGTGGGAGATGAAAGAAAAGCACTATTTACAAAAATAGTTTGTCTTTCTTAGAAGGAAGAAATAGATTAATAAATTATTGTCAATAAGACTGCAATTAATGTTTGAAAAATCTTTTTCTGTCTGCTAAGTATAAATATTTCTAGCAGAAAGAGTTGTTGCTTTCTTTGCTGTTCCACCTCTTCCCCAGCTCTTCACCAAAGGCTGGTTTGATTGAATGATAGTGGTCCTCGGTGGCATTTTAAACATTATGTTACCTAACTGGAGATCTAGAAGAAGAAAAAGTATGCAGGCTTTAATAAAGTTGTAGTCCAACCCACCGGTCCTTTGCAGCTTCTCTTACATTTATAACAGCTGACCTACTAACAGGTTCCCAGAAATCCAGGTTCAAATTTTGGCAGGCTTACCTCACCTCTTTGTCCTTCCAAAGTACATAAATGCTAAACTGTGTTCACAGTGAGGAAGGAAGAGTCATTTCAATGAGACTTTTAAAATCAAGACCCTTTCTGCTCCCTACCAAGTTACTGCCATTCTCTCCAAAGGAATAGAGTTTTCTCAGTGTGCCCTTGGCATAATTTCTTCAGCCTGGATTAAACACAGGTGACTGAGAGTCTACCTTATCTCCACAGGGCATTAGTCACTCTATAAAAGTTAAATTTATTATGAAATGCTTTGTTTGTGTTAACATATATCTTCTCTGGGAAGTTGGAAACAAAGGCACGTCCTTTAAGACTCCGTATTTGGAAAACACATCCTCCTGTGGAATTTAACCTTAATTTGAACCAAGATCTGTGAAAGAGAAGCACTTTAGTGTATTGTTCCCTTGCTCCACCCTTCTATTCCCTTATCTAAATGGGGTTACTGTTGCTCTGCGTTTTTTAACTCTTCACATTCCAAACCTTGCTTTCCTGAATTTAAAATAATCTTAGAAGTATATCAAAATAATGGTGGCAAACAGTTATGCCTTTTTAAGTATGAGTGGCTTTATGTAATATATTAATTCTGATATCTTTAAAGTTAAATATATAGCCAGTTATGCTTACATGTCCTATTGTTCATTATGTTGTTTTAACAAATGGTACATTGTAAAGGATATCATTTCCTGAAAATCTTCTCTAAGATTCACTGTTAGGAAACATTGTCATGTATGCATTGTTCATACTTTATTCGAAGTAAAGAATAATTAGAAGAAAAGTTTACATTAGAAACGATGAGAAGATGTACTTGAAAGACTAATTTCGACCTCTCTTTTCCTTCAATCTCTTTGCATAGTCTTGTATTGCTTTCAATGTATTTAAATCCATAGATGCACCAATGCTTTTTAAAAGTAAAAGCAAAGCTTCCATGGCTGCTGTCCACCCTCAAAACAGATGAGTTTATAAGCAGCAAAGGGAGTGTCTTTTAAAAATTAACTTTACATTTTAAAAAATTCTGCTTATATGAATACATAAATTTTCTTTGATAGTATCTACCAACAAACTTGTAATTATTCAAATGACTTTACTTCTTTTTTTTTTAATCCTTTGGCCATGCCGCACTGCATATGGGATCATAATTCCCTGACCAGAAATCAAACCTGTGTCCCCTGCATTAGCAGCACGGAGACTTAACCACTGGACCACCAGGGAAGTCCCCTTTCATTATCTTTTATTAAGTTAAAAAAAAAATAACAAACTAAATTTGAATTTAAGCTTAGATATTCATTTAAAATATACATGTATAAGTTTTTTAAATTAACGTGCTCAATTCTTCTGCTCAAAATAACTATCTTCAGCATTATTAAATCGAAAATTTCTTATCAAAATAAAAAATTAATAACAAAATATCTACAGATTCCTGCAGTCACATATTCCTTATCATATAGTATGTTTCATTTAAACAATAACATTGAAATTAGTTTGATAAATATGTTTTTTCAAAAATGGGATATATGAATAATACATTTAGAGTGTTAGGACATTTATCACAAGTAGTATCAAATCAAGGCATCGTTGTTCTCCACCTCAGCCCTGCCTACATTTACTGGTTCCAACCAACCCTCACATGACATTTATTGAAGCTTAGTTTCTACCACTTGTTAGCACTTGATTATATACTATGACTGCTATGTGGATTCATAATTTTTATTGTTTTCTCATGGAAATTATACACCCAGAATAATAATGAGTGGACAACTGGAATACTTTACCTCCTAGACCCAAATCCTGTTTCTCTTGGACTTTACACTATATTAGATGCTAGTTTGCTACAAATTTTCATGAAAGATAACAGCACTATACCTCTTCATGGCATATATAGATGCCTGTATAGTATATTATTTATTCATGGTCGTACCATAAGATGCAGGCTTCCCTGGTGGTAAACAGTCCGCCTGCTAAGCAGGAGACATGGGTTCAGTCCCTGGGTTGGGAAGATCCCCTGGAGAAGGAAATGCCAACCCAATAGTCCATGGGGTCTTATATAATCAGACATGACTTAATGACAAAACAACAAAAAACTACGACCATAATAAGATAGCCAAAAGAAGATCTTCTACAGGAGTAAAATGGTCAAAATGATAACTGAACAAGGTAATGGGAGAAGTGATAATAGTTAAGTATAAGACTGAAAAGGCAGATAGATGTTAACCAGAAACAAACAAACCAAAAACAATGAAAAGTGTGGACTTTGTAAATGATGAGGAGACACACTTTGGCAAAAATAAAGGAGCAAAAGGGAGAAAAAGAACCAAAGATAATTCCAAACTGCCACATGTGTCAATTCTGATGAATCCCAAAGTATTTGCAAAATTGGATTTAAAAAGGTTGTGTGTTTGTCTGTATTTATAAAAATGTAGACAAGAATGGTCTTTACATATTATGTTTTAATGGTATAAGGGTGTGGTAAAACAAAATAATAAAATACTGAGCATCTTTATTGACCATGAACTCCATTTCTAGAAAAAAAGCCATGTCAGGTGAAATTAGAAATAATATGAATTTGTTCATGCAATGTATAATTTTTATTAATTCTTACTTTATCTTCCTATCTCCAGCACCAATTAGAACATACTGACCATAGGAGACACTTGAAAATATTTAGCTAAAATTAGAATGTCCTTACCCAAGGAAATCATGATAGATTCACAAGAATTATGGATAATGTACTGCCTCAATGGGTAAGGGATAGATGACAAGAGACTCAACTGTAAAATGTAAAACATCTAAGCCCTGTTAATAAATTAGTTATTTAATATCATACAAATAATTTACAAGTGAAGGTAAAAGTAGTATTCTCAGAGAATATCTTTGCTGATCATATTTGGAAGGCTTCAGTATTTCTCTAAAGTATATCTTCATGAAAGAATTGAAATGGATAATAGAGGGGGCATTATTATTTTTTTTAATCATTAATTCAAACAACACCATCCTAGGTACTGAGGATACAGAATAAGATACAGTTTCTATCATGGAAATCACAGACCAGAGAGAATGACAAAACTGTAAATAATTACAACATAGTATCATAAGTACCATAACAGAGGTAAGCTCAGAATGCTTTGGCAGAACAGGTGAAAGGGTACCTTGCTCTATCTATGAGATTAAGGAAGGCTTCCCAGAGGAGATGGTTTGGAGCTAAGTGCCCTTGGAATTGGCAGTTAAAGAGTCCATGATGACTTTAAGGAGAGCAGTTTCTACTGTAATGAGAGAAAAATCCAAATTGCAGTGAATTAAAATGTGAATGAAAAATGTAGAAATGGACAGTGAATATAGACTACTTTTACCAGGATTACCTCCTAACTCTTCTTACTTACTACCTCTGAAAAGATTCAATAAGGAATTTCACATTGCATAGCACAATTAAGTGCTAATGATATAATGAATTTTTACTGTGTTAGTAAATAAATTCCATTCCACAGTACAAGCTCAAGCATCAATCCTTCTGGCAAGAGTCTTAGCACTGAAGGAGGGTCATATCTATACCTTTGTATTATGAATGTCTTTGATCCCTAATTCTATTCCTGTTTTCTATTCAGGAACTTCACAGTCTTATTTGCAAAGTGTACCCAGATGAAACTTTTTCTTTCTTTCCTCTCTTCCATCTTTCATATAGTTTCTCTTTATACCTCTATCCATATGTCCTTAAGCAGTTCAGTATTTTACTGTCCATACAGTATCTTTCTAACACCAAATATTACTTACTGAATAAACTCCAAATTCTTTAGAGCATTCAAGGCCCTCCAGACTTTTTTGCCAGCCTACTTTCTCAACTTTTTATTCCCATAGCTTCCTCTCTCAGGCTTCAACTTTACCTTGCCCTCTATGTACTCTGAACTTTCTGTCTTCCATTTCCTGACACTGTTACTTCCACCTGGAACTACCCTCTCCCTGAAATCTTCTGTCTAAATACTGTCTGACACTTATGGACTGGGTTGTCATATTCCCTGTAAAAAGCCTTTGTTAATTTTCCCAAATACAGATTTTCTTCTCAACTCTTATATTTATATGTGCCTCTCTATGCCTTTCATTCATTCATTCATTCATTCAACAAACCTTTACTCCGCATCCACCAACTATGTGCTAGGAACTGAAGTTGTCATTTTCTACTGTTTTTTCCCATGGTGGAGAAACTGTTTTATCTCATCACTCCTATCAGACTGTACATTCTTTGAGACCAAAAACCATCTGAAATAGCTCTATAACTATTACAATGTTTTACATGTAGCAATTATTCAACAAAAATTAATTATTAATCTCAAACAGAGATTGACCCCCTGAAATTCAATTAGAGAAAGACAGCACCCAAATATTTTATCCTCCGTGTCATGAAATTCCATCCTGCCATTATCTGCAAGAGCAGTTTGTCTGTCAATCCCTCAGTTTAACGACCTTAAACAGCACTTTTTAAAATGGTATTTGATTTCCTTGTATTTATTCTCTTAAACTCTTCCCTATCTTCAGCTCCATCCATTCCACTGAAAGAGTCCACAAGTAATAGTATTAATTAAATCCTTCCACTTTACCTACATCACTACCTCATTTAGCTGTTGTCCATACTACAACTCCCTTAAACGGATCATTCAACATCAGTCATTTCCTCCTTTCAGTCCATCCTACATGACTTAGCTTATAGAAACTCAGATTATATGCCTTTTCATATCTTTGCTGTTTCTGTAGACATTATAGAACTGCTTAATACTAACACACTTCCATTTCTTCCATAATCTTTCATCTTCTTGCTCTTTGCCAACCGTCTTTAGCTTAAAATGTTCTTCACCTCTGGAATATTCTACCTCTTCACTTCCACCAACACAGTTTACTATCACTCCATCTATCTGCAATCAAGCTTAAAATTCATTTTCAAGGGAATTTTTGGATTAACCTAGATTCATGTATTACTGTACTTATTTTCTGTATATTGTTCAACTACTGTATTTCTTTAAATCAGTTATGTATTTATCTAACTTTCCTCTCCATGAGTGTCCTCTGTTAAGGACATTATCTAATTCAAAGTATACATTAAACTCCAATACGAATCCTGTATACTGATCTGAATTTTAAGTGTGAAGGTTTGCTCTTCATGACAATGTTAATCTGTGGCTCTCTGCCCTTTAGGTAGAACAAACATACTAGATTAAATAATATCAAGATATTCAATTCTTCTAGAATTACCGTATATAATGACATGATCTTTTTTGTCTAAACAACCAAAATTTACAGAACAATAATGCTACCATAATGTGACCTCAAATATACGTCAATCCACAAATTACGAGTAAGAGGATGCATATGAGCCTTGAACACAAGATAATTAAGAGGGTCTCATAAGACTCACCAAGACTAGATCATTAGGGACCAGGGTTTAGAGTATAATTGGGAAACGTGTCTCACTTCTGGCTGTAACAGAGTTGATAGAATGAGATTAATTCACTCACAGAGAATAACTATAAAACTTGGACAAAATGCAAAGGAAAACAAAACAAAATCTGAAAGCACTGAAGAACAGCCAGTGCAGCCAGGACCTGAAGGGCCAGGATCCTGGAGAGAAGGAAAATACACCGAGGTGAGTCCTGCCTTCACAGCTGTGTTTTTCCCCTCAGGGTGTTTGCCTAGTCAAGGTTTGGGACATAGAAGTATAACAAAAGCAGCTTCTCGAATTTGTGGCAGTTGGAGCTGGAGAAACAAAAATGGAGTTTAGAACTAATTAAACAGCTATGCTATGAGGAGCCAAGATTAGAAGAGAACTAGAGACTAGAGACCAATGTGCTGTGTACAATTTTTCCCTAAAGGCGTTTTCTGATTTTTAAGAGGCTTAAATTTAGGACAAAACACAGAGAAACCAAGTTTAAAAAAAAAAAAACTTGCTAAGAAGATTAAAAAAATAACTAAGAAGAGAATTAGTCCTGTGATGCTAAGGAGACAAAAATTGGGTTGATGTCTCACCAAAGAGGAGGAAAGACTTTTAACTTTTTTTTTTTTCAGCTTTTAACTTTGACTCTGGGAAAGTTCTGCCATAGAAGTAAGGGTAAAGGGTAAATAGACCAGCTTCAACTGTATCAAGTTGATTTTCCCAAACTCACTCACACCCAAGATGGTCCCACCAACACTGAAGTGGAATTTGGGAATTTCCCTGTGCTCTAGATCCGGGGCTGAATAGGAGGCAGAGACTCTGCCGCTGGAGGAGGTGCATACAGCCTGCCTAAGACAGCCAGGAGCTGGAGAGCTGAGCAGCCTTCCCTCTGCCCCAGTGAAACTTGCACCTAGCAACAGGTAATAGCCATGTGAAAGTCGCTCAATCGTGTTTGACTCTTTGTGATCCCATGGACTATATAGTCCGTGGAATTTTCTGGGCCAGAATACTGAGTGGGTAGCCTTTCCCTTCTCCAGGGGATCTTCCCAACCCAGGGATCGAACCCAGGTCTCCTGCATTGCAGGCAGATTCTCAACCAGTTGAGCCACAAAGGAAGCCCTGTACTCTGGTGAGGGGATCCAAAACGTGGAAACAGACAGTCTCAATGTTGCAGGCCTAGAGAACCTGCTGTAATTTGAGAGTGGAGCAGGGAAACAGAAAACAACCGTCCAGTTCTCCAGGCCTTACACTAAACACAGAACAGTGGAAATCCAGCCCACCATTGGGGGAATTTCAAATCTGTGGTATGTTAAAGGTAACTATAGCAACCACAAAACTGAACTCATTTCAGATGTTAACTAGTTCATTCAGATCTCCTTTAGTGAATGCAGTATTCTCGTCTTGGGCATTTACCTCAGTTTCTATGTTCTTTCATACACAATGTATAGCATGTGCATGCTCAGTCATGTTCGACTCTTTGTGACCCCATGGATTATATTCCGCCAGGCTCCTCTGTCCATAGGATTTTCCAGACAAGAATACTGGAGCAGGTTGCCATTTCCTCCTCCAGGGAATCTTCCCAACTCAGGGATGGAACCTATGTCTTCTGTGTCTCCCACATTGGCAGGTGGCTTCTTTACCACTGAGCCACCTGGGAAGACTTTACGCATAACATCTGGCACTTAATTTTTTAAAAATACAAGACACACTAAAAAGAAAGAAGAGCCATGTGAAAATACAAAATAGGTGATAGAACAAGACCTAGTGATGACCCAGATGTTGAAATTATCAGAAACTTTCAAAAAAGGGAAAAAAAGAATAAAAGCACATATTAATTTCAAAATGGTAACAATAAGAGAGAACTTCTCCAAGAAACAGAATCCAAAATAAAATGAAGTAGTATCTTTAAAGAGCTGAAAGTAAAACAAATAAACAAACAACAACAAAAAAACACCTACAATTCATTGCTCCTCAAAAAATCAGAGAATGTTACAAACAAAACACTAATAAAAAGAAAATCTTCAAAGGAATTGATTAGGCAAATGGAAAGTGATCACAGATGGAATCACAGTAACACTGGGAAGAACACAAGCACCTGGAAGGGTAAGTGTGTGTGACAAGATAAATGAATGCTAGCTATTTAAGAAAGAAGAGCATGCATGTAATATAAAGTTTATTTTGTTTAAAAGAAACAAATCTACTGCAATTGACAGTCTAATGATCACAGCTAAACAAATAAAGCACAAATTTGAGGGACATGTTTACCCAAGTGTTCATCTAGTCCACTCCTGAATGTTCAATCTTGAGAAGCTCACTATTTCCAGAGGTAGCCTATTCTATCTGTCACCATGCTACAAATGTTTTTATATTGAGCTATAATCTGTAATTCTCTCAAATTTTCACCTTCTGGCTCTAATTTTGCCTTCTAGAAGCATATGCAATACATATTCCAATTTCTTTCACACATGCTTGAAATAACTAAATTATCCTCCAATGTAACAGAAAAGTGTTATTCTGTGGTCAAACAGCCCCAATCCAACCATCCTTCACAAGGCATGGTCCAGGTCCCATCTAATCCAGAATCTTTTAACTGCGCCTCACTTTTAAAATATTTCTCAAAGAATAGATCTAGAATGATTCTGAGGTGACCAGATCATCCTTGCCTTCCCTATTCCATGTGTACACCAATGGCATTTATCTTTCATAAGGGGTAGGGGGGGGATCATGCTACTTATTCATATGTAATTCCTGATTTAAGCTCTGAAAACTCTGGCCTCAAGAGGTAGGACTTCCTTGTGTTCACTGAAAGGTATTACTCAGGAATATTAGGCTAGAAACGGTATACAGGCAAAGAGCTTCAGAGGCTATTTCAACAGGTAGTGGACAGTAGTATGAAATAAAGTTGTGAGATTTAGAATGTTAATAAACGATTGGAGGATGGGGGGGTATTGAAAGAGTATAGTAATTAAGTACAGGTGTATAGGCGATAGGAGGGATGAGTCAAAGACTATAATTTTCAAGTCTGTGACAAAGAGAATGAGAGAAATATGGATATCAAGAGGCATGCCTTGGTACTGAGACAGTTGTGTTGCTGTCACTTAAATGTATTAAATACTCATGGAAATACCTCGTAACCGGTGTTGATGTGAGATGGGAGGTTTTGTTGGGGACAGAGATGGCGTTTTAGCTTGGTACAGGGATATACCTGTAGTTGAACAAATTGGGTTTCTTGCTTGTTGCCAGGGAGAGAGACCGCACATCCTAAGGGCTGTGTGATATTTCAGTAAGAGGGTTGTTAGAAAGGACTTGGAGTACTGGGGCTTCTGGTAGGTGGTTTAAGGGAGGGTTCAAGAAAGTGGGACATCAGGCTGTGCAGTGGGATGCTGTCAGGCTGTGAAGATAATTCTATGGTTGAGTTTCTTAAGAAATCTTGGGACTTCCCTGGTGGTGCCATGGTTAAGACTTCACCTTCCAATGCAGGGTATTCAAGTTTGATCCCCAGTGAGGGAGTTAAGTTCTCACATGCCTTGGAGTCATCAATCAAAACATAAAACAGAAGCAGTATTGTAACAAATTCAATAAAGACTTTAAAAAAAGAAAAAAAATCTTACCTAGAAGGGGGAAAGACTGAAAGTCAAGCTGTACCTTATAAAGAGGCAGCAGTTACCAATCCTAGCTCACGTGGAAGGACTGTTTGCCATTTTTGTGGTTTGCAGTGACTTTGTTTATATCTGTGCTTAGAAAAAGTTATCAAGTAGTCTTCTTTTTGCCTCACTTTTTCTATAGTTATAAGGTGGCCTAGTCTCCTGTTGATGTTCAGTAAAGTGGTTGATGTTTGACAGGAGAATACCTAGGTATATCTGTAAGTGCCAGACCAACTCCTAAGAACATCCTAGGCTAGTTGGAAGTGTCAAGCCAGTTTCCAAACATGATGGGCTATTTCGCCGTCTCAGGCTAACATACTTAGCCTCGGGGAACTATAGTGAAGTTTTGAGTAGACAGGGAAGACAGTTATAGAAACAGAAGGGCAGCTGAGAAGAAATAGACATTAAGAACAGGCTGGTGCCAGGGCATCTCTGGTAGGAGAGTGTTCAACACTGCTAAGAATATTCAGAACTCTTGAGGCTTTTGAAACTTAGCAAAAGAAATGGAGTAAAAACATCATTGAACAAGCCACCACTGATGATCTTCAAGAAGGAAGTTTAAGGGACCACAGATCACATTGCAAGACTATGGAGAAGCAGAGACTGTAGGTGATGGCCACTCAGTTGAAAAGTTTGGCAGTGAGAAAGCAAAGGAATGTTAACAAGAGGATTTTGAAAAACCAAATTGAGCACCCCCAACAAAATAGAAATACATGTTCAAGGCTGAGGAGAAGAATCCCTGGAAGTAGAAAGAGAAAAAATTCTAGCGACAGTAAAAAACAGAAAAGAGAGTCTAGGACCAAGAACTTCAATGAACATGTTTGCTCTGGAGGGAAGGCAGGACTCTTTCCTCCTCTGGGACTCAGCAGAGAAGGTGTTGGTACAGAAACAGAAAGGCTGAGATAGAATATAGGGTAGATGAAGGAATAGATGACAGGCAAAATTATCTTTGTTGTTTTTTTTTCCTGTTCAGTGAAATTAGAAATAAGATCATCTGCCAGGGTTTTGGAGAAAAGGAGATGAAAAATTTGGAGAAGGTTTGAGTCATCTGCTAAGAAGTTGTTTAGTGACTCAACAAAAGATGCTGTTTTCTATTGTCATCCATTTTACTACAGAAAACGCAACTGTTGCTGTCTATTGTGAAGTGATAGAGGATTTAGAAGTGAAAGCCCTTTTATTCCCTAAAAAAAAAAAAGAATGGGTTAGCATCTTTTTATACAAGATGTACAAGGTACAACAAGCCTCTTTCATAGGAGACCCATACTAGATTAAATATTATTTGACACAAATAATTTGTAACTTTTAATTTTGGTTTTTGGACTGTAGCTCCCAAGGAGGGATAATCTTATGTTTTCAAAAGCTAAACAGAACATCACCCAGAGACAACCATCATCCAGAAGGATGAATTCCGTAGTATCTAGCGCAAAGAAAATCAACGTTTGCACTTGTAATCATAAAAACGGTCCCCCCACTCCCTCTTGGATGCTCTGATTCTGTGTGTCTACATAGCCGGTATTAGGCGTGACTGAGAGATGACTCACTCAGGGGCAGCGGCAGCAGCATCAGTCCCTGTGCTGGAAGGAGCCCAGGCTCTTGTGAGCATCAAAAGGAGATGAAGCCTGATTAACCATTTTGAAATCTATCGGATGAGGAGAAGTCCTTACAAAACAACTTTTATACGCTTTAATTAAAAACGTGTTCCGGCAGCTCAGAGCTGAATGGGCTTCAGGGGGAGCAGGGCTGAGCCCGTTGCTATGACGACACAAAATCTTTTCGCGCCTGGCCCTTCCTCAGCCTACACTCTGGGCTCTCTCCGGCAGTTAATTTGCCTCCGTATCATCTCTTATTCCTTCGGTCTCCTGGTCTGTGAGTCTATAGAAGACCCAATACTTTGCTTTTTCAGCTATGGAACCTCTCCCTTCCTCCCTTTCCCTTATCTTTTCTTCCCTCACACATTCCTGACACTCTGTTTTCTTGTTTCTCTTGAGAACATGTTTACCTCCTGAACTGCAAACACTAAAAAAAAAAAAAAATGTTTCTTTGATCACAGCGTGGTAGTCATGTTTATTACCTCTCATGAGGAATCCATTTTGCGGGGGATGGGGGGTAGGTGGGGTTGAGTATAGTCAAGAAGGATTTCACTATGTTCTACATTTTTTTTCCAGGTTGAACATCGGCTACTATATCATGCTTTCTGTTGCTGAAGATAAGGCTAAAAGAAAAAGGTCTAATGTTACTCTGTTAATTTCTGCTTATTATTAAAATCTAAGGTTGTTTCACAAACCACATCATCTGATAAAAACTCTAAGTGAATGTGAGATTTTAAATATATCCTGAAAAAAAGGCAGACTTCACTTCATTTAAGAAGGCCATTTAAATATTTTTAAGATTATACCAAATACAGAGACTTTGGTATACCATATGAAACAAGAATTGAGTAGAACTTGTCCATCTCAGAACCCAACAGACAACTTGGGAGAAGCTGATATCATTGCAATTTTGCATTCAATACATTTATATAGATAATAATATTATTACACAACTTCTTACTGTTACTCTTTGAGTCATCTCAGGCCTTACAACCTTTCACTTTTATTACAATTCCAATTTTCCCGTTCACCTATTCTGTTTTATAAGATGATGGAGGTGAGTGGAATGTAGTAGAAATCATTTGTCACTTCTCATTTTTTTCCCTCCCTACTTAACCCTCAATCTGTTCTTACTATGATTATACTTCCAAAGTGAATTATCAGTCAAATTCAATAAGCATCTCCTTTCTAATTGCCTGACTCAGTAGAGCTGTTGTCACTTAAGAGACAGGTATAGTCTGGAGTGTTAATTCTTGGCAAAGCATGACACAGTGGTCACTGTAGAGAGAGTGGTGAATCCTTCGGAGCCTTGGGAACCTAGAATCTGGATTCTCTGAAAGTGAAATGTAAAAGTTTAACTTCTCTTTAGAAGTTTAATAATGAACTGCCTCAGTGTCTTTATTAAAGAAAACTCTGACATAATATATTCTTGGTAGGTCACAGGTAAATCTGTGTACTACAGATAACAAATACTCTAAACTCTCTCTAGTCTGAGGAACAGTATTTCTTTTAAATGAACCAACCTCCAGATTGGTTACTTGATTTTGTTCTTATAAATTAAGAACTCAACACGTTTTGAGAAACTGAAGTTCTTTTATATCTTACGATTTGTTGCTGTTTAGTTGCTAAGTCGTGTCCAACTCTTTTGCAACCCCATGAACTGTAACCCGCCAGGCTCCTCTGTCCATGGGATTACTGGAGTGGGTTGCTGTTTTCTTCTCCAGGGATATTCTTGACCCAGGGACTGAATTCATGTCTCCTGCATTGGCAGATTCTTTCCGATGAGCCACCAGGAAGCCTACTTCTTACAATAGTCATACATAAAGATGAAGAAGCTGCATGATGTAGTTGCATGATTTGGGTGGCATTCACAAATGGACAAAGTTTCCTGTTTATGATGCTAGTATAATTAAAAGGAATTGCTGAGGTTTAACTTTATTTTTTCCCTTTCAGTATTAAGAATAGAAAGTCAAATGCTTATACTTGTTAAAGGTGCTTTCCCACCCGGGACACTTTATTTGAACCAATCTTGGGCGAGAATTAGAGAAAGTAAATGTATGTATAGATTGGTTACATAAATAGAGACATAAACATCCAAGTATCTGAAACAAGTTTAAGGCTGAATGAAAATGGATCTTCCAAGAAGCTCATTTAAAATGTAAGTCGAAAATACTGGAGAAAATATTCTGTTGGCAAGATGTCTTGCCCTGAAATATAGTGCTTCTCCAATACACTGATAAACTCAAGAAGTGAGAGTTCTTCAGTTCTTGACATTTAAATCTATTCTGGACTTGATTTGGGAAAACTCTGAGGGGAGTAAACTCATAGGTGAGTAGAGTAGAAAACATAATAAGTCCATCTTTCCTATTACCATATACTAGAGTCCCAAGCAGTGAATCTCTGGGCTAAAATATGCTCTGGGGTTGCACTTTAGGTAACATTGAATTCTCACTTCTACTGAAATGCTTTACATTTCCTTCCCTCCTAATTTTGCTTCATGATCAAATGTATCTACATAAAAATCATGAGATCTTTTATTTAGTAATTCATCCATCCTATGGCACCCTGCTCACCTGAAGTCACATAATTTTTATATGTCAGAATTAAAGCATTTTTGGTGGTTATTTTGAACATATTGTTACTCACACAATAGTTCTTACATTGAGTCCAGAATGTGGTTCCTCTGAAGTCCTCAAAATATTGTAAAAATTAATTCCCAGATAGCTATACCTACATATAACTTATTCTAGTCATGCATGCTATGTTAAACTCTTACTCAAACAGTTAATCTGTAAAATCTAAGTCACTGCCATTTTTACCCAGTATAAATGCCTTTCTCTCCCCAGTATTTCTAAACACATGATAATGAACAAAGGAAGCACAGCAGTCCACCAGGTGTGGAATAGTGTCATATTGAGGACAAAGATGAAACCTCTACTTGATGTTACAAAAGAGATTTTATAAAAGGTGACTTAAATAACACCACTCTGTAAATGTCTAGGTCACCAAGATTCAGATCAATTCTTTAATAAGTTAATAAAATGTGGGGTAGGGTGCAGTGGAGAAGTCAGTCATTCCTTGACAATTTGTAATACAGATTTAGAGTTTGATAACTCATCTAAAGATTAGTGTTACCCATAGACCTCTTTATTAGAGATTCAGGATATCTGCAAGTCAATATTTTACATCCTTTTTGATGTAAATGAAAACCATAAAGTCTTCATAAAAGTGAGTACATGTTTTAATGTAAATTGTATTCAGGATGTTACTGTGTAAGACAAAAAGAGGAGAGAAAAAAAAAGAAAAGAAAATGAAGGAAGAAAGAAATGAAGTCTTCTCCTTAACATTACCTATCACAATAGATTTTTCTCCTCCACCTCCCCCAGATTCCTAGGCCTAAAAACTGGGGGAAGTGGTCCAAGTTTCTTGGGATAAATGTGTAAAGTTTTCACTACTTAATGCTGAAGGGAATTAAATAACAAAAATTCCTGTATCTCTGTTGATGTATGGCAGAAACCAATGTAATATTGTAAAGCAATTATCTTTCAATTAAAAATATTTTTTAAAAAAAAGCTAAAAAAAAATCCTGTATCTCTTGATGAGAATAATACCTAGCTGAAATGCTTTTCTTGGTTTGCCCCCAAATCAACAGATCACTTACTTTGTTGCTTTCGTGCTTAGGGGACAGTCATTAAGACAGAAGGATCTTCTGTATGCTAAATCAGCATATCTAATTGTGTGTGTGTCCACACACACATCCTATATCTGGCATATCTACCTACCTATGGATAGCTATTATACTAGTTGCTTAGTCCTGTCCAACTCTTTGCAACCCCAGGGACTGTACCTGCCAGGCTCCTCTGTCCATGAAATTCTCCAGGCAAGAATACTGGAGTGGGTAGCCATTCCCTTTTCCAGGGGATCTTCCAGACCCAGGGATTGAACCTGGGTCTCCTGCATTGTAGATGGCTTCTTTAGCTGTCTGAGCCACCAGAGAAGCCTATAGTATATGTGCGCTGGCTCTAATTCCCTGAAGAGAAAAGTGAAGAGTCAATGCTTCAAGATTGGGATAGCCATGACTAATTGGCGAGGGATGACTAATCCTAACCCATGGTTACTACCATAGAGCATTTTATGTACTCTCACAAAAAAAAAAGTTTAAATTTTCTTTATTATTTTCGTTATCTGATTAAAATAAAATTGCAACATATACTGTCCACAGTAATGAGTGCGGGGCGGGGAGGTCGGGGGAGGAAAGAGGGTTGCGTAGAAAGTACACCTAGCAATGAAATGACTTAAACTCAAAATTTAGACACGGTAGAGAAGTCTTCTTTGATCTTGATTCTTGGGGAATTGCACACACGCACGCTCACACACCTGAAATCAAAGTACCTAACAGTACCCGTTTTAGCCCCTGTTTTCACCTGCGTCCACTCAGGACAGCAGGGGCCGGAGGAGACTGAAAGAGGAAAGACGGCAGTGGGAGCCGGGAGGAGGCGCTCGCGTGGAGGTCGGGCTCCCGGGCCGCGTCCACCCGACGCGAAGCGAAGGTACAGCACCTCACGCCTGGGGCTGGCACCTGGCGCCTGGGTACCGGACGTGGCGCCCGGCCGTCGGGGCTCAGCCTCCGGGCGCCGTTCTGCGATTAATGCAGGGGGCTGCTGTGAAAGCCTGAGCGGAGCGGGCTCCAGGACAGGGGCTATTTAAAGCCAGGTTTATCGGCGCTGCGTAGCGAGTATAGCTGGCTCGGAGGCCAGGACGCCGGGGCCGGGCTGCGCCTCTAGGATGCTGAGAGCCCTCCGCGCTCAGCCATGGGTGCAGGGCGTCCTTCCTGGCGGGCGCGCGGGGACCCCGCTACTTCACAGCTGGAGGCCGGGAGGGAAGAGAGTAAACATCCAGCCCTCGGGGCCGCCCTCGGGGAATGGCTGCAAAGGGAGACACGAAAAAGAAATCAAGCCCGAGAGCCGCCCCGCCCCCTCCCCCGCTGCCTCCGCGGGCGGCGCCACCGGGTCCTGCAGCCTCCCGGAGGGCCCGCGCCCCGCGCGCCGGGGGTGTCGCATCTCGGCCGGGCCCGCTGCAACCGCGCCTCGGAGCGGGTCCCAGGAGCGCGCCTCGCTGGCCCGCCCCGCCCGGCCGGGCCCCTCGGGCGGGATAGAGCCCCGCTTTGCTCTTTTCGTTGGCCAAGCACAATTGTGTTATTGGAGATAATGAATTCAATCCCCATCAAAGGGCATTAGGCTCGCCCGGGCCCTGGAGTTGCTGATGCCTTTTTTTTTTTTAAACCTGGAATGAAAGGCAGAGGAGGAAAAAAAAAATTCTCTAGGGGAGCCTTTCCCCTGATCGCAGCTTTTGAAGTGAAGGGGCCCGGGCATTGTTCACCTCGCGGCCCATACGGCTGAAGAAAGCCTGGGCTTTTGATGGGCTGAGAACCGCCTCTGCAATGAGCACCACGTCGGGCCGCGAGGCCTGCGGACAGCATATGTCTACGGGATGCGCCGGCACCGTTTGGCGGGCGGGGCCGCAGGCCTGGCGGGGAGGGGGGCTCGGCCGTGCCAGCTGAGAGGCTGGAACCGGAGAACAGACCCGCACCCACCAGGAGCGTCCTCTGGGGCCTGGGGTCGCAGTTCCTCGAGCCCACTTCGTGGCGTAGCGCAGGGGATGCCTTCGTGGTTAATCAGTTAAGACCTCCGACTGGGAGGCCAGACAACCCTTTGGAGGTGAGGCTGGGGAAGGCAGCGGGTGTAGGAGGTTGGAAGTCTTTAGGTTTAGTCACTCGGACCCAGCATCTAAGGTGGCTGGCCCAGCTAGAGCTGGATGAGTCTGCGGAGGTGTAACAACACCGCAGGCAGGGCATCGTTGCCACACGCAGTTAGGATTTTCCACCTGTGACTCGAGGACACCGCGCAGGGCGACCCGGCTCCGGGCGGGGGGCGGCGGGTGGGGACGGAACGCGGGGCGGGGGACCCGGAGGCGCGTGGCCCCCTCGGCCAGTGGGGCAGGGTCTCCAGTACGCGCGGCGTCCGGGCCTCGCAGTTCTGAACCCGGGGCTGCACATTAGCAGCAGAGCACTCGTTCTAGATCTTGGTGCAGGCATTTAAGTTTGCTTATAGCGCCCTCAACATGAACTTTCCCCACCTGGCTTCGCAACCCGCGCCCCCCTCCCTCTCCTGCTGCCCGCTCACCTCTGAACACTTGGGCCCAAGGGTCTGCAGCTAGATCCGTTCCCTTTCCTTCTCTCCCTTCCCTGCCTCCAAGCCCTCTATCCCTCCTCAAAGGATCCGGGTTATCCGCCCCATTAGTATATTAGCCAGGCATAACACAAAGGAAGCGCGTGTCAGCAGAAGGCAGTGATTCCAGGCAGAGGCGAGGAAATCTGGCCGGTGCCCTATGCTACGACACGGCTCATTGCACTTGGAGCCTGTGACTCGGCCTCCACCTAGGAAGAAGCGGTGGAGAACGCGGCAGGAGGTGGCCCTCCGAGTTGAGGAGCTCTGGGGTTAGGCGTTTGGAGCTAGGCTATGGAACTGAAGCAGTGGGCTCCCAGGTGGGACCCAGGGCTACGGGAACGTTCCAGAAACACCCCAGTCACCTGAATCGCGCAAAGAAAATCAGCTTTCCAGCAGTGCAGCACTAGGCGGGAGTCTCCTTTCTCCCTCGTGCATAATGTGTCCTTAAAATGAAATCTATAAACGAAACACTCCCCCACCGCCCAAGAAGCCCCTTACATTCTTCTCATTAAATTGTTTGTGTTTTAAAATAACAACTCCTTGGTGTGTGTGTGTGAGAGAGAAAGACAGGGAGAGAGAGAGAAAGCGGACCTAGGACATGATCAGACAAGCAAAGGACTAACTGAAATTTCATGGGAGAGAGGGGAAAGAAACCAAGGAGGTTTCCAGCTGAAAACATTTTTTCCCTAATTCCAGGCAATGCTTTGGGGGAGGGGTATTTCCAGGTTGTTTTTCTTAGTTTCAGGAATTAAAAAAGAAAGAAAAGGAAAAGTCCCTGGTGTGTTATGTTGAAGAGGAGTTGAGGAAAGAAATAGAAAGTCAACCCAAGGCAACCTCACTCACACTGGAGGGGCACTGACCAGACCCGGCCTGAACTTGCTCTGGATGTGCCTTGACTGGCATCCCACTTGAATTCTGAGGTCTTCAAGCATTTATTCCATTCAAGCCCTTTCCCTCCCAGATTTTGAGAAAGAATATTCTGCTTTTATACTCTAGGACATAGAGAACCCCAAAACGTCAGGAAGTGATAGCTAGAAGGAGGGATGCTCCTCACTTTCCAGGGCTGCAAGAGGGGAGCTCATGCTCACTATGAGCTTTGCTCTTACTGCGTACTCAGAGCTAACATAATTGGAGAAATGAGGAAGTTAGAAAAAGAAAGGTAGCAAGGGAGAATTTCCCCTTTGTCAGATTAAAAGACATATTCATAAGAAGGAAAATGCATGCACTTTACAAGTTAAAGTTGAACAGAATGGGTATGTTCCAGCCCCAAATTGCTTACTAGTATGATGGTAGAAAAAAAAAAAAAGATGAAGGCTGCAGTCCCAGCTGTCCAAAGTTCAATGAACTGAGCTAGACCAGGAGCTAAAAAGAGAAACACCAGTGGAAACATTATGGCCTCAAACTTTACTATTTGGAAGGGGAAAACAATGAGAATATTTAAAGTAATCTGTTTTTAAATATTAATTGGATACACTATGATCATTTGTAGAAACTACAACTTGAATAAATGACTTCTTTTAAAAAAAATCTTTTCTCCAAATGGATTCTATTTTTAAGTAGTAAGGTTGTAAAACCTTCCAAGTTATTTCATTTTATTACATTCTTACTCTCATGAGTTTCCACACATGCCAATGATTCTTTCAGTTCAGGAAAATCTTATTTCTAAATTTCAGCATAATTTTAATTTCCTATTTAGTCCAAGGTAGCTTGCAAATAGTCACTTTTTTGCACCTAATTATCTTGAAGTAATTAGACATTATCTTAACTCCATTTTGTTGCAAAACACATTTTACTACAATTCAAATAAGCAATTTAAATTTGATTTTCAAAGTAAAACATTTAAACAAATTATTACTCTATTACATAATTTAAACAATTATCTTTTTAAAGCATTTTTCCTCTTGACATATTGAAGTATCACATTAAAATACATTATAGCTAAATGTTCTGCAATATTACTGCTAAATCAACAGAAGACCAATTGATCTTGAGGAAAGGTTAATTAATTTGGGCTACAGGTCTCCTACACTGGCCTGCATTGAGAGGAATTTGTATCGATCACAGAAGTTTTCTGCAAAGAAATGTAATAAGCATTTTCGTGGAATTAATATCAATTATTTAAAGTGCCAAAACAACGAAGTTTTCAATTTCTATCACTCTAGGAATTCTTTACTGCCATGGCTTATTCAAATCCGTTAGACTCCTGAGTAAAATAGTGTTTTTGATACTTCCTGTGATATCAATCGGATATCTAGCTTTCAGAGAATGAAAGCAGAAGTTGAGAACTTTAATAGGATTTTCTTTGTTTAATCCCTCCTGCCATAATGATTCTCACCAGTTTTTTCTACTATGAGGGGATCGCGAAGGGACAGTGAAAATTAAATTTTATCTTCGGTTTAAACACTGGTAGCTATCCTGTGGAAAACGCTGAGCTGCTTTCTACTTGGAAACACATTTAAGTTGTGGAGTTTCTGAACACAACCGGTGAGCTTTTCTTCATCCCTAAATTTAATTTATCAATTAAAAAAAAGATGTTTCAGGCCTGGGACAAGGTGAAGGTAACATCTGAAGTTCCCCTCCCCAACACTATACTCACTCTCAAAACCTTTTTCTTGTTTTCTAAAAATGTTTGCTCTGCAGCTAGTCAGTGGATCGGAGGGCCTCCGAAGCGTTGCACTTGGGTCTAAAGGAAGGTTTTCTCCTCCCTCACCCTCGGGAGACCCCTCCCCCACCTCGGGCCAAATTCCTAAATAAAGCGAGTCCGGTGGACCGCGGCTGAGCGGTCAGCATCCCCTTTCCGGCCGTCTGCTGCAGGAGCGTCCGAGGTGTAGAAATCTGGAGGCTCTGGGACGAAAAGGGAGGAGGGAGGGGTCTCTGGAAGGCGGCGCGCTCCGGGAGGGTTCCAGCGCTCCCTCGGAAGCACAGATGTTTTCCTCCTGGCCCTGGGCTCCGCGTCCCAGCCCCGGGCATCCCGCGTTTGTGTGTCCCGGTTTCCGAGGAAGGGATTACGCAGCGGGAGCAGCCGCTGCAACGCGGGCGTTGGGGCCGCAGGAGCGGTATCGAGGCGCCTGGCCTTCTTTGTTGACTTTTAGGTCTCGGGCTCAACAGAAGATTTATTCGCTGGGAGGGGAAAATGCCCAAACAATGAAGAACTAACTGCACTTGTCACCTCGAGATGCTTGCGATCCTTCTCCCTGTCCTCCTTCCCCGCCACCCGGCCGCGCCGGCGCCCAGCCCGCGCGCGTCCTAACACACCGGGCGCAGATGGCGTCGCCCAAAGGTGGCCGAGGGAGCGGTTAGAAAATAGTCTGAGAAGCCCACGAGGCGAGCCCCTCTCCCCGCGACCCACCGGGCTAGCTCCCCAGGCAGGTCTCCAGAGGGGCCTCGGCCGTAAACCCGCCGCGCAGCGTCCCCCCGCGAACCCTGAAAAAGTCTCCGCCAAGTGAGAGACCAAGAACTGAGGCCGACTTAAGCCTGGTGGGTGAATGCAAGACGCTTTATTGCTAATATGTTAGAAAAAGGGAAGGGAACAAAATAAGACGATTTAGGTTCAGTGAGTCCGGGTAAGATTCCGAGGATCAAGCTCATGCCTTTATATTACTTTTGGAACTCGAATTTGCCATTGTTGCCTATTGTATAAATATAAATAACTATTGGGATTGAAAGCTTTTCCCTCTCTTTGAGACTTTAACGTCCTTCCGAGAGGCCTCTAAATTAAATTTTGAAATTACTCAGATCAATAGTTTCCATCTCCTTTTATTAGCTGAAGTGAGAGCGAGGGGGTTGGATTTCTGGATTTTTCTCAAGTGCTACATGGCACTCTTTCTCTCATCTGGGGAGGCAATTACTCAATAATTAAGGGACTCACACAGCTCTTTTTATCTTGTCCGCGGTAAGGAGTAGGCGATCAAAGTAAAGGCTGTCCAAGTTCAAGCCCTGGCGAGGATGGAGTTCATACACAAGGGCTCAGGCAGGCCAGCCTCTGCTTTGGGCTAGTGTTGTTATTGTTGATGTCAATCTGAAGGAGGCTTACAAAAAAATAGGTGGACTGGAAAGTGAGCCTACTATCAAAGGAGATTACTGATTTTGTGATCTCAACCAACTGTAGAGGTGTGAAGTTGCATTTAAAAGCTTCTTAGAAGGCAAACAAATCATCAGTTTTTAAGTTCTCAGGAAAAAAAATTTTTTTGAAACAATGTTTTTAAAAAACATCTTCATAAAATACAAAATACCCACAACTCTGAAACGTCCTGGTGGCACAAAGCTTCCCCTGCAGGGGTGAATTAACCCGGGCCGCCCTGGGCCTCCTCCAAAGCTACCATGATGGTTAAATTTTGCCTCTCCTTTAGTAAAAAGACGGTTCTGGATCCTCTCTTGTAGACAACTTAATTTTATCAGCCACATCTGATATTTTATTCTCACTCAAATACTTTTCAGATAAAGGAAAATGATAAGCTGCAGAAGGGGGGAAAGGTAGTTAAATTAATAATATTTGAGTGCATTGTAGAAAGGCTCAAAGGAAGCACAGAAGACTTAAGCCCTTGTCAAAAATTGAAGTAAACATTACAAGGAATAAAGAATCTTTCAAAAACTCAATTCTTAGAATATTAAATTAATTTATCTATCTACCTTTTTATTTACTTTTATTGAATCTCCTTAATTACTTTTCCTTAGCTACATGTTCATATAATAAAAATAAAAAAACAAAAATTTTAAGATTCCTTTTTGTCATTTCTATTCAGTGCTGGGCTTTGAAAAATATCATATTCAGAATATCCATTTTGGATTTAATTAAGGAAAATAGCAGAAATTTTCTTTTTGTTAACATCTGATTTATTTAAAGTCCTTAGCTGCAAATGATCAAGAACATATTCCACAGCTTAAAATTTCTTATTTTCATTATTTAAATCAAAATATTTTAATTACAATCACACTGATAAAAATTAACATTTTAATTTGTAATTTTAACCATCATTTAAAGCAATTTCAGCTGTAAAGTAAAAAGAATAAACCATGCAATAAATTAACATTGAGAAAGCGAAGAGGATAATAATGGAACCCGTCTGGCTATACTAACACCATGTCCAACTGCAAAAAGTGCATTAACACTGAATGAAACAAGCACACGATGGCAATAATTAAAATGGCCACAATCAATTGGATTTTGGAATCTTGGACCAAATTTTGAAATACAGCTCCCTATAACTTATATCTCCTCCAACATTGTAATAGTATTCCCCCTTTTTTTTCCTGGAAAAAATATCCTTTAAATGGTATAAATATTAAGAAGCTAATTTTACACATGTTATATGACCTCAGAATGACATGACCATGGCCCTCTGCAAAACAAGGAGTAGATTTATTGACAAGGGCAATTCTCAAGGAATTGGTTCCCAGGGCTATGTGTGGGTGAAGAGGAGGGGAAGAGGGTGTCTTTGTAACTTCTTGGTCCGGCAACTCAAGAGCAGGTATATCACCTACCGATTACCTTATGTTATATAAATATATGGACAATGTCTACATATCTGAGCATGTGCATAAATAAGTTCATATATATGATAGATATGTATCTCATTTAGAGACATCTGCTATCTGAATGTATCTGAAATGCAAGCTGAAAAAATGTGGCTCTAGTCTGTTTATGTTTTGCTGTGTAACAGCAGCACTGTCCTTCAATACTTTTAACAGCCCTAGTGTCTACTTGTTTCTTCACCTTTTCAGTTCTTATGGTTAAGAGTATTGCCATGGACCTGTAAACTGTGTGGTGCGGGGGGAGAGGGGAATCAGGTGAGGAGGGGAAAAAAGCACAAACAAATATTTTACAAGCTTGACCATCTTTTTTTTTTTTTAAATAAATCCTGCACAGACTAGAACATGTCTGCAGGGGGGAAAGAGGGAAGAAAGGGAGAAGGACAAGGAAGTAGAAGGATTTATATATATATACACTTGTGGATCGTTAAACTTTGCAGGACAACTTTTGTTGGTTTGAGGTTGGTTTTCTTTGTAATAATATACACAAGGCGTTTTTAACAACAGTAACAAAGTAACAGTCTTTTGCACTAGGGGAAAGATTGTGCACAAAAAAACCAAAAAAGGAAATAAAAATAGTTGGGGTTTCATTATGCTGCTGTCGGCTTGGTATGTGTGTTTGTTTGCTGTTGATTTCTCTCTCTCTCTCTCTCTCTCTCCTGCTACCAGCATGGCCATGCCAGACAGACCCCCGGTCCCAGGGAGCTAAGAAGTGTTTAGAACGGGTCTGGAATACACACCTTGGTAGTAGGCTGGCTCCAGGGCTGAGGGCTCAATGGGGCTCCTCGTGGCCACCGAGGCGCCGCCGAGGGGCAAGCTGGCGGGCAATGCGCTGCCGTAGGGGGAGTACTGTAGCGCCTGCTCGTACGCCTTGAAGTCCAACTTGTGTTGCTGCTCCGAGGAGGACATGAGGTTGTTGATGGAGAAGGGATGGTTGAAGGAGTAGTGAGGGTCCCCTTTCATGTGCAGCTGGGACTCGTGGGGTGCCAGGCCGTGCGCCGGGTGGGAGGGGGGCACGGACACCAGCGCCCCAGGCCCAGAGCTGATCGGAGGCGCCGCCGAGGTGGCCGGAGTCTTCAACTCCGAGGCGCCCCCTGTCGCCGCCGGCCCGCCGTGGTCCAGAGTCTGGGGGCTGGCGGCGGGCCCGGGGGCCGGCGCGCCCTCTAGCTGGCCGGCCTTCGCGTGCACTCCGCGATGAAGGGGCGAGTCGGCGCTAGGGTGGGCAGCGCCCGAGGGGTCCTTGCGGCTCTCCGGGCCAGCCTTGGGGCCGCCGCCGCCGCCGCCGCCCCCGGGGCCCGGCTGCTTCTCGCACTTGAAGCGCTTCTGGCGGCGCAAGTAACAGCCGTTCTCGAACATGTTGCCGGAGTCCGGGTGCAGCGTCCAGTAGGAACCCTTGCCTGGCTTGTCCGGCGAGCGGGCCACTTTGACGAAGCAGTCGTTGAAGGAGAGCGAGTGGCGGATGGAGTTCTGCCAGCGCTGCTGGTTCTGCCGGTAATAGGGGAAGAGGTCCATGATCCACTGATAGATCTCGCTCAGCGTGAGCATCTTGCTGGGCGCCTGCTGGATGGCCATGGTGATGAGCGAGATGTACGAGTAGGGCGGCTTGGCGTGAGGGTAGCTGCGCTTGAACGTCTTGGCGTCGCCGCCGCCCGCGCGGCTGCGGCCCAGGTTGGACGGCGCGTACGCCATGGGGCTCATGCACGGGTTCACGGCGGCCGCGTAGGGCCCCAGGCCGTTCATGGGGGCCGCCGGCTGCGCGCCCATGGCCCCCATGCCGCCGGGGCTCAGCGTCGTGCCCATGGCCGCCACGCCCGCCGTCATGCTATTCATGGCGCCCGCGGAGCCGCCGGGCATGCCGGCCACCGCCCCGGGGCTCAGCCCGGCGCCCAGGCCCGGGTTCGCGTAGGACATGTTGAACGACGCCGGGGTCATGTTGCCGCTCGTGCTCATGGTGTTCATGGTCATGTAGGTGTTCATGGAGTTCATGGTGCCCAGACCCGAGTTCATGTTGCTGACCGGCACGGAGGAGTAGGCCTGGAGCGGAGACAGCGTGAAGAGGCCCCGGAGGGCTGAGTTAGCAGTGGGCGCGCTGGCGGCTACTGGCCCCCCACCCCGGCAAATCCGAAAACGACAAGAGGCCATTTCTGCAAAGCCCGAGGTCCCCCGACCAGGGGCAAACCGGCGGGCGCCCTCCCCGGAGCCAGCAAAGAGATGTGCCCGGCAGGGGGGGAAATCCTAGCTCGGCAGGCATGAAAGACAAGAACTCACAGAAAATATGTCCCCAGGAAGATGTGTAATCGCCTTACACGCCAGGCTTAGGGGCCGGCTTCTGGGGCCCCTCCATCGCCTCTATCCACGCCAGGCGGTATCCCACTTTCCACCCCAGATCTGGCCTTGGCAGAGCCGTCCTTTAGCTTGAAAGTAGTTAAAACTCCGAAAATAGAATTGATCTCTGATCCTCTGCTTATTCACTCCACCTTAAGCGTGAGGTGGGTATGACAGGGCTTCCCCCCATGCCCCAGACCCCACCCCTAAGCGGGCAACATCCCAGATTTGCACCCATCTTGCCTAAGCCTGCCAGGCCTGGGCTGACCATGTAGCGGCCCGCACTGTTCCGGGTGACTGTTAGTTAACCTCTCCCTGATAGAGCAAATCATCCATGGCCATACGACCAAACATTTCCAAACAACTGGCTTTACTGTCTGAGCAGCTTTCACCAAATGGTGACTTTTGATTATTCATTATATTTAGAAGTAGTGTTTTCCATCTACTTGTAGCAGTTGTAGTATTAAAAGGGAAAAAAACTCAGAAATTGAGTAACTTTTGGAAAAAATAGATCTATAATAGGAGAAAGAGTAGGGGAGGGTACATAATAAAATCGATGCACAACCTACACTTAACTTTAACATGACTTTACAACCATGCATAAACTTGCACTAATTTCATTACCTATTTCCAGGCCCCTAATGTTTGAAAATTTTGGTGACAAAATTTATAGAAATAATCATATTTTTACATATTCTGATATTTTGCCACTGATCATCTCAAAAACCTGGCTTTTCAAACTATATGAATATTATCAAATACTTTAAAATTCAAAAATCAAAGTCCACTTGCTTTCTCTTAATGCTATTCTACTTTCCAATTCTAACCTGTAACAAAGCTCTTTTCAAAGAGAATTTAACTGACTAGCGAGTGGCGATGCCTGTACCTGAATTAAATCTGAGGAAGTGTCCTGAGCTCCTTCTTAAATCATTAGTAGGGGAAAACTCTTATCAATGGCAATCTGAGAATGCAATAGATATATTAAAAATATAGAGTATAGAAATGTAAAAACTACTTATCTGTTAATTTAATAAAAATAATACTATCCTTAAATTTATTTTCATCCGAAAACATGACTTTATTTGAAAACATAAAAAGGTGAACAAACATTTAACTAGGCACACATTCTGCTATAGTATGCAAATAAACTCGGGATATGTTTGTGAATATATACATATATAAATAAAAATAACTTAATTACCATGAAATTATTGCCTGATTTTATTTTTCTGTCCATGTCTTAAAGTATATTTCACTTTTCTTTTCCTCTTCCCAAGAGTATCCAAGGCAGTTTCAATAAACGTTTTCAATAATGGTAAATTTTTGGAGGGCAATCGCCAGTTATTTCCAGAGACATACTTTTAGGAGTAGGAGGCGGTCCTGCCTGTACCTGGTTTTCCTCGCAATCCCTTTGTGCACACTGTATTGATAAACCACGCGAACGTGCCACCAAGGGGACAATGAAGAGAAACAGGTTCTACGCCCGCCCGGAGTGCTGGAGGAAAAGTCAGCTCGCACTAGCGCCACCCAGCGGTTCTAAAGAGGAAGAAGCACACTTCTCCCCAAACAGGGCTTTTGAAGAACTTTTACAAAATTTCGGAATCATTTCATTATCAAGAGGCGCGTAATTAGCGGCTGCGTGCTTTCATCCGAAGACATCTGAGAATTCAGCTGCAGAAGGAAGAAGCGGCCTCGCGGGCGAATTCTAGCCTTTTCAGACTTGCCCCAAACTCAAGCCTCCTCCAGCCAGCCAACCCGCGCGCGGCTCCCGGGTCTGGGCTCTGGCTGCCGTTCTCCGCAAGCAGGAGGCTAGTGCGTCCCAGAGAGCTGGTGCTTTCAGAGCAAGAGTTTCCTAAAACCGTCTCGCCCGCTCTGAGCGCCGATCGTCGGAATCCCGTCCCCGGGCGGGGCTGAGGATCCGGCTCCCAGGCCCGTTTAGCCAAGGCCCGGCCGGGGCCAAACCGGGTGGGCAGCCATCGGTGGCACGGAGGAGGCGCCCCCAGTCCGCCCGCCGCCCGCCTCGCCAGGTTTCCTCCGTCCCAGCACGGGCTCCAGGAACGTCCCGCCCGCCGCCCGCCTCTCACCTCCTGTGTGTCCGCATAGTAGCTGTTCCAGTCGCTGCTCTCGTGCCCTTCCATCTTCACAGTCCCTAACATCCTGGAGCCACCCTGCTCGCTGCAACCATCCAGCCCTGTGCGAAGCGACTGGCAGCCGCGCGGCCCGGGGCGGGGGGCGGGGAGCCGAGCCGCCGCAGTCACCCGCGCGCCCGCGCCGGCCCAACGCCACCCTCGCGAGGAGGAAGCCAGGAGCTGCGGGGCGCGGCGTGCTCGGCGGAGGCGGCGGGGCGGGCGGGGGCAGGCGGCGGCCGCGGAGCGCGGCGCCGGGGAGCGCCTCCGCGGGAAGTGAGCTGGCGGCCTCTGCGAGATGAGTGCAGTTGAGCTGATGTGGATGTTACGTCGCTCGAGTGCCCACCTCCTCGTCCTCTCCCCATTTGTCCGCCGCACAAAGACGCTCGCACCTACAAAGCCCGAGGTGCACCTGCGAGGCGGCCGCCCGCCAGTCCGGCCGCCGCGCCTCCCGCCCCGCCGCGCCGCCGCCGCCGCGCGCGCCCCCTGCGCCCCCTCCCCCGGAGCCTCCTCCCCCCAACCCGACCCTCACTTTGTTTGCCAAGCGGCGTAATTGGTTTAAGCCGGGAAGCTGGGGGAAGAGGGAAACCGGGGTGGTGGTGGAGCAGGGCGGGGGTGTAACCCCTCTTTGGAAGAGGAAAAAAGAAAAATAGGCGGGGCCGGGAGGGCTGGCCGGGGTTTTGGATGGGAACCGCGCAGCCGAGCAGGGCTGGGGGCGGTGGCGTTGGAGCCCGGGCTCCTGGGGGTAGAGCCGGCTACATGACCCCAGGGTTTCCCTGGGGGACCTTCGGCCCTCGGTGCTGCGGCCCCGTCCCGCGCCCCTCCTACCTCCTACTCTGCAGCCCGCTTCCAGCTCCCGCCCTTCTGATTCCTGACCTAAAAGTTCAACCCCGGGAGACTGGAAAATTCAGACTTCCTCCTCCCACCCTCGGCCGCCGCCCCGGACTTCAGGATTGAAAAAGGAAAAAGCCCCACTTTTGCCCCGTCACTAGAAACTCGGCCATCTGAGTCAGCCGAGCCAGGTGACGTTAGGCGGATCCCGGCTCCTGGCTAGCAGAGTGGAGACGCTGCCACGAAACCCGTACCTGCGGCTAAGAGCAGGTGAGTCACAACACCGTTTTATATCTTTATGACATAACTTTTTTTTCCCGCCTCGATCCGCTCTACTCCCCCTGTCATCTGTAGCGATCATAAAGAGGAAGAAACTGAGAACAGATGTCTATGTGATAGGGCAGGCGGACCTGAGTCGGTCCGTCCTCCCTCTGCCCAGCTCCTCCTCCCGCCCCCCTTCCGCAGCCTCGGGGACTGAGCTGGAGGCGACAGTCTGGTTTCTGATAGGGAAAGGTCAGGGGGAGGGGACATCTCCCTAAATACGCGCCGGGAGAGGCTGGACTCGGGCGCGGGAATGCATCTACTCGGCTAGAGAGGTGCCAGGCCGAAGCCAGCGGTGGTGACGGCGGTGCTTGGTCCCATCTCTGATCTGGAGTGGCCGGGCTGGGACCCACGGTGCTCGCTTGGTTTCTCATCAGTCCTGGACATCCGTGGGAAGTGCTTCTTCAAGCAAAGCCTCTTGCCTTCTATGAGGCTCTGGGTAGAGGCTTGCCCACAAGCCCTGGGGAGGACTAACTAAAGTGACTGGGTGGTAGGCAGTGAGTTGGTGAGAGGTTGCGCTATGGTGCGTGTGTGTTTCTGACTGCATGTGTGACCACGTATGTGCTGTACTTTCGGAGAACCACTAGGTTTAAGTAGCAATAAAAAATCTTTCTGAAAGGACTAAGAATCCGCGAAATATTCTTGTTTGGCAAAGTTTTAAACTGTTATTAATCTCATTTTAAGAAATGTGTTCTAACTTGTCTTCCAAACAGATACCTTTCCCCCACTGTGCTTTGTTCTTATAAACTTCTCTTCCTTGAAATCTGGCAAGAGAATCACATTAAATCCTTGAACCAAACAAATCTCTTAAATCAGCAGGAGGGCATGAGAGGGTGAAGATGTGTAGTTAAGGAAATAAAAAAGATAAAAGCATTGGATTACAATTCCTTTAAGAAAAAAAAAGGGGGGGTGGTGGCGGTGGTAAGTAACGTCACACTGTAAGGAAAGGCTTGAGAGTGAAATTAAATCACCTGGAACTCAGCAGCCAGTCGCCCTCCCCAACTACAGCCTATCCCTGGGACTGCAAGCCAGTCCCATCAATTTGTGTAAATGTATCTGCAAAAGTGTGGGTCTGCACATATTCCTCAGGGCGACAGTCAGAAACTAATTCTTTTGTGCAAAGTTCCCATCAACAGCAGGACCTTAGTCCCATTTGTAAAGTACACGGATTCATAGGCTCCAGCCTGACTGGGGAGGTGGGGGTACTTTCAGGGCTAATAAACTTCCTTGTTCCTTCCCGCGGTGCTTCTCCAACGCCCTCTTGGCTCTTCAACCACATCCAGCATGACTAGGGTATTTTCTATGGGTAGTAACAACTTAGCAATAACTTT
This sequence comes from Antilocapra americana, assembly GCA_007570785.1. Taxonomy (NCBI): domain Eukaryota; kingdom Metazoa; phylum Chordata; class Mammalia; order Artiodactyla; family Antilocapridae; genus Antilocapra; species Antilocapra americana. Next base: position 9,057,016 of record ML661902.1, read on the forward strand.
TTTGGTGCACAAAAGCCGGAGCTTTAAGGGGAAACCAAACCAAACCAAAGGCTGTAACCGTGAAGGGAGTCAATTTAAAAAAAAAATCAAATATTCATCCTTTCACCCCGCATCTCAAACCCACTATAGACCTCATCTTACAAAATATTCAGCTTGGTGGGGGGGGGGCGGGGAACGCCCATTTTTCAAAGCGGATGGCCAAAGTGAAGTTTCTTCAGGGCTTCGCCAAAGCTCAAGATCGGTGGTGAAGAGTGGACTCTGCCAGTTTTAGAACCTTGATCCAACTTGGGGACCGGGTCCGCAGACCGAGGAATTCCCGCGATCACAGCGCCTCCTGTCGTGGGAAGGGAACGCGGAATCCTGCCGCAGGCGCACCCAGCCAGCACTAGCAGGCGAGACTGGAACCTCGCACGCCTCCCTCAGCCAGAGATTTTTGGTTCCTAGAGCCGACTGCCCGAGGCCAAGAAGAAAGCGGCAGTTCGGTGAGCTTCTAGCCTCTCTCCATCTCAGTCGCGGTGTTCCAAGACACCTAAAAAATTTAGAAGGTGAAGTTCTAGTGTACACAGCTGCCGGTCGGTCATTTCCCTGAGGTTTAAAAGCGAAAATCATCAGTGCCCTGTTGGGTCTTTGGTTTGGAAAATTAACAACCAACAAACAAAGCAATACTGCTGTTTCTAGGTTGCTGACCAGCAACCAGGTGACGAGCCTGGCTGCTGCAGGCTGCTTATTTCCAACCTTTTCTCCCTAATAGGCCCTGCCTTTACGCGGTGCAGAAAAATTGCTGCGCTTTCCGGGCAACTAGACCTGCCTTCTGTATCGGGGAGGTGGGGTCGCGGGGCGGGGTGGGGGGGAACTCAAGGTAAGGGAGCCCTGAGGGCGGCCACGTGGCGGCTCCTGGGGCGTCCTGGGCTCAAGTGGCCTGTGCCAGGGCGAACAGAGCGCGCCTGGAGTGGCCCGAGTAGCGGGGTGGGCAGGCTCCTCGGATGGACGGAGTCAGGGCAGGCGTGGTGGCAGGTGCGCGGGTACCTCCAGGTGAACAAGGACGCAGGGAGGGGCCCCGCCCTTCCCGGAAGCTGCGCCCTCCGCCCGCTCGGGGTCCTTCCGCAGCGCAGTCGGGCCCTGGGGGCCGGCGGCGCCTGGCCCACCTACCGAACTCAGCCACCTTCGCTCCGCTCTCCCAGCATTACCTGGCTGGGGGGCCCTTCCGCAGATTTCCACCGGGTCAGGTCTCCCTGTCTCACCTTCTCAGTCGAGGGTGACGACTGGAAGAGAAGGAAGCAAAGGCCGGGGGCTCGCGCCTCGGGCCCAGCTGGCTGCCTTTGGCGGCACCAGGTCCTACCTGTTCAGCGGGACCGTTTAGACGCGTGGGCAGACAGCAGGGCCCGGGGCGGCGGGGTCTAAAAATGTGTCCCCTTTCCCCGCCAGCCCTTCCCTCCCCGACGAGCCTCGGCCAGATCTCGCCCGCGGCCGCGGGCCCAGGGTGCACGCTCGCGGCAGGGTGATCCGAGCCCCTCCTCATGCCCCAACCCGCCACCCCAGATAAGAAGCTTCGATCCTCCACCTCCCGGGAGAATCAGACGCCGAGAAACTAAGACCTGTCGCCTCGCACGCGGTTCACAGCCGCCTGGGACCGGGCCCCGGGTCGGTTTAGGACCGAGGAGAGCTTGGGACGCTGGAAGCAGCTGTCTGCTCCTGCGTGCGTCTGGCCCTCGAGGACAGAGGTGCGTGCGGGAGCTGGGGAAGGGCCGGCGCCGCGAGAGGGCGGACCCCAGCGCCGGCCTCGGCCTCCCGCCCGCCGCCGCCAGACGCTGCCTTCGAGTCCCGCAGCCGCCCAGGCCAGGCTGAGGGCGCAGAGGGTCAGAAGGGCAGCTCCCAGCTCCTTTCCTCCGCTGCCTCTCCTCCTTTCCTTTCCTTTCTTCCTCTGCCCTTGCTCAGTCGTGTCCGACTCTTTGCGACCCCATGGAATGTAGCCCGCCAGGCTCCTCTGTCCATGGGATTCTCCAGGCAAGAATACTGGAGCGGGTTACCATTCCCTTTTCCAGGGGATCTTCCCAACCCAGGTCCCCCTCATTGCAGGCGGATTCTTTACCGACTGAGCCACCAGGGAAGCCCTTGCTTCTATCATTACATCATCAATTTAAGAAATTAATTCACTAGGCGTCTGACCCTCAGTAGGTAGGGGCCACGGGACAGCCTTAACCCGCCTGATCGGCTCCCTGCGGGGGAGTCTGCGTTTGCTGGCAGGTATTTGTGTATGCGGAGCCACAGGCATGCACATCCAGGGCTTTCGCTCTACTGGAAAAAAATTTAATGTAACATCTTAATCCCGCTTCTTCATCCGTGGGTGTGTCCCTACAGCTCCTTGAGCCGCTGCCGGGTTTCTGAGCGACCAGGGTCGCCGGCCGGGCTCGCCCACAGCCGGATGTCGGAGCCGGAGCTGCTCCCCACCCGGCCTCCGCCCGCGGGCGACAAAACCGTCTCTCTGGCCGTGAGCGAGCAGCGCCTTGCCAAAATCAACTCTCATTTTCATGTATTGAAATGAGAAAGGTTGGGAGAGGCGACCTGCGCTCCTGGGCCATCACTAGCCTCGGGAGGTAGGAGTCAGAGACCCGTCGGTCCTCGCAGGGAATGCACGAGGGCCTCTCTCCTTGGAGGGTCGCTCATAAAACGCAACCCCCAACCCCCCCGCCGGTCCAGGCCAGGTCCCCGAGGCCGTCGCATGTCTCCAGGCAGCTGTTTCTCCGAGTCACCCGACAGCTTTATTCAGTCCCTAAAGTCTTTGCTCACCCCTGCACACTCCTGGAGCGGCTATCTCTGCATAGCGGTGCCCGTATTTTACCCCTGTGGTTACTTGAAAACCACTAGGAAGGGGGTCTTGGGGGGAGTAACTGGAAATGCACGCTTCAGAGTTGAAAACGTATAGGGAGATGTGACAAACGTTTAAGTCTGAGAGCAGAAAAGGACTAGAGTGGCTGAGGCCCTACTGTGTGCCACTGAAGAAGCAGAGTGGGGTGTGTTTGAGAGGGGAGAAAGCTTTGAAATTCCAATCTTTTCCTCCTGTGCTGCTCCACGTGTGCAACTGGGAGATTGGAGGTATAGGCGTTGATATGTCAGAACCTCCATTGCTCCAAATGGCAGAAACTCAGGCTAGTGGGAAGCAGTGAGGCAAACAAAGGGTTGGGGTTGCTGGATTAAACCTCAATCCTTCCCTAATTGTTAATCAATGTTTAACTTCTCAGTCCCTGAACTGCCCCCTTTACCATCCACCAGTCTCCCCCAAACGCCACCACAGGTACTCCCAGAACTTTCCCACGGCCCTTCAGCCTGATCTGGTGGCTTAACTTGGGCTATTCAAATATGATTACCCTCAAATTTACATAGTTCTATTTAACAAATGCTTTTGTAACAATTATATAAATCATATCCTACACATGTGGGTGAAAGGGTAAAAATGTGTTATAGCCAGGCTTTTCCCATTGTACTGGCTTTCCGATCTCTCTCTTAATTTTAAAATTGTGCTTTGGGATTGGCATGGCATGGCTAAAGGGACGTTATGTTCATTTTTAAAAATTCGATTGGAAGACACTGTTGAGTGGTTGCCTTGGGGATTTCCAGCAAGCTATTCCAGAGCTAGGGAAAGCTTTGTTTTAAAATAGCACATCTGCTTGAAGCTGTTTGATTTTTCTTGTCCTAAGGGTCACAGAGTAAAACCAGTATTTAGCTCCCATGCAGTGAGTTTTCTTGTAAAGAGAAACACTAGGAAGAGGGCTCCCTGGAAGCATTCCCTTTTGCTAGGATACTAGCAAAATTTGCAGGATCTTTCACCACTTCCTGAATGCTGCCATCCTGGTTGTCTACCATAAATGGATCAAAGTAAGGAAATGCAGCTGCCAATACTGGGCACTATCTGTGGTGGCAGGTCCAGTGCAGCCTCCCTGGGTCTTGAGGAATTTGCAGACTTCCCCAACTAATTGAGGTCTGCCTTCTTTAGGTCCATTTCTGTTCCTGTCGTTTAGTGGTTAAGTCAAGTCTAACTCTTTTGCCATCCCATGGACTGTAGCCCACCAGGCTCCTCTGTCCATGGGATTTTGAAGGCAAGAATACTGGAGTGGGTTTCTATTTCCTTCTCTGGGAGATCTTAGGTCCACACCTTGCTCTAAGTTCCTGCCAGGTTTTTAATCCCTCCTCAACAGCAAATTCCATTTGTGCCTTTTCATTTTTTTTTTCTCTCCCTCACTGGACTAGAAGCTCTCTGAGGGTGCAGACTACAGTGGTTTCCACTGCCAGAGCAGAGCCTGGGGCTTCTTCGTAGACCTCAATAAAGATTTGTTGACTCAATCACTGAACTAACCGCCCCAATCCAGAGACTGGCCAGGTTGGTGTCTGATGGGAAAAGATGCTGGTCTAAGTGAGACCATCTCAGGGACTTGTCTCAGTTCAGTGGGCTTGAGAAATGAATGGACAGTACAATGAACAACTAGATGAACAGATATTTCTAGCATAATGGCTAGGGCCTCAGAACCCTGGGATCTTTGGATTTTCAGGCCCGCTGGGCTTGGTTCTTCCTGTGTATGTGATGCTTAATTTTAACCTAAATCGTCGTGGTGACATGATCAAATGGGAAATGCCCCCACCTCACCTGTACCCGGCCTTTGGCAGAATCAGCGGCCGCCGTTGCTCAACTAGGGCCCTCAACGTGTGACCCGAGGCAAATGTTTTCACTTTCCCCCGCTGTGAAAAGGCGGCCAACCGCACCTTTCAACAAAGATATCGATTAAAAGTTGAAGAATCTCATCTACTTTCCATTAAGGAAAATGTTTCACTCCAATCTGTAAAGGAAACTTCCGTGTTTAAGTAAATATGTTTAAATTGGCCAAGGGGTGAAGCCGATCCCACGCAGTGAGAAGGAAAAGCCCTGTTAGTCCGGGATTGTGCCCAGCGCTAGGCGCGCGGCGATTCTACCCCAGGGCTCCCGGGGGCGCCTGCAGGGGTCCCCGAAGGGACCCTCCCGGACGCCAGACGCTCAGCGCACCACGGAGGTGGCAGCGCGCTCGAAGTTTTCAGGCTTCCTTGTCTTCCTTTCTTTAGGATCTAAAACATTTTATTCCTCGCACCTTCCCAGTGTGAAGTAATCATTTTCTTAAAGGACCACCAAACCTCTCCGAACCTGCCATGTTGTTGTTACAAGGTATTAACTGGAGGCCCCGCGGGTCAACTTCTCCTCCTGAAGTTTTATTTAACATGAAAGCCTGCGTGGGAGTCCTTGAGAGAGGTAGCATATCCTCCCCCGTCTCTTCTGGGCTGTTGGCACTCGCGAAGCCACCAGGCAGCATCTGGTGTCCATGATGTCCCAGTCCCCTACACCCCGCTGGCACCAGCGTTGAGAGCTGCTCTAAGGCTCCATAGTCCCCTAACACCCTCCCTCCCCCACGCCCTGCTCTGGGAGCTGGGCAGCAAACTGGCTGCTTTCAGACCGCTCTTTCTTCCCAGGACAGCTCCCTACCTGGACCCTGGTCCAGCGGCTCCGAAGAGGGACTTGGCGCTGGATGCAACCGGACTCACCTTGGAGACTTAGGCTTCCAACAGATTTGGTGTCGGTTTGTTTTCTTTCAAATGCTTTCCATAATACAGTCCGAGGGGTGCATCCCACTCTCCTCACCCCACTGGCCTCCTATGAAAATACCTTCCACTGTGAATCTGCTAGTCTTCTCTGACCTCCTTGTGACCCTCCCCTCACAATCCACCTCGCAAGAGAAGTGGTTTGAATAAATAAAGCACAGTGCTTGCCTTGGAGGTCAGTTTACACTGGGGCGTCAACTTCTAAAACTCCTGCAGGTGCTGGAGTGGGAATAAACGCTTCCCAAGAGATGGGAGAGGGAGGAAGCATGGACTAGGAGAAGACACCAAGAGATGTGGACAGGAATTCCAACAGGGTGGAGGGGCGTGGTCAGGAGTTTGGCACCCTCCAACCCACCTTCAATTTGCTGGGGAGCCTGGATGGATACTTTGAGCCCCAGTTTCCCCTGAGTCTGGAGTGGCTGGTGCAGACCTGATGACCCCACTCAGGGGAACCAGGATCTGTGTGAACTTAAGAAAGAAACTGTTTAGGTGATGGAAGGTGAGGAGGTGTGACTCAGCTCCTAGAGTAGGGAAGCCTCTCTCTGTAAGATGAGAAGACTCTAGGATAACAGGTAACACAAAGATTTTCCTCTGGTTTGCTCTAATTTTGTGATCTATGTTTCTTAGTAAATTTTGGGCAAAAGCCTTTCTTTTTCCCATTTTCCAGCATCTCCAAAGACAACAAGCAGTGGGAGGAAAAGTAGAGCTTGTGTTCCAGTTTCCAAGACCAGGCAAAGCCTTCTCAGCAGCAGAAGCAGGGCTCTGCACATGCCCCCGTGCATGGCTGGCCCCTCTGAGGCTGGGGGTCTCTGAGTCTTAGTGAATCTCTCATTACACAAGCTCCAAGCTGGCTTGTTCTTGCAGTTGACAAGGACGACAGGGTTTATGTTTATGATCATGGATTTGGAATCAGATTCCAATCTGTACTCTGTAGGAGACTAGCTTTCTCTGAGCCTCCATTTTTTCAACTATAAAATGGTCTCATTAGTACCTACCTCACACTAGGCGAGTGCAGGGTGTAAGTACAATAAAAGGTAGCAACAGTCAAGAGCCTTTGCAGAAATCTGGGAGCCTGGGCAGTGCTGGATGCTGTGTACCGGCTATCTGGGTGCCCTCGGCCCTCCCTTTTTACAAGTCTTTCAGAGGTGGTCACCAGCCAGGCTCCCGGAAATCACAGAGTCTCCTGGATACAAATGGTAGGGAGAAGGGAGTCCTCACTTGATGACGCTGAACCCCCAGCCGTGCCTCAGCGTCCATCACTACACTGCCTATAATCCCCTCCCAATCTTCCTCACCCAAGGGGCTGCTTTCTGGGGAGCAAAGAAACATGCTTCCTGAAAAGGTCCAGCAGCTGCACCAGCTACACCTTCAGGATCTTTAAGTGAGAGGAGGCTCAAGGGGCCAAGAGGTGAGAGATCCCCATGCCTCCTTCCCCACAGGACATGGCAAACCCCAGTGAAAGTCGCTCAGCCGTGTCCGACTCTTTGAGACCCGCCAGGCTCCTCTAACCATGGGATTCTCCCAGGCAAGAGTATTGAAGTGGTGGCCATTCCCTTCTCCAGGGGATCTTCCAGACCCAGGTATCAAACCGTAGTCTCCCGCACTGCAGGTAGGTTCTTTACCATCTGAGCCACCAGGGAAGTCGGTCCAGCTCCAGGAGCTCCTCTTTGCTTCACCCCTTCTACTCCCCAACTCCACTCCCCACCGTCTCAGTGAGCACAGGCAACTAGGGAGACCTGCACCATCGCACTGGCTATGGTGACCTCAGGCAAGTCTGTGGGGCCTGGATCTAGGAAGCATTCACTGAGAGAAGTGAAGGAAATCTTTGGGGCTCCTGGGAGGAGCCACCCTCAGCACTGGAACTAGAGCAGGGAGGTGAGAAAGCAGGACCCTTGATTCACCCAAATAATTTTTTCTTTCTCCCTTGGATCCCCTTCTCTATTTCCCCTGTCCTGTCATGAAGAGAGTCAGAAGAAGCCACTTAGGATTCACTTGGAGAAGTATCACTGAAGACATTTTCTAAAATCCTCAAAACCTGAGACAGTTAAGAGTGTCAGGAAACTTTAGGTCCCGTCTTTTAGAATTATTTGATAAAGACTCCCTTTAAAAATAGTTTCTATCTGAGAGTCCAAGTCCATTGCAAATGAAGCTAGCATGCTGGACTTAAGTTTGACCCTTCAAATACTGAAGACCCTACATGACACTTCACATATACTTTGCATGTGTAAGAAAGCTTAGTGGGGGATAGGGGCTTAATCAAGAGAAATAGTTATAGCATATGTAAAGGTCAAGCCACAAGAGGATTTTGCCCCATACATATAGATCCAGCTGATGAGGTAAAAAGTCACAAGTTGATTATCACCTCCCACCGAGGAGGCTGGGAAGATTTAGAGTTTGGGGGTGAATTCCCTGATCTGTTGCATAACAATCCACATATTTCAGACAGGGCTTGGATAGGCTAAGATGGCTGTAGTAGGATTTTGAATTCTGCTTCACTTAGTAACCAGAACTAGGGGAATAAAATAAAATATTTCCTTTGCTGGAGGACAGACAAACAACACACCTTCAAAGCTTATTAATTTTCCTTGGGTTGGTATTGGGGAGTTGCTTTCGGATTGGTGGGCTGGTACACAGAAGTCTCAGGCAGCAATGAATCTCTAGCTAAATGCAGCGTCTGTTTTTACAGCTTACTTAGGGAGAATTGTTAGTTTTTCTAAGCATAAACCGAGCATTGGTTCTCTAAGCTCAGTGTTTAGGCTACAAAGCACATCCAACAGTCTTATATGCCTTTAGAAAAAAAAATGGCTCTGACCCCAAACGCAGCAAAATCTCCAGTGCATTACCATGCTTGGAGAGCACCTAAGCAAAGCCCTTTGGAAGTGTAAAGTGTAACTGGAATGTCAAATACCAGCCACCACCTCCAAGGAAAATAAACCCTTCATTCTCAGCCAGGTACACCTGCTTTGGACAAGGCTTATTAGTGCTATTTGTGTCTTTTCAAGTGGATAGTTTTTACTCACAGACTTTCCTTTCTACTCAGTGCTTGCTATTTTTATCTTACCTTAAAAACCCTGAGATCAAGCCTGGCGCCAGACTTCTGAGACATCCCACGGAAGGATGGTTGCTGGCTTTCCAGGGGTCCATTCCTGAACTCGATAAGCTCAGGTGTTAGCGTCAAATCAGAGTTTTGGGTCTGGAGGGAAGCCTGGCATATGTTAATTAGGTCAGCAAGGTGGGAGGGGGGAAATGGGTGAGCAGGCTGGGGTGAGCAATGCCAAGGAGGACCCTAAGGTAGGGGAAGTGTCTCAGTTCCTTAGTTCCTGTGGATTAAAGCAGTACAGGCAACTGTGGGTAGTAGACTTTGCTTTGCTGTTATTCTTCTGAGCTCCCTCCTCTGGTCCTCTGCCCCAGACACCAATCACTATGAGTTGCATTGATCCATTTTCCTTGCCATGGGGCTTCCCATTGGATTTGGCCAATGTGGGGATAATGATGCCGGCATGGAGAGCAGAAGAATAGAGCAGTAGGAGTACTTAACTCCTGTTTACTCCCTGCATCAGTGTGTTGTCCTTAACGACCTCTGTGGCTATAGTTCCTTTCAGGCAACCCCTCTCTTCAGTCTCAGCTCTCACCAGGCTCTGCTCACACCTTTTTTTTTTTTTAATCCCTTTCCCCTTTCAGATCAAGGGTGATAATACCTCTGTGCTGTTGCTACCCCTTAAACATTAGCTCACTTCAATCCTGCCTGCATCCTGTAAACAGCTCTCTCTGTTCTCTCTGTGTAGCCCCTCCAACCCACCCTCTTTGAGCATGCCATCTGTCTCAGGTGGGAATCTAACTGATAAGGAGAGGAATGGAAATGAAATACAGTGTCTTTAACTTTTTCCAGTGTGATCCTCATACTGTACTCATCAAAAGGCTGTACCCTTTCCTTGTCATCATGGGTGGAGTGCAGCTGTGGTGCTTTCAGGGTTTCGGTGGTGGTTGCTTCCTGCAAGCATGGCTGCAGGGTAGTGAACTGAGTATATTTATTTTATACTTCATCTTAATTTGCTAATTTGCATTTGATGTCATTGTGAAAGTAATTGATGTTAAAACCAAGTACTGATATTATTCAAGTTTTTTTTTTTTTTTTTTTTTGAACTGATCTTTTCTATAAACCTAAAACTGAGATTTTTGCTTCTAGTGGATTGTGTGAGTATAACCAGACACTAAACTAGGTCCGGGCTTTCCAGGTGGGTCTAGTAGTAAGGAATGCACCTGCCAGTGTAGGAGGTGCAAGAGACATGGGTTCAATCCTTGGGTTGGGAAGATCTCCTGGAGTAGGAAATGGCAACCCATTCCATTATTCATGTCTGGAAAATTTCATAGGCAGAGGAGCGTGACAGGCTACAGTCCATGAGACAAAAGAGTCAGACACAGCTGAGCGACTGAGCACAGAGTAGGTCCAGTGACCAAGGGGCTCCTGGGAAATATACTCTCCACGGCTGGAGCATCTCTTGCTTTCTAATCTTTGGAATGTTAAGTCTAGAGTTCAGTTTTCCCTACACCTGTGCCCTGGTAATAGCTTGGTTTTGACTAATGCTTAATCAGTGACATTATTTAGGTGTGTCTCTCAATGAGTACTCTCTGTCCCAGGCTCTGTGCAAGACACTAAGGAGACTCAGTTTAAGACAAGAGTTTTGCTTTCTAATGATTAAAACAATTCTTCAGTATCATTATTGTTAAATTTTGCTTATCTCTATTAGTAGGAAAAGTTAACAAAAATGAACTTTCTAGATCAAAAGATATGTAAGTGTTTAAGACTTATGAGACATTTTGCTACAAAACATCTAGCAAAACAGCAAGAGATAGCCACACTTGTATACATGTACCCCGTCACTTTGTGGTCTGGCAAAAATTACATAAAATTGTCTTAATTTTACATGTCAAAGATTACTACTGAAGTTGAATATTTTAATATTTCTATTAGCCAGAAATATTTCTTCTTTTGGGAGCTCTCTTCACACTTTCTTTAGCCAATTTCAAGTTTTGATGGCTTATCTATTTTTCATTTAAAGACTATTAATCCCATGTCTACTGTAAATATTGTGAATTTTTCATTAAGTTTTTATTTACACTATAATTTTATTTTTAAAATGCATGGATTTTGAAAAACACATCCATCAGTATTTTCATTTGTAGTTTCTGCCTCTTATAGTTCCATGCTTCAAGTCTTTTCTATACCTACTACTCTTGTGCATAACAAAATCTTTCATCCAGTTGGAATTTATTATATGAAGTGAAGGTATAATTTAGTCATCATTTATTTTCCAAATAGTTAGGCCTTTGGGCAGGCTCTAATAGTGTGGGGCCTTGAATTCTCTTTGGAAAACTTCGGAATTTGTTCTGTGAGAGAACGTGGGAGATACAGAAGCTGAATGTTGCGTTGGATCTTCCTTGACTTGCTATTGCAGTGAACCAATAGGGGGCTCCAAAACTAGATGACAAGAGGATGGGTAGAGGGCAGTTTGAGAGGGATAAAAAAACTAGACGAAATCAGTGTTTCAACGATGGGTGAGTAGTTTTATGTCACTCTTTTAAGTTCTCTCTTTAAGCTGGCACTAAAATTATTAACATTTTCATACAATGGCATTTCAGTATCAACGAAGAATCTGAAATATTTTTAGATTAATGCATGAGTGCTTAGTCACTCAGTCGTGTCCAACGACCCCATGGACTGTAGCCTTCCAGGCTCCTCTGTCTATGGGATTCTCCAGGCTAAAAGCAAAATACTGGAGTGGATAGCCATTTCTTTGTCCCAGAAGTCTTCCTGATCCAGGGACTGAACCCAGGTCTCCTGCATTGCAAGCAAATTCTTTACTGTCTGAGCCATAACTACCATCCCTCCTCCTTCCTTTCTCTCTTGTCCCTCCTTTCCTCTTTTGTCCCTTTGTTCCTTCCCTCCTTTTTTTTTTTCTTTTTTGGTGAAAGCAGACCTAGAACAGAATTTCTAGTACAGGATTGATTACTAGCTCAAGGTAAATCCTTATCTCTTTGAACACTAGTACCTTATCTATAAAATGAAGCTAATAGTATCTGGCTCATGGAGCTCATTATCTGAATACTTACATACTATTTTTGATTATCAAAAGTATTAATGAACAGCATTTATTTACCATTTAAATTGTTTCCTGATCAAATGATAGGCATGTTTCAAGGCTACATTATTTTTTTAATTTTTCCAGCTTAGAAATATGGCCTGTATGTTTTTTGTGTGCAGCCTCCAGGATGGTACCAAGAACAATTAGTCATCTTCTAAGCTCTTGGTTATTTGCTTATTGTTTTAATTGGCACAGAAAAGTAATTTTCTTATTGTCTGAAGGGGTTACTCCCATGCTTAGAATGAAGCTGCCCTCATGAAGCACCCACAGGGCAGTGAGATATGAGGTGGGTGGCAGGGCCTTCTCTGTAGAATGCTTCTCATTTTGTGGGCATTCAGCAACCATTTTTGAACTCATTATATTAGGGGGTAAAGCAACAAACCTTCAAGGTAAGAGTATTGTCTCCATTTTACAGATGAGGTTGCAGAAACCCTGAGAGGGAAGCAGCTTGCCCAAGTGGCAAAGCTAGGCATCCCTATCTGGCTCTGTACACCTCCAGAGCAGGAGCGCCCCTCAGGGAGGCCTCACTGAGATGCCTGAGCGTACCCACCTCCACAGCCGGGCTGCTCTGAGACCCAGCACCAGGGAATCGTACAACACCAGCATTCTTTTATCTTGAACTGCTGGGAAGCATGCTGCCCGCTTCCAGCATCTGGAGTCTCATGGAGGACTTCCAGAAGGTTTTATCTGCCACTTTCTCGATCTCACTTATTAGTTACTTGGGTATTTGGAGAAAGACAGGTTGGTAGAGAGTTACTGCTGCTGTTCAGTTGCTAAGTCAAGTCCGACTCCTTTCAACCCATGGACAGCAGCATACCAGGTTCCCCTGTCCTTCACTATCTCCTGGAGTTTGCTCAAACCTGAGTCCATCGAGTTGGTGATGCCATCCAACTGTCTCATCCTTTGTCGCCCCCTTCTCCTCCTGCCCTCAGTCTTTCCCAGCATCAGGGTCTTTTCCAATGAATTGGCTCTTTGCATCAGTTGGCCAAAATATTAGAGTTTCAGCTTCAGCATCAGTCCTTTCAATGAATATTCAGGGTTGTTCTCCTTGAGGATTGACTGGTTTGATCTCAGTCCAAGGGACTCTGAAGAGTCTTCTCCAGCACCACAGTTCAAAAGCACCAATTCTTCAGTGCTCAGCCTTCTTTCTGGCCCTACTCTCACATTCGTACATCATTACTGGAGAAACCATAGCTTGGACTATATGGACCTTTGTCGGCAAAGTGATGTCTCTACTTTTTAATATGCTATTTAGGTTTGTCATGGTAGAGAGTAGAGGAATATAAAATAAATATTTTTGAGGGCCTGCTAAGTGCCAGACTGAGCAAAATTGGGATTCTCCAGGCAAGAATACTGGAGTGGGTAGTCATGCCCCTCTCCAGGGGATCTTCCCAACCCAGGAATCTAATCTTTGTCTCCTAGGTCTCCTGAATTGACAGGTGGATTTTTTTTACCACTGAGCCCAGGGAAGCCCCTATGTAGTGTAGACATACAGCTTAAAAACCCTTGCAAAAAAGAAAAGAGAGCTTTAAGTTTTGTAGTCCAATATTATTCATTAAAATGTAGAAATAAGCACGGAGTGCCAAGAGAGCAGGTGGGTTAAATTGAGCAAAACTGGCGATCTAGGACATTCTAGTCCAGGAAGCTCTTTGGAACCTCCGGGGAGGTGCAGTCTCAAGCATTTGTGCTCACACTCCAAAGCGGTCCTAGAGCTGGTTCTCCGAGGCAGAATCCGCGAGTGGGCGCCCTCAGTACAGATGAATCCAATCCTCCAGGGCCAGGATCACGGGGCGGGGGCGGGGACTGGTACCCGAGGGAGCAGCGCGTGACTTGTTGCTAGGCGACGACGCGCGTTCTGACTGCCAGCGGTGCGGGTCCGCCGGCCGCCGAGCCCCGGAAAGGCCGGTTGGAGACGGGGCCGCGGGCCGGCCGGCCAGCTTCTCTGTCACATGAGTAGGCGCAGAGGCCTCCCGGGAGGCGGGTGAGAGGAGGACGCGGCCTGGGGCGCGGGGAACTTGGTCTGGGAGGCTGTGAGAAGGAATGGCTGCATTCTTTCGGCGGAGCGGTTGTCACCTCTATTCCGTCCCTCTAATTTCCAGGAAAATCAGGGCAGAAAAGAGTTGAGGTTGGAGAAGGGATTGAGGCTGGGAGGAGTGAAAATCTAGTGGGAGGGAATAATAGGTAGATTATGATGACCAACTGTGGGAGAGATAGGAAGGGCTAGGAAGGCAAAAATTGGGGGTGGGGTGGGGCGGGAGGGAGGCTGAAAGGTCACAGTCGAGGAATTTTATTTCCAATTTCTTGACATTTTCTGCTATCCCTTGACAGGAGCTTGTTGTTTGGAACAAACCTTACACACCTCCTTTGGTGACCTTCCCCGCTTAGGTCATTGTGTCTAATTTTGGAATAGGGAGCTCTTACTGAGTTTGACCCTGAAATTCTTCTATAGGCAGTGGGACACTCTAGGATTACTTTGAGAATTATTCGGTACCAGAGGCCCCAGATCCACAATCTACTGTGATCCTTGCAGAAGGATCCGAAGAAGCTTAAGAATTCTTTTTATTTTAAGCATTCAAATGTAAATTTAACATGTTTTTTCCCCCTAATTAGAGCTTCATAGAGGTATAATTTGTATTCAGTAAGGTGTATAGAATGTATGGTTTTTAATGTTCAGGTGTACAGTTTGATGAGTTTTGATAGCTGCGAACACTTTTCAAGCAATTACTGCAATCAAGATAACAGAACCTTTTTCACATCTCTGCTGCCTTTGCTATCTAACCCTGCACTCATCCTCTCCTACTGCCTTCAACTACTGATCTGCTGTGTAATATCTTAGAAGCAGTTGCATTTTCTGCTAGTTTATATAAATGGAAGCATCCATTGTGTCTGGGTTCCTTTACTCAGCATAATGATTTGCCAGGGCCTTTGTCTTGATTGAGCTTCCCAGGTTGCACTGGTGGTAAAGAACCCACCTGCCAAGAGTTGAGGGTTTGACCCCTGGGTGGGAAAGAAAGATCCCCTGGAGGCTGGCATGGCAACCCACTCCAGTATTCTTGCCTGGAGAATCCCACGGACAGAGGAGTCTGGCAGGATACCGCCCATAGGGTCACACGGAGTTGGACATGACTGAAGGGACTTAAAATGCAGGCATTGTCTTGATTACTGTAGTAAATAGTAAGTTTTGAAACAGTAGTGTTAGTCTACCTTTTTCTTTTAAAATATCAATTTAGCTATTTTAAAACATTTGAATTTGTGAATACAATTTAGAATAAGCTTGTAAAAAGTCTGCTATAATTTTGATTGGGAAAGCATGGAATCTATAGATCTATTTGGGGAGAAGTGCCATTTTAACAGTATTGTCTTGCAGTTTATGAACATGATCCCTAAATTTATGTTAATTAATTTCTCTTAGCAGTGTTTTATAATTTTCAGTGTAGAGATTTTGGACATATTTTGTTAGATTAACTCCTAAGTACTGTATGTTTTTTCCCAATTGTTTGATGTTATATAAAAATACAATGGAGTTTGTACATTAACCTTGTACAACCTAGATAATTCATTCATTAGTACTAGTAATTGCTTTGTGGATTCCTTGAGATTTTTTAACATTGAAATCATATCATCTGCAAATAGGGACAGTTTTACTTTTTCCTTTTCAGTTTTTTAAAAAAATATTTATTGATTGAGTGTGGCTGTGTTGGGTCTACTTGTGGCATGCAGAATCTTCCCTGCCTCATGCAGAATCATTTGCATGGATTCTCTAGTTGTGGCATGCTCGCTCCAGAATGTGTGGGCTCAGTAGTTGCAGCACACCAGCTTAATTCCTCTGCTGGCACTGAGAGATCTTAGTTCCTTGACCAGTGATCAAACCTGCATCTCTTGCATTGCATGGCAAATTCTTAACCACTTGACCACCACGGAGGTCCCTCCATTTCAGGTTTTATTCCTTTTCCCTGCTATGTTGCAATGGCAAGTACCTCCAGTACAACGTAGTACGAGTTGAGGCATTTTTGCCTAGCTTTCAGTTTTAGGGGGAAAGCAAAAATAAAATATTAGCTGCAAGTTTTTTAAACTTTCTCTTAATCAGATTGAGAATGTTCACTATGCTTCATAGTTTTCCTAGAGTTAATATTTTTATCACAGAAAGTGTTGCATTTTGTCATGTGATTTTCCATTATCCATTTAAATGATATTTTTTTCTCCTTTACTTTGTTAATGTTGTGAATTATATTGATTTTTAATGTTAAATCAATTTTTTAACCCTGGGGTGAACTATGTGATCAGGATATATTATTCTTTTCAAAAATATATTTTTAGATTTATCTGGTATTTTATTAAAAATTTTTGCATCTGTGTTTATGAGGGATACTGGTACATAATTTTCCTTTTTTATTTTTTATTTATTTATTTAAATTTTCTTTACTTTATTGTGTTGGTTTTGCCATACAGTGACATGAAACCGCCATGGGTCTACACATGCTCCCCCTCCAGAACCCCCCTCCCTCCCCCCTCCCGACTCCCTCCCCCTGGGACATCCTGGTGCACCAGCCCTGAGCATCAACCCTGGGCTGGCAATTGATTTCACATATGGTAATTAACATGTTTCAATGTCATTCTCCCATATCATCCAACCCTTGCCCTCTTCCACAGAGTCCATGTGTCTGTTCTATACATCTGCGTTCCTTTTGCTGTCTCGCATGCTGGGTTCTCGTTACTGTCTTTCTAAATTCCATATATATGCGTTAGTATACTGTATTGTTGTTTTTCCTTCTGGCTTATTTCACTCTGGATAATAGGCTCCAGTTCCGTCCACCTGAGTAGAACTGATTCAAATGAATTTTTTTTTAATGCTGAGTAATATTCCATTGTATATATGTACCACAGCTTTCTTATCCATTTGTCGGTTCATGGGCATCTAGGTTACTTCCATGTCCTGGCTATTGTAAACAATGCGGCAATGAACATTGGGGTAGATGTGTCTCTTTCAATTCTGGTTTCCTCTGTGTATATGCCCAGCAGTGGGATTGCTGGGTCATATAGCAGTTCTATTTTCAGTTTTTTAAGGAATCTCCACACTGTTCTCCATAGTGGCTGTACTAGTTTGCCTTCCCACCAACAGTGTAAGAGGGTTCCCTTTTCTCCACATCCTCTCCAGCATTTATTGCTTGTAGATTTTTGGATTGCAGCCATTCTGACTGGTGTAAAGTGGTACCTCATTGTGGTTTTGATTTGCATTTCTCTGATAATGAGTGATGTTGAGCATCTTTTCATGTGTTTGTTAGCCATGTATATGTCTTCTTTGGAGAAACGTCTGTTAAGTTCTTTGGCCCACTTTTTGATTGGGTCTTTTATTTTTCTAGAATGGAGCTGCAGGAGTTGCTTGTATATTTTTGAGATTAATTGTTTGTCCGTTGCTTCATTGGCTATTATTTTCTCCCATTCTGAAGGCTGTCTTTTCACCTTGCTTACAGTTTCCTTTGTTGTGCAGAAGCTTTTAATTTTAATTAGGTCCCATTTGTTTATTCATGCTTTTATTTCCGATAATCTGGGAGGTGGGTCATAGAGGATCCCGCTTTGGTTTATGTCGGAGAGTGTTTTGCCTATATTATTCTCTAGGAGTTTTATAGTTTCTGGTCTTATGATTAGATCTTTGATCCATTTTGAGTTTATTTTTGTATGTGGTGTTAGAAAGTGTTCTAGTTTCATTCTTTTACAAGTGGCTGTCCAGTTTTCCCAGCATCACTTGTTAAAGAGATTGTCTTTTCTCAATTTTCCTTTTTTAAAAGAATGTCTTTGTCAGGTTTGGTAGTAGGGTTATGTAAGTCTCAAAAAATGGGTTCCTTCCTCTCTTTTCTGAAAATATTTGTGTAAGATTGATGTTCTTTCTTTCATGAGTGGGGTTTGAGAGAACCATCTGGGCCTGAGAATTTCTTTGTGGTAAGATTTTTGATAACAAATATATTAATTAATTTAGGTTTTCTGAACTATTCAGATTTTCTGTTTCTTACTTTAATTTTGGTAAGTTGTAGTTTTCAAAGATTAACCCACTTCATCTAAATTATTGGATTTATTGGCATAAAGTTATCATATTCTCTTACTATCCTTTACTATCTTTAGGATCTGTTGTGAACATCCTTTTTTCACTCCTGATATAGGTGGTTTTGTTCTTTTTTGTTTTTGGACAGTCTAGCTAGCGGGTTATAAAAATTTTATTGAATTTTTTTTTTTAAAGAATCAGCTCTTGGTTTTCTTAATTTTCTTAATTATTTTTCTGGTTTCTATTATTTGATTGATATATGTCTTTGTACTTATATTCTTCTGTTTACTTTGTGTATACTTTACTCTTTTTCTAGATTCTTAAAGTAGAAACTTAGGTTATTGATTTTAGACATATTTTTCTTTTTGATTTAAGCATTTAAACTGTACTTTTCTTTCTAATCAGTGCTTTAGCTGTGTCTCACACATGGATATGTTGTATTTTCACTATTACTTAGTCTAAAATATTTCCTAATATTCAATAATATTTTTGTATTCTGTTTTATTATCTATTAACTTTTTATTACACCTTTTTGTATTGCTCTTGCTGGAATTCTCTGGTGGTCCAGTGGTTAGGACTCGACCTTTTTACTGGGGTGGCCTGGGTTCAGTCACTGGTCAGGGAACTAAGATCCTGCAAGTCATACAGTGTGGCCAAAAAAAAAAAATGTTTCTTTAGGAGTCTTTGGCCACCTGATGCTAGGAAAGATTGAGGGCAAGAGGAGAAGGGGGCAACAGAGGATGAGATGGTTGGATGGCATCACTGACTCAATGGACATGAGTTTGAGCAAATTCTGGGAGATAGTGAAGGATAGGGAAGCCTAGCATGCTGCAGTTCATGGGGTTGCAAAGAGTCAGACATGCTTAGTGACTCAACAACAGCAAGGAATTATAATATATACCCTTAACATTTCATGGTTTAGAGTTAATATTGAACTAGTTCATACAAAGTGCAGAAATATTAACAGCCATAGTTCCACAGCCTGAATAGCTGCTCAGTTGTGTCCAATTCTTGGTGGCCCCATGGACTGTAGCCCACCAGGCTCCTCTGTCCATGGAATTCTTCAGGCAAGAATGCTGGGTGGGTAGCCATTCCCTTCTCCAAAGTATCTTCCCAACCCAGGGATTGAACCTGGGTCTCTTGTATTGCAGGCAAATTCTTTATGGTCTGAGCCATGAGAGAAGCCCCACAGTTCCCTGACCCACCTCCATTCTCGTTTCTTTAGTGTTGTCATATGCATTACATCTATGTATACAGATACTCCACAAGACAATGTTGTAATATGTATATGAACAAAGATGGCTTTTTAAGTGTACACAGATATTTGCCATTTCTGATCTTCTTCATTCATTCCTGAAGAATTTGATTTTCCATGGATATAATTTCCTTCAGTCTGAAAAGCTTTCTTTAGCATTTCTTACAGTTTTAGTCTGCTGGCAAGTTATTCTCTTAGTTTTCCTGTATCTCAGTTGTGTCTTCATGTTGTTTTCCTTTTTTTAAAGAATATATTTGCTAGACATCTAATTCTGGGTTGGCACTTTTTTTTGTCTTTTAGCATTTTATGAATCTTGTTTCACTTTCCTGTGGTCTCAGGGGTGGGAAGGTCATGGTTATTTGAATTATTTCCTGGTAATTAACATGTTGATTTTCTGTTTCCTTTGGTATTTTATCTTTGTGTTTGGTTTCCAGCAGCTTACGTGTGATTTTCTTTATTTAGCTTGGAATAATGAAAGCCTCTTTATTATAAACTTTTGAATCTATAATTTATATCTTTCTCCAAATTTGGGATATTCTCAGACATCATTTCTTCAAATATTTTTTCCACTCCATTCTCCTCTCTCCTTTTGGGCTAACAATAATCCATATGTATTTTCTCACAAGGCTCTGAGGACTTCGTTTTCTTAAAACTTTTTTCTCTCTCTTTTAAATATTGTATAATTTCTGTTAATTTATGTTTTAGTTTACTGACTCTTTCTCTAATGTCGCCACTCCACTAGTCAAATTTTTATTGACAGTGTTATATTTTTTCAGATATAAAATTTCTATTTCTTTATTTCACTGCTAAGATTTTGTCTTTTTATTCTTCTTTAATATATTTTCCTTTACTTCATTGAGTGTAGTTATAATAGTTGCTGTAAAGTCTCTGTCTAATAATTTCAACATCTGGGTCATCTCTGGACTGGCATCAGTTAATTATCTTTGCCCTTCACATTGGGTCACATTTTCCTGGATGTTTTTATGCCAAGTATTTTCTTGTTTCTTGGACACTGTGAATGTTTGTGTAAACTCTGGGTTCTCTTGTAGCTCTCTGAAGAAGGTTTACTTTTTTCATTTCATTTTTCATTTTCGTGTACTTTTTTCACTTCATTTTCATTTAGAAAAATTTTAGATTAAACAATAGTGAAAATACCATATATCAAAATGTGTGGGATACAGTAAAGCACTGATTGGAAGGAAAAGTACAGCTTAAATGCTTAAACCAAAAACATGCAATTCACAAGCTCTTTAAGCCTTTGTTTCTATTTTCTATATCAATTTTAATCAGCACAATATGTGCTAGTAACTGTTATTGAGCTTTGAGTTTGTCCTACATGTGCATGGTTCAGAGGTCAGTCTAGACTTGTGTGGGGTTTAGACACAGAATTGAGGGTTAACTTCTCTGGCTCTCTTTCCTCTGGAATTTCTCACTCCTCGGTGGTGGTTGTCTGGACTCTTTTCTCTAATTCTTCTGGCCAAAAGTCCAGCCCGAAAAGATAAAACATGGAGAGGAAAAACAGGCAGAAAGAGCTTTTTGCTGTTCTATTACCGATTATGTATTTATGCATACATATATTTTGTGTGTATGTATGTGTATTCAGAAGGGATATGGACATACTCTACATACTGGTTATAAAGAGTTAAATAAGTTAAGCTTTTATAGTCACTGAAATTTCTGTGAGCCCAAGAATACTGGAGTGGGTAGCCTTTCCCTTCTCCAGGGGATCCTCCCCACCCAGGATTCAAACCTGGGTCTCCTGCATTGCAGGCAGATTCTTTACCAGCTGAACTACCAGAGAAGCCTCTGAATAGTTTAGAAAAACATCTTTATGGAGCTTGAAGACACCGTTTCTCTATTTTCTGTATCATTTTTAACCAGCATGATATGTGTCAGTTATTATTACTGCTATTACTAGGATTAAAGGCAGGAAAGCATGTATTACAGAACGTGTGGGATAATAGAAAAAGTTGCTATTATCCCATTTCTTAGCAAAATCATTAAAATATTTGTATATTTCCTTTTGGACTTTTTAATAAATTATTATCAGTAGGCAGACAGATTTCGTTTCTACCAGTGATATATCAAAAGCCAGTGTGATTTTCAGAATACTTTTATGTTCCTTGCAATACTGAAGATTTTACTAGATGAGATAGGCTGTCTTTGGACATTTCTTCTGGAACTTTGGTGCTGTGTATTGTGAGTTGATGTTGGTGTGAAATTTAGGAACTGAATTGAGATATTTGGCTATTAACTCAACTTAAATCTTATCCTTAATGTGTCACTGTTCCCACCGAGGTGCTGATATATAGGTGATTATTTGTAGGAGGTGGTCAAGGACAAGTAATTCCAATAACCACCTGGAGCTTTGGCTCACTTCCCCAGGTAATACTCTGCTGGACTAAGTGAAGTGTGAAGTGTTCATGTGACTTGGAACCAAGTCATCTGGTAGTCTGCTTTATTTATTTCTGCTTTAGAGTCTAGAGCAGAGTTCTGGATCTTCTGTTCTAACAGGAGGAACACCAAACCTGCAAGAACCAAAGAGCAACCTGTCTCAGAGTCTAGAGAATTCACGCAGGCAGCCCTCCCTGGGCTTTTAGCTCTTTTGAGCTAGGAGCTTACTTTTTATGTCTGACCAGACTTTGTGGGAAAGGGGAGAAGACTAGCCCTTGGCCTCTCTGACTACTTCACTTCTCAGGCATTGAACATCCAGGTAGAGGAGTAAGGAAAAGACAGAGTTTCAGTACTTGAGAAGGAAGAGGAGGGTGAAATTACTGCTCATTCTGTCCCATTTCAAAGTGTAGGGTAAACCAGTCTACCTGGATTGTGAACAGCAGGTGTGACACTGTATGTTGATTTTAATACTTCCTTCTTTTGGGACAGTGACATTGTTTTTCCTTGAATATCTCCAAACCAGAACTAGGCACTTTTTAAAAAATAAATTGCTAGCAAAAAAGGAGAACCTGTTGTTTTCCCATAAGATTGGATGTTTAAAAAGCATTTTACATATTTTGTAGTGTTAAGGGGTGGATGGGGGCTATGAAAGCACTGGCTTTGATGGCATGGCCCATTTGCATTGGGATACCACCTTCCTTGAAAACACAATAGAAGTTTGATTTCCCACTGTTTCATTTTTACATATAAAGAACAACTTTCCTATGACGGAACTCTAGGGAAAGTACTGAGAAATGTTAAACAGTGACCACTTGTTAAACTTCAATAGCAAACCTAGGGCCTGAGAGAAGTTGGAAAGGAATACAAAGCAGGAACTAAGAAAAAAAGGGAAGTGCAGCTGAGAGAGTCAAATCAGATTCCCATCAGGTACTAATGTCTTTCTAGTCTGTACTCTGTTCCAGGTACACCTTTCAGTCTTTTGTAGGAAGAAATGCAGATGGTGTCAGGATGAGCACATTACCACCTGTGCAAACAATAAACAGCCACAACACTATGAAGGAGGTTATATAGAATTTTTTAAATAAGGAAACTTCCTTAAGGGCTTTAGAAGTCATTTCTAATGTTCATATTCTATGGCTTGGAAAAGAGGCAACAGATTATTATTTTCATTTTTAGTAAGAAATCTTGTTACTGATAGGATTAAATTGTCCAAGGTGTAGTCAGTGGTGGAACTGGGTGGAGAAAGAAAGCCTACTGATTCTGAAATGAGAGCTCTGTCATATAGCAGGGTCTTGGATTTGAGAACCAGCAGTGACAGTTTTAGTGATTAAAAGCAATATGGCTATATCTAGAGGCTAAGTAGGATGTTTTCTTCATATAACCCATTCAGTTCAGTTCAGTTCAGTTGCTCAGTTGTGTCCGACTCTGCGACTCCATGGACTGCAGCATGCCAGGCTTCCCTGTCCATCACCAACTCCTGGAGCTTGCTCAAACTCATGTCTGTCACGTTGGTGATGTCATCCAACCCATCCAACCATCTCATCCTCTGTCGTCCCCTTCTCCCACCTTCAGTCTTTCCTAGCATCAGGGTCTTTTCAAATGAGTCAGTTCTTTGCATCAGGTGGCCAAAATATTGGAGCTTCAGCTTCAACATCAGTCCTTTCAATGAATATTCAGGATTGATTTCCTTTAGGATTGACTGGCTGGATTTCCTTGCACTCCAAGGGACTCTCAAGAGTCTTCTCCAATACGACAGTTCAAAAGCATAAATTCTTTGGTGCTCAGCTTTCTTTATAGTCCAACTCTCACATCCATACATGACTACTGGAAAAACCATAGCTTTGACTAGACGGACCTTTGTTGGTAAAGTAATGTCTCTGCTTTTTAATATGCTATCTAGGTTGGTCATAGCTTTTCTTCCAAGGAGCAAGTGTCTTTCAATTTCATGGCTGCAGTCACCATCTGCAGTGATTTTGGAGCCCCCCGAAATAAAGTCTCTCACCATTTCCATTGTTTCCCCATCTATTTGCCATGAAGTGATGGGACCAGATGCCATGATCTTAGTTTTCTGAATGTTGAGTTTTAAGCCAATTTTTTTCATTCTCCTCTTTCACTTTCATCAAGAGGCTCTTTAGTTTTTCTTTGCTTTCTGCCATAAGGGTGGTGTCATCTGCGTATCTGAGGTTATTGACATTTCTCCCGGCAATCTTGATTCCAGTTTGTGCTTCATCCAACCTGGCATTTCACATGTGTACTCTGCAAACCAGTTAAATAAGCAGGGTGATAATATACAGCCTTGGCATACTCTCATATAGCCCAGACTGCATGATAAATGAAGAAATCTAATTGTAAAAATAACCCTTTTATGAGCTGATATAAAAGAAACAACTAAGAAATGTGGATACTTGGTAAGCAAAGACATGCAAAGTAACAGAAGAAAAATGTTTCTTTCCATATTTGTCTTAAGTCCATTGTGAAAAATGAAAAAGTGAAAGTGTTAGTCATGTCAGACTCTTTGGGACTGCATGGACTATACCCAGCCAGGCTCCTCTGTCCCTGGAATTCTCCAGGCAAGACTACTGGCATGGGTAACCATTTCCTTCTTTAGGAGGGGTCTTCCTAGTCTTCCTAGTCCTACATTGCAGGTGGATTCCTCACAGTCTGAGCCATCAGGGAAGCCCATTGTATTTTGGCATAAAATGAGATAAACTCCCTCATCTCCCCTCATAGTCAACCAGTTGTCTCAGCACAATCTATTGAATGATTCTTCTTTTATCAGTTTAATGCTGCCATTATAATATTACCCATATTATTCTTAATTATTTTGCTCACTCAGTCTACATATTGATTCTATCAGCAGTGTTTCCATTTTAATTCTTACATCCATGTGAGTTTTTAATTATCTTGTTGGACAAGCATTCTCTCATTTCTCTTTCCAAAATTGTGGCCAATCCACCCTATTTATTACTTCAAATAAATCCAGAATTAGTTTTCAAACTTCAAAATATCATGTTTTGATTTTTATTATGATGGGATTAAACCAGTACAGTATTTTGAGAAGATCTGATAAAATGAAAATATTTGGTCTTCTTACCAAGGAATATTAACTGCCTACTTAGTGGAGTCTTTCCTATATGTCCTTCAGTTAAAATGAAAACATTTCATTCATGCAGTTTCAGCACATTCCTTATGTTTATTCCTAGACATTTACTCCTTCAAATAAATTATACATGGAATTTTGCCATCATGCTTTTGGTATAAAGGAAAATTTTTTGTATAAATTTTAAAAATTTAAATACCTTGCAGACCTCAATTATACTTCTAAATAGTTCTTTAGTACTTAGATTTTCTATGTAAATAATCACATTTGCAAGTGATGATGGTATTCTTGAGGTATTTTTGCTTTATTATTTTATTTTCAAAGAAACTTAGCCTTGGGTTTTCTAAGAAATCAATTAGTTTCTTTATTATTTTCTGCTTTTATTTCATTGTTTTACTCTTATTTCTTGACACTCTCCTCTCCTTGGCTTCTGTGGAAACTTCTCATTTTCCTAGCTCTGTGATTGCTCTCACTTTTCCCACCTCCCAGCTGTGAGAGTACCAAAGAATGTCATCAGCCCTTCCCTATTTATATTTCTTGTTATCCTGGCTTTTGGTAATGATCTCAGAGTGCTCAGGGTCTCAAAATTCACCTGTAATCATAGATGGCTGGCTCTGCTGAATAGCATACTTTTTTTTTATTGTGATAATATATCTGACATAAAATTTACCATCTTAAACCATTTTTACATGTAAAGTTCAGTGAATAGCAACAGCTTTATTACACACTTGTTTATGACCTAGACTTTATCAAAGCAATTCAAAGTTGCTATTTATTTCCAGTCATTGGCCAGATCCTACCAGTTTTACCTTATAGAGTGTTTTCACTCTGCTCTGTTACCAAACCTAGGCCTTAGGCCTTACCTACTCTTACTTGCCCTCTCTCCCTTTCCTC
The DNA here is from genome assembly GCA_007570785.1 of Antilocapra americana. Taxonomy (NCBI): domain Eukaryota; kingdom Metazoa; phylum Chordata; class Mammalia; order Artiodactyla; family Antilocapridae; genus Antilocapra; species Antilocapra americana. Next base: position 9,082,458 of record ML661902.1, read on the forward strand.
TTTCTCCCACCCCAGGCCCTAGATCCTATCAAGCCACTTTTCTGTTCATTGTTTTTGAATTGTTTCCAGTAGGCCACAGAGAAAGTACAAACACCTGGCATTCAAGGCCTCCTGATCTCACTGCAGCCTGGCTTGTGGCTGATCACCTCTTTCCCTTCCTACACCTGTTCTGTTTCCTGTCAAAGGTAGAGGCAAGTGGGCTGGGTAAGAAATGGCGACATCAGGGACCAGCTGGAGAAGGGAAAGGAAAATTGTTGTCCTGCCACAAGAGTAGGGGTTGGCCCTTGCTTTGCCAGAACCTTCATTACCCCCCACCCCTTGAGAAACTGCAAATCTGCATTTTTCTATGAAAATCTCTCAATTTAAAATTGTTGGCTATGAATTAATATTTCTGAAAAGCTCAAGAGAAATTGAAAAGCATTCTTGCAAGTAGGATCCAGGCCACTGCTGACCTCTGATCTCTCTTCTTGGCAGGATTACTTTAGGTTTACTATGCCCAGGTGGAGTGTGGTCCGTCTTGCCTGGAAGTGGGACACTACAGTACAGTCGAGAGAAATGTGAAAATACACTTAATGGAAGTTTCAGAAAATCTTCACCGTAAAAATTTAAAAGTTTTTCATTGTTATTGGGAAAAGGCCAGTAGTTGGATTTAAAATGATATAAACGAATGCTACCCACTGGTGCCTCAGTTAAGCAGAGTGAGCGTTCTCCCATGAGAAGCTTTCTTGAACTGGAATTTTATTTATAAATAGAAGTTTCCACGTATGTGTGTATGTATATATAAATATAAATTTATTGTTATTTTACAGGCCAAATCAGTCAAGATGTCCACGATTTCAAAGCACTTTGGACTGAAATACAAAGAAGAATCGTACATCTTTAAAGAGCTGGAGAAGGTTCGCAAGGAGACCAAAAAGGAATTTCTCCGAATCAAGGAGAAGTTGGCCGCCAAGCCAGCTGTGGATGAAGTCCCCGTCTTCGGCCTCCGGGTCCCCAGCCCGGCCCGGCGTGCGGCGAAAGGGAGCGCTTCCCCCGTCGGATCCCCCAAACCAGCAGGCTCCCCTCGGGTTAAAGGTCGTGCGCCCTCAACTGCGACCCTCCCGCAGCCGGCGCCCCGAGGCGCCCGCCGGCCCCAGGCCCCGAGGGAGGTGGCCGCTCCCGGGAAGGGCCGGACCTTCTGCCCCCAGGACTTCTACTTGCGGAGCTCCGCGTTCCTCCGGCACCGGCCCCAGAAGCCGCCGGTCATCGCGCCCAGGGCCGGCACGTCCAGACCCGTGGTCCTGATGCCGCCGCGCGTGCCCACGGGGAAGGCCCGGGCGCACCGGGCCTGCAAGAGCCCCCCGCCGGCGGACTCCAAGCCCGTGCTCGACCCGGCCCGGGGGCGCCTGGCCAGCCTGGAGCCGGCGCAGCTCGCCGAGGTCGGCCCTGCCAGAGAGAGGCTGCGCGACTCCCTTTCCAGCGACGAGGGCGACGCGGAGGCGGCCGGCCGGCGGAGGAGAGTGAGGGTTAACACCCGCTTCCTGCGCGAGGGCTCGGGTGGCGAGATGCGGGAAGTCAAAACCGACCGCGAGAGCATCCCGCCGAGCGACTCCCGGGAGGCCGCCCCGCAGGCCCCGCAGCCAGTGCGTGCGGTCCCCAAGTCCATCGAGGAGATCATCGCCTCGCTGCAGTCCGAGGCCCAATGGGCCTCGGACCAGACCATCAAAGAGCTCATCCAGAGCGTCCTTGGGCAGAACTACGACATTAAAATGGAAGTAGGTGATCCAGAAGGAGGGTACTATTTCTCCTGGATAAATTTCACTTCAGGAATCAGACATAAAATCATGCTTATAGTGTGTAGTTCTAAGCTAGACGAGCTAGAAAAGCTAGACGAAACACTCGGGTGTTATTCAGGGTCTTTGAATTTTCCATCGAGGGAGTATATCCTTTTAAAAAAGTGAAAATAACGGAGAGGCTATTTAAAAAACAGGCACAAAGACCATTTGTTCTTTGACCCGAGTAATGCATCACTGGTAACCTTTCCTTTCAAAGTCTTAGTGATTATTTAGTATTGATTTGGCTGATGTTTTATATGAAAGACTCAGTCTTTGGTACCGTTTATTAACAGTGAATTTGTACCTTAAGAAGATCAATATATTACTAGTAAGTTGTATTTTTTAAGAGTTTTGGTCCATTTTCAGTGAAAATCATTCTCTTAAAACATATTTTAAAAATTTGCTTTCTAGGTCTTCTTAGTTATATGGACTAGAAGTGATTATTTGTCCCAAGGACAGGCCCATCAGGTGGTTACCCATTAGAGCCCTGTTTTACATACGAGGCTTCCCAGCTTTAGTGAGTTTAAAAGGATTGCCTCCCAGTTCAGCAACTAAGGCAGAACAGAGCTAGTTGTCTACCCTAGCCAGTCACACCCTAGAGAAGAGCCTGGAATCATGCCAGGACTGCCTGTTTGTTGATTGTGATGTGTCCCCAGCAGGGAGCAAAGCTAGATAGGGTCCTAGTTCGTTATACAGAGTTAGTTCTAAACAGGGACATTCAGAGTAGAAATAATAATAGGGGAGTCTGAGTTCCATACACAGAGAGAGGGAGGGAGGAAGGGAAGGAGGAAAGGAAAGAGGTTTTTTTTTTTTTGAAAATGGTAATGAGAATGACACTTAGGCGGGAAGAAGATTCTATTACTATTCTTGGCTGCAGCGCCAAACCTCTTGTTAGTACACAGAATACTGCTGCCACATTATGTCTTTAAAATAGTTTCAGCCCAGAATATACTCTTGGCTGTGATTTAAGGAATGTGATCCTAAAGCCCATTAGGGAAACAAAAACGTGTAGGGACAAGAGTCCCCTGTGTCGTCTTTGACCTAATATTTGTAGGCAGAATGGGACAAATGTTTTCAATTAAGATCCACACCTCCCTATGGTTACTGAACAAGACCAGCCTGACTGTTCAGGCCGTTTTAAAGTGAGTACTTCTAATTAAGTTTTCTGAGGATCTAACAGAAAAAGGAATCAAGGATACACGCATCGGAGAGCCCAAGCGGAGAGAACAAAGGCCTCATTGCCCGCCCCTGTGAGAAGGAACTCTGTAACATAGTCAAGGCATGTGACATGAAGAGGGGCCTCTATTGGAAGCCGGCTCAGAGGTCCTATACAATTGGGGAAAGTTACACTTTTAGAGCAAGGGCCCATAAAGAAAATGCATTTTGAAGGGTTTAAATAGAATTAGAATATAAGAAGGGAGAGTATCAATGATGAATCGGCCCTGGGACAGTGAATTCTGTTCTTTCTAGTATTCCATTTCTCTTGTGTATCCTTTTCTGGTGCTTCAGTTACCAGAATTGGTTTATGTAGGAGAGTGGTTTGGAGGATTAGGGTCAGAAGCCAGCATCACTAGCTAGCCCCACATTGTAAGACTTTGTTGTTCAGTCACTAAGTCATGTCTGACTCTTTGTGACCCCATGGATCGCAGCAGGCCAGGCTTCCCTGTCTTCACCATCATCCGGAGCTTGCTCAAACTCATATCCATTGATTTGGTGATGCCATCCAGTCATCTAATTCTCTGGGCCCCCTTCTCCTCCTGCTCTCATTCTTTCCCACCATCAGGATCTTTTCTAATGAGTTGGCTCTTCGCATCAGATGGCCAAAGTATTGGAGGTTCAGGTTCAATATCAGTCCTTCCAATGAATATTCACAGTTGATTTCCTTTAGGATTGACTGGTTTGATCTCCTTGCAGTTCAAGGGACTTTCTTGTTTCAAATGCCCTAGTCCCATCCCTGCCTTCCATTGTATTGATTTTTTGTATAGCTAGTTTTTGTTCTTGCTTTTAAACTTTTGTCTCTGTGCCCCATCTCCCCTTCCCCCCAACAATTCCAGAAGATAGAGTTTTGCATTATTTTGGTCTCAGAAGTTTAATTAGGGTGAGAAGAGAACAGTGGTGGATTTGTTGAAATGGTTGTGACTGGGTAGGTGAGGAATAGCAATGAAAATGTAAGTAAAAGTGGTGTCTAAATTATGATTCTAAAAATCCTTAAGATTATAATAAGGCCACTTGTTTTAAATGTTTGGAGTTTATATAAACAACGTTCTCTCCATAGTAAGCAAGGGATATGGTTCTTCACTTTAGACATCTTAATTTGGAGCCAATCCCTTGAGGGAAAGTCAAAGGATAAGACAGTCTTGGCAAGGTATGCTGTTTCTGTGTAGAGCTGGGGCAGGGCCCTTCCAGACCTAGCATTCAGAGTTCCACAAACAATTACATAGGCCAGAAGGTGCTCAGAATACCTGAAGATTAAACTCAGCTGTCAGATGTAGGTCAAACATCTAAACCAAGGTTTTTCAACCTTGGCACTTAACTTTTTGGTTTGAATAATTCTTCATTGTGGGTGGTTGTCCTGTAATTGTAGGACGTTTAGAGTTATCGTTGGCCTCTACCCAGTGGATGCCAGTAGTATGATCCTCTCGTCATCCTCCTTACCACCAAGTCGTAACAGTTGAAGTATACCTCTGGATGTTACCAAATGAGGCCAGGGGGAGAAGGGCATAATCATCCCTCTCACCCCCCTCATCCTCCCAACCAGCTGAGAACTGCTGGCTTAAAGACTAAGCATACACCATGGCAGGAGGGATAGAATTGTTATAAAGTCCTATATTTGTTTTACTGAGGAATTCAGTATTATCACTCACAAGATACATTCTAACTATATGAGACTGAATACAGTTTAGAGACTTCCTTCCAGATGTTAATTGAGGATGAAGGAATCAACCCATCCTTGCTTCTGTCATGTGTGTTGTTTTTGGCCATATAGCTCAAAAGAAGAAATGGCTTAAAATGACCCAGGTAAGAGGGAATTCATGTGCCCAGATCTTTATAACCAAATAACTCACAAGCAAATGTTTTATCATAAAACTTATGCCTGCTTTAACTTTAGGGAAGATGAAATAGACATACTTCTCCCTCTTCTTGCTAAGTAGAACTAGGTACAAACCTAAGATGTTATTTATAAATCAAACAGGAGAAGACTCCAAAAGGTAGAAAGAAGCAGACTGGCTGGGGACTTTGGGATCCAAGGGATCACATTGTGATAAGTTCTTAGGTTTTCTTTTTGTCTCTGATCTACTGCACCAGAGCTAAAGAGACAGGCAACCCAAGAATGTGCCAATGGGTACAGACAGAAAAAGCCTCAGCAAAAGCCTGCTCTCTCTAGCTAAGGATCAAGAAAGGGGCAGCCTAGCAAGACAAAACTTTTAGACAATAACTGTGCTCCTCTAGTCAAGTACCACAGAAAACCCTATAGACCTGTCCTCTCCTCTGCCGGCCAGGACTGAGGAGGGAGCTAAACTTCCACTCTTGAATGACTGTAACAGGTTACCCCAATTTCTTCCCTAATGACATAGTGTCAGTAAAAAGCCAAGACTTTCAACACTATCTAACCCTACCTTCCTCCCTGCAGTGTCACTGGACACCATATGGGCTTTACCCCGTTTCCAGGACTTTGATGACAAGAAGGTTAGATCTTCTGTTGTAGTCCCACAAGTGCCTGAGGCTCTATTATTCCCCCAGTTTACTGTCTCTGTTATTCAGATTGATAAAATCGTATTGTTTCATCTTCATGATCACCGATTCTTTCCACTGTCTCCCATACATTCAGTATTTGAGGCATTCGTACAGTTTTATTTCAATTGCTGTAATTTTCAGTTCTAACATTTTTCTTTGGCTCCTCTTTATATGTTCTGTTTCTTTACTAAGACTATATTTCTCTGCTAAGACTCTTTTTCTCATTGTTCCAAGTATGCTCATTATTATTGCCTATTGGAGTTTTGTTTTGTATTTAGACTTGAAAGAAAAAAAAAGATGATACCAACATCGAGATGACCAAGATGTTAGAATTCTCTGATAAAGATTTTAAAGTGGTCCTATGCATCTCTCTAGTTGGAAAACAACAATACCAGTAGATGGAAATAAGTTATGATATATAATGTAATATCTGGAGCAATGACCAAAAAAGCTATACAAAGAGATTCACTCAAAAGCCACTATATATAAATCAACAAAGAATTAAGAAATTTTAAGTAACCCATAGGAAGGCAGGTAAAAAGTAAACAGAAGCAAAAAAAAGAGAACAAAAAGGAAAGAAAAGATAAAATAGCAACTTCAAACTCAAATGTATCAATAACTACACTAAATGTAAGAGGTCTAAATGTAGTGAATAAAAGCAGAGATTGCCAAGTGGATTCCGTATAAAACTCAGTTTTTTTTTTTTTTACAAGAAATGTACTTCTGGTATGATGATATAGGCAGGTTTAAAGTAAAGCATGAAAAAAATATCAGGCACAAATTATTCAAAAGAGAGAAGAGTGGCTATATTAATTTCAGATAAAGTAGACTTTAGTACAAAGAAAATTATGAGAGACACAGTTGGCATTTTAACGTGATAAAAGGGTTAATCCATCAAGTCAAAGAAATCCAAAATGTGTGTTAAACAAACAGCAGAGCTGAAAAAATATGTGAAGTAAAAACCAAAAGGAGAAATTGATGAATCTACAATCATAGTTGAAGATGTCAGCACCCTTCTTTCAACAATTGATAGAAAACCCTAGGCAGAAATTCCCCAAGAATGTAGATGAACTCAACACCACCATCAAACATTAGAAACTAATCTACATTTATAAAACGCTGCACTCAGTGTTAGCAGAGTACACATTCTTGTCACTGCCCATGGGACATATACTAAGACTATCTCTGGTCCATAAAAGTGAACTTTAATGAATTTAAAAGAACTGACATCATATGGAGTGTGTTCTCTGATTGTAATGGAAACAAACTAGAAATTAATAACAGATTGATAATAAAATCTCCAAACACTTGGAAACTTAAACAGTATCTAAGTAATCCATGAATCAATGGGTAAATCTCAGAGAAATGTTGAAAACTGAACTGAATTAAAAGTACAACATTTAGGGGACATAGGTAAAGCAATAGTGCTTTATTCTAGAGAATGAAAACTTACATTCAAATAGGAAACTGAGATGGATGTTCTTAGAAGCTTTTATTACTTAATAACCTCAAACTAGAAATAACCCAGATGTCCTTTAAGGACATATTACTCAGCAATAAAAAGAAATAAAGTACTGGTATCTACAACAATTTGGATGAATCTCCAGAAAATTATGCCAAGGCAAATCCGGTCGCTAAATGTAACATACTGTGTAATTACATTGTATACAACATTCTTAAGATGACTAAATTATAGTCATCTTACAGTCAAAGGCTTTAGCATTGTCAATGAAGCAGAAGTAGGTTTATCCTTCTACATTTGTCTTAATTCTTTAGTATAAATATTTATACTGAATAAATTCTTTGATATAAATGTGTACACATACATATATATGTAGGTTTTTTTTAAAGTAAAAATATGGTACACATATGGTACACATTATTCTGCAGCTTTTTGACACGTATCAATGGACATGTATACTTTTTAATTTATTTTTTTTAAATCACTGCATATTATTCCATAGTATTTAAACATTTCTTGGCTCTTTGGTCTTCAAATTTTATCTTTCCCTATCCTAGGAACAAAGTTTTGCTCACTGGAGTTATAAATCAAAGAACCTACCAGGATCTGGGCAAAGAAAAGCCATCTATTGTTTGACTGTCACCGGTACAATTGGGAGGGACTAGTTTGGGCAGATCTTTTCTCTTCAGAATGACAGATGCGTTTATTATACTTTTCTCTTTATATTCTCTTTGTGCATTACTTTATTGTTTTCACAGACGTAACAGCTTAAACTAGTATAAATGATGTAATGATTAAGAAGTTTCTTGATTTACAGTTTTTTTTTTCTTGTGAAGTTTTAAAATCTCTCAGATATCATTTGGATGCCTTCAAGAAATGCAGAATGTTCATGTGTTTCGTTTCATTTTAAAAGATGGAAAATAATATTTTTATTTGTTCTTGAGAAAAAATTCTTATTCCTTTAGCTGGTTTGGTTGTAATAATGATTTTGAACCAAGCTAGAAGTTGTTCCTTTAAAATAAACAACTTCTTTGTTGGATACAAATGTGTTTTATTTTCCATGAGCATTTTTTTTTAAGACTGAAATACAGAGTTACTTGAAAAATGAAATGTTAATTTATTGTAGAACTCAGATGTACTTTTCTTCTGATTCTTAGTAAAAGATACTGCCCAGCAGTGATTTTTTTTTCTTTTGCCTGTTTGTGTAATAGTCTCGTAATTTAAGCTATAAAGGACAAATACATTTGAATGTATTGAGTGTAATTGATTTTCACATATGCCGCAGTTTTGAGTACATGTGCGATAAAGTGAAGAATTTTTAAAGGTTAGTGAAATAATTGCTTTTTTCTGGCTACTTCAGGTACAATTATTTGGATATTTTGGACAAAGACTTTTCCCCCTTTGTGGATTGTTATTTCAATACATAACTCAGTTTTAACTTTGATTTCCTAAAGTAGACCTTTTTAATGCTTTTACATTTTAAGGACTAGTCTAAGCCCTGAGAATCTCCTTAAGTGAGTGGTGAGGTGGGCACAAGCTGGTAAATAGCATATTTAAAATCCAGCAATAATCACTACCTTAACATTGTGGAGTTCAAATACATTTTAAGGGTAATTTTTGTGATATCTTCAAGTCATGATTTTTATTTTCTGTGTAAAATGAGAGGGAAGAGTTCATGCAGTTAAAAGAAGCTTAAAAAAACTGAAGTTGATATCAAGGCTTAGAATAATATGGCTACCTTGAGAGCAAAGAAACCAACTGAATGTCCCAGTTAGGTTACATATTGACTTATTGTACACAGTAAGTGGTTTATTTTTTATCACTGAAAACTATGGTATTTGGTTGTGATTTAAGTCAGTCATTCTATAGCTGTAAACAGCCTGAAGCTAGGCATTTGTATTATTTAGAGTGCCTGTTTTAACACATAACAGGTAAACATGTAGCTTTTAAGGGTGGGTAGATAAACAGTTTTGATAGTAAAATCAAAATCTTAAGAACCAGTGAACCGCAATCATGCATCTTTGATCCCAAATGGAAGTAATTTAGTAGACAGAGCAGCCCACTCTCCAGTTATGCTGACTATGTATGTCATTTTGGGGAGAATATTATCTTACAGGTACCTGGTTTCTTTAGTCCTCTGTAAAGTACACTGCATTTTAGGCTTACTGTAATAGAGAAGGATGGCTTGACAGAATCAGTCATATTTATTATCTTTATGAGTTTTTAATGAGCACAGTAAGAATAAAGGTTAAATTCTGTTGCATTGAAACTAAATATATTCTCATTTAATAAATTTTCTTATATATACTTTGTCTTAAAAAATTTTCTTTTACGTATTTATTTGGCTATGCTGGGTCTTAGTTGTGGCATGTGGGATTCTTAGTTGTGGATTTCAGACTCTTTAGTTGTGTCATGTGGGATCTAGTTCCCTGACTAGGCATTGAATCTGGGTCCCCTGTGTTGGGCACACAGAGTCTTAGTCACTGGACCATCAGGGAAGTCCCTGTGTTCCTGTATGGAAAAGAACTTTCAGACTTTTGTGATAAATTTATCCGTGATGTTTCCTTACCCTCATTTTTCATTATAATAGTGTCTGGAGCTGAAAGGTAACCTAATTAACTTTGTATTATAGATAACAAAACTGAGACCCAGTGAGAGATAGTGACTTTTATAAGGCCATACGGCCAGTTAGCATTGTTGGGATCAGAACCAATTTAGGTCTTTTGACAGCTGAACCAGAATTGTTTTTATTCTTCCTACCTGATGTTGATGGCACTTCCTTTTCCTCTTTTGCCCCATCTTCTCCCCACCCACATCAACTGTCTGGACACCTAGACCCCAAGACAAGTGTCCAAAATTACTTCTCAACTCGATTTTCCCCCTCTCAGATCTCTACATTAGTGAGAGGCCCATCACACTCTCCTGTCCTGGGATGGCCACCTGTAGCCTCTTGCTGGTGACTTCTAAGCCCAGCACACTTAGACCTGGGAAGGTTAGCAAGAAGCAAGGATTTGCTGCTCATTGAGTGGTGTGGTGGTGTTAGAGATGGTGTGTGTGGGATGGGACTTGGGCTAAGATTATGTCACAAAGTGAGAGAATACAAGTGGGATGAATTATCAGTAGCGATGACATTAGCAGTGGAGTATATGATCACTAACCAGTTCCATGCAATCAAGGAACACTGATCCTGCCAACTTAGGTTGCTGTTAATATGAATAAAAGATGAAATCACCATTATCTGCCATCTCTCGTGGCAGAATACAGTCGGACCCACTTCTACTTCATCTTCTTAGCTTTATTTTATATAAAAATCTTTCAGCTATTCTCAAAGTGAGGAAATGCCTACACATATTTTTCTCTCTAGCCCAGTGGTATAGGTTATGAGTCCCCATCCTTTGGGGGAAGAAGAGCTAAAAAGCAATTAATTTATGTCTGGCTGCACTTGGGTCTTCGTTGCTGTGCACAGGCTTTCTGTAGTTGCGGAGAGCAGGGGCTACTCTTCCCTGGGGGACTTGGGCTTCTTATTGCGGTGGCTTCTCTTGTTGTGGAGGATGGGCTCTAGAGCTCGGGCTTTAGTAGTGGTGGCACAGGGGCTCGGCTTAGTTGCGTCCGAGCATGTGGGATCTTCCCGGGCCAGGGAACCAACCTTTGTCTCTTGCATTGGCAGGCAGACTCTTAACCACTGGACCACCAGGGAAGCCCAAGGAGAGCAACTTTTGACATACTTGAAATCTTATTATCTGTGATGGATTGGGGTCTTGTTGAGACTCGACCTGAGAGAATGGAGGGTGTCAGTGGCCTTACCAAGAATTCCCAAAAGCCAGCAGGAAGAGTCAGCACTTTGGATGTTATCTAAATGCGGCTGCAGGATCGCCATGATCTCATGGTTCACTGTTAATTGGCATTCTGGTTGTCAGATTGGGCCAGTCTTGATAATGAATGAAATCCCCACCGCCCTCTACCCTTTCCTACCTTTTAAGTTGGTAGTCTATCTTCTTTTTAGATTTCACAGATAATACAGTAAATAAAATTCCTGTCCTTTGCATGACTTACTACAAATTTATTAGGCACACAGGAGAAGATTATAATAAAGCCAGACCTCATCATTTCAGCCAGATTTCCCCTCAAGAACATCTCTAGTATCAAGCTCTTCATCTCTTAATCATTGGAAATAGGGTTTTGAAGAAATGAAAGACTGAGACAGCTGAGACACTTTTCATTGTTCTGATTTCATTTTGCTGTTGAGACCTGCCTAGACATAGTCTTTAACAATCAATTATTACTCTGGAAAGTGATTATTAAACAGTTCACTGAATTATAGCTTTTTATGCATGACTCTGTTCTCTTGCTCTTGAGGGTTAAGTGAAAAAGCTTATTAAATATCCATTTACAATGGAATCTTTGAAAATGCTAAATGGAATGCATAATTCATATAGTGTCACTAGCACAATGCCAAATTAGTTTAGCCAAATATCAAGTAACAGGAAATAAGAGTAAGTGGCAGTCCTAATAGAACTAGCTAGGGCAGCTTATGGGTACAGATAATCAGAAAACTGAAAGTAATAGTGACTTAGATGAGATGGAAGTTTATTTCTGCCTTGTAAAAGTCAAATCAAAGGTACTGTTGGACTGATATGGTGTTTTGCAGAGTCAGGAATCCTGCCATCTTACTGTTTCACTGACTAACCCTCACTGCCACGGTCATCTCAAGGTCAACAGTGGCTACTGTGGTCACCATGTCTATATTCCAGCCAACAGGGAGGCTTAAAGCAAGAGAAGCACGTGCCTAAAATTGCCCACCACTTTTGCTTATGTTTCGCTAGCCAGAACTTTACTCCATGACTGCATTTACCTACAAATGACAACAAAAATGAAGTCGATATTCTGAGCAGGCTGTGTGGCAAGGTTCACATTCTGTTACTCTGAAGGAGGACAGAGGAGATGTTGGGTCCGTTCCTGTTACTGTTCCTATGGGTCATGCACTGTCAGTGGAGACTTTTGTGGCTGAAAGAGTTTTTCCCTCTTCCAGCAAAGGTTTATTGAGTACCTGCAACATTTGATGGCTCAGTAAGTAAAGAATCCATCTGCCAATGCAGGAGATGCAGATTCGATCCCTAGATCGGAAAGCTCTGCTAGAGCAGGGCATGGCAACCCACTCCGGTATTCTTGCCTGGAGAATCTCATGGACAGAGAAGCCTGGCAGGCTACAGTCCATGGGATCACAAAGATTAGGACACGACTGAGCATAGCACATCAGGCACTAAGTGTTGAAAAATGTTATATGTGACACAAATTTTAGCTTTAAGGAATTAGGTTAACTAACGAGAACTAGCAGACAGTGGAAACCGGTGGAGAAAGGCCTGAAATTTCAGTTTGATGACCTAGATCCTTGACTTGTAATTTATTTGTTACTTAAAATTTTTGGCACCTCAGTTTTCTCATCTGTGTGGTAGAGTTAATAATGCTTACTTTACAATACTGTGAGAGTAAAATGATCTTAAATAAAATAGCACATGTTAAATACACTAGAGTTTTTAAAGGCTTTTAGTACGTATTACTTCCTGGTAAAATTGAACCATCTACACTCCCACAAATAGAGAGTATCCATCTGTTTCTCTTCATCCTCACCAGCATTGTGTGTTACTGTGCTTTGAGTCTTTGCTAATTTGAAAGATCAGTGGCTTTCCAATAGTTCTCAGTTCTGGAAACCTTTCTTCAGATGAAATATTCAATGAATTTTCAGGATCTCAAACATTTAATAGCACGGCAGGAGTGTGTCAGTTGGGAATGAAGGAACCAGAACCTACCTGCACAGGATTCAGGCTCTTACCAGCACATTCTTTGGCCTTTTAGATATTCACCTCTCCATTCAGTTTTATTGGGTACCTATGCTATTATATCAGGCACCACACCAGAAACTGGGAAACAGCAGTGAACAACTGAAGTCCCTGCTTTCATCATGGGCCACTCTGCATTCTAGAGATGCAAGACAGAGAGGAAACAAATCAATAATGTCTCGTGGCAATAAGTGATGTGAGGAATAGTTCAGGATAAGAGAGAGCATGATGAGATGGAGAGATGTTTAAACTGGATGGTCAGAGAAGGACTGTTAGAGAACATGAAATCTGAGCAGAGGTCTGAAGGAAGTAATGAGCAGGCCATACACTTCATGTGTGGGAAGATCATTCCAGGCAAACAGAGGAAACACTGTGAACCTCCAAGGCAGGGATGTTTCTGTGGTGTTTGAGGAACAACAAGGTGGGGGGCTTTGGGTGGGGGTTCTGATAGGAGAATACGATCAGACTTGGCATTCCCTTCTTTTTTGTTTGTTTGTTTTTCTTGGCTGTGCCACAAGGTGTGCGGGACCTTAGTTCCTGGAGCAGGGATCGAACCCGTGTCTCCTTCAGTGAAACCACTGAACCTTCAGGGAAGCTCCAGCACTCCCTTCTTATTGCATGTACTTTGCATGTAGTTTACTCCTTTTACTGGCCCGAAATAAAATTAATAGATGATTATCATCCACCTACCTATGTCGAAAATCAATATAATGCCCTATTTGTAATGTAAAGAAAAAAGTGAGTGATGAATAATTAAATTATAAATAATGACACTGGAAGACATAATAAAAGTTGTTTGCTGCTTGTATCTACTGATAACAGATATGCTCTGGGTAGGAATATATGGGCCATAATATATAACCATGATGAGAAAATGAACACAGGTGGCACTGGACTACGTGTTAAATAATAGTAGACTAGACTTATGTGTGCTATGGTAAAAGAAGATGGGAAGCAGCTTTAAGTGAAGTTAGGATGTATGCTATGACCAATGAAAGACTCTTGAAATGGACAGAATGAGCTCGGCCTCTTTATACTGTCAAAATAAATCTCTCTTGAGATACAGGACAAAGTGACAGGTATTACACTGACACCCCCCCCATATTTCCCAACATGAACTTTTAGCAGATATCAGGACACATTCAGAGTCTGAAACCTAAACATAATTGGCAAGCCATGTCTTTTGATAGCTGATGAGACTACAGGATGTACTGGATAAAAAAAAGTAATATAGGAAGACGTGGAGAAATAGACTATTGTGAACTATTTAAGAGTTAAATAAACAAAAACCAAACCAGGCCATTCAGAATTAAAAAAAATAACTTTGAAATGTAATTTTTATGACAAATTTATTATCCTTTGCTTAAAGTATTTAAAATTATATAAATTCTTAATGATATACAGTCAATCCCTTTATTCAATATTTATTATTCCTTTGTTTTACATGTCTTTGCTAAATTAATTATGTTTGGTTCTAAGTTTATAAAATGAACTTCATAATCCTCTTGTACATTTTTTGTATGCAACTGCTAACAATGCAGAATGAAACAAGTGTGCTATTCTGTTAACACAGATAGGGTAAACTATCAGCAGAGTTGTCTTTGGTTGACCTGATGTTCTGAAGTGGTAAGGAATTCTTGCTGACGTTCCCAGGAAAATAAGGTACAATCTTTGTTTGATTTACAAAGTAGTTTCATTCCTGGAAAATATAGTGTGGGTTAAATAAGGGAAATATTTTGTATTTTTATATATAAAATGGAGAAACCTTTATGCAGAAACCTATATGCAGATCAAGAAGCAACAGTTAGAACCAGACATGGAAAAATGGACTGGTTCAAAGTTGGGAAAGGAGTACATCAAACTGTATATTGTCATCCTGCTTATTTAACTTCTATGCAGAGTACATCATGCGAAATGCCAGATTGGATGAAACTCAAGTTAGAATCAGGACTGCCAGGAAAAATATCAATAACCTCAGATATGCAGATGACACCACCCTTATGGCAGAAAGTGAAGAGGAACTAAAGAGCCTCTTGATGAAGGTGAAAGAGAAGAGTGAAAAATTTGGCTTAAAATTCAACATTCTAAAAACAAAGATCACGGCATCTGCTCCCATCACTTCATGGCAGATAGATAGGGAAACAATGGAAACAGTGAGAGACTATTTTTTTGGGCTCCAAAATCATTGCAGATGGTAACTGCAGCCATGAAATTAAAAGACTCTTGCTCCTTGGAAGAAAAACTATGACAAACCTAGACAGCATATTAAAAAGCAGAGACATGGCTTTGCTCACAAAGGTCCATCTAGTCCAAGCTATGGTTTTTCCAGTAGTCCTCTATGGATGTAAGAGTTGGACCAAAAATAAGGCTAAGTGCTGAAGACTTAATGCTTTTAAACTGTGGTGTTGGAGAAGACTTTTGAGAGTCCCTTGGATAGCAAGGTGATCAAATGATGAAACCCGTCAATCATAAAGGAAATCAACTGTGAATGTTCATTGGAAGGACTGAAGCTGAAACACCAATACTTTGGCCACCTGATGTGAAGAGCTGACTCATTGGAGAAGACCCTGATGCTGGGAAAGACTGAGGGCAGGAAGAAAGGGGGGACGACAGAGGATGAGATGGTTGAATGGCATCTCACCAACTCAATGGACATGACTCTGAGCAAACTCTGGGAGATAGTGAAGGACAGGGAAGCCTGGCGTGCTGCAGTCCATGGGCTTGCAAAGAATCAGACATAACTGAGCTACTGAACAACAATATGGAATGCAAGACGTTTTTGTTTTGTAGGACTTTCCTATGAATTGTAGGCTGTCTGGTTCATCCCCTAATCCTTCTTTGCCCAGTAGATTCCAGTAGCACTTTCCCATTGTAAAAGCCAAAGATGCTGCCCCCACCCTCAGGTAATTTATAAATGTTCCCTGGGGAGCAGTATCATCCCTAATGAGAATCACTGATGTGCAGATAACCGTAGGCTTTTAAGAACTTTGAATTTCACTCAGAGTGACGTTGGAAGATGTTGGGGGGTTTTAGCGACTTAACATGGCATGTCATGGCATGATATGATCTGACCTTATTCTAAAATGATCCACTGACTACTGTGTGGACAGTAGTTTACAGGGGAAGTGGTGGTGGAGAAAAGATGACCAATTAGGTGCCTCTTGCAGTAATCCATGTGAGAGATGATGGTGACTTCATCCAACTGTGATTGTAGTGGTGGAAAGGAGGTGAGAAGTGGTCTGACTTGGCATGAAATTCTGAAGGTCCCTTATGGATTGAAAGTGTGGAGAGAGAAGAGTAGAAGATGACTCATGGTTTTTGATGGGTGAAATTAACTGGAAAAATATAGTTTTCATTTTCTGAGATGGTAAAGACCAAAGGTGAGTTAGCTTGTGAGGTTGATTTAAGTTAGAGGTGTCTAATAAAATTCCAAATGGAGATGTTGAGTAGGCGATTACTTACAGTTTTAGAGGTCAGGAGGCAGGTTAAGGCTGGCAAGATTGGGACTCATCCGGGTCCAAATTCAATGATTTGAATTTATTAAATTGGAAGAGATGACCAAAGGGAAAAGCGTAGTTGGAAAGGAGAAGAAATCTAAGGACTAAGAGTCTTAGGGCCACCATTGTTTACAGGCTGAGAGAAGAGGTAGAATGAACAAAAGAAGCAGGAGAGCCAGGGGTGGGAGAGAGAACTGGGAGAATGTGTATGGCATTGGTCCCCTACCTTTTTAGCACCAGAAACCTGTTTTGTGGATGACAGGTTTTCCAAAGACTGAGGGACTGGAAGATGGTTTTGGGATGATTCAAGTGCATTATACTTATTGTGCACTTTATTTCTATTTGTGGCAATATGGGGATGTTCTGCCTTGACTTTAGGGTTGGGGTTCATGCCTCTGAGAATCTAAGGGTGCTGCTGATCTGACAGGGGGCGGAGCTCAGGTGGTGATTCGGACAATGGGGAGTGGCTGCAGAGCTCTGCTCCTTTGCCCCTGCTCACCTCCTGCTGTGTGGTCCGGTTGCTATCAGGGACCCCAGGTGTATGGGCTCTTGGAAACCAAATGAAGGAAATATGTCCAGAAGGATGTGATAACTGGGTCAAATCCTGCTGCTGCTACTGCTGCTAAGTTGCTTCAGTCGTGTCTGACTCTGTGCGACCCCATAGATGGTAGCCCATCAGGCTTCTCTGTCTCTGGGATTCTCCAGGCAAGAGTACTGAAGTTGGTTGCCATTTCCGTCTCTTCAGTCGTGTCTGACTCTGTGCGACCCTGTGGACGGCAGCCTACCAGGCTCCTCTGTCCATAGGATTCTCTAGGCAAGAATACTGGAGTGGGTTGCCATTTCCTTCTCCAATGTCAAATCCTACTGGGTCAAATTAGATGTGTGCTGTAAGGATTAATAACATTTCAACTATATCATATAGCTACACACAGACACATAACTGTACCTACTTTATAGATCTTACTGTTCTTGTGAGTGAGATTTTTTTCCATTCACATTTTCAAATTGTTTATTACCCTGTTGGTTTAACATGTTGATCATATATCCCAAGTATCTCTGAACTCTCTTATTTGTTCCAATAGTTTACCTATAGAATTTCTTAAAATTTGTGTTGAAACACATGTGTACCCATGGCGGATTCATGTCAATGTATGGCAAAACCAACACAATGATGTGAAGAAAAAAGTCTTGAATTTGTTACAATAAAAAAAATTTGTGTTGAATAAAAGTGGTGATAGTAAGCATCCCTATTTTATTTCTGACTTTAAAACAAAGACTTGGTTCTTACTTTCACCACTAAGTATAATGTTTACCATAGCTTTTTGTTAGGTACTCTCTATGTTCTCTTCCTTTATCAACTTGCCAGAACTTTTTATCATTAATGAGTGCTGACGTTTGTTGAGGTTTTTGCTTCTTTAACGTTGTGATATGTTGGTCTATCTGAACTATCCTTGCATCCTGGTAAAAAGTCTTATTTATGTTATAGTATGTTTTTACACAATGAGAATCTCAATGGGGTTTTTGCATTTATAGTTTCACCTGGGATTGGTATATACTTTTTTTTTTCTTATACTATCCTTGTCCGTTTTTGGTATTAATGTTGTTCTATATGCATAAGCTGGATGCTTTCTCTCTTTTTCTGTTCTATACAAACACTTTATATAAGAGATGGGTTGTTTGTTCCTTGAAAGTTTGATAATTTTCACTTGTAGTATTGTGGCTTGTGTCTCGGGTAAATAGAGATTTTTTAAAAAGTTACCTCAATTTCTTTAATGATTATTAATTTATTCACACTTTTAATTCCCTCTCTCCCTAGTGGGTCAATTTTGTGACATATATTTATAGATAATAATTTTTAAAATCAAGTTTTGCTGTATTTATTAGTGTGAAGTTATTTATATATTGTTTTTCTTAGTCTGTGGTTTGTAGTCTTTTGATTTTATAGCTATGGAGTCTGTCTCAGCATACAGTGGGTATGAATCTCAGTCTCCAAACATGGATATGCAAGGAAAATGTTTATTTCTTTAGAACTCAATTTAGTCTTTATTTGAGGTTCCCATTCCATCAGGACCACAGAAATTTGGTCTTAGGCAGTTTGGGGGTTTCCCTATCCCCTTCCCTGGGATGGTTACAGAGTCTCTTAAGATTGTATCCCATTCTTTGCCTGGGACATCTTTCCATTTGGTGGTCCACTTAGGGGTTCACTTAGGTCATGTAAGGAAAGAAGGCATGAAGTCTCTTGCCCATTGGAGGGTACTCCAAGTCGGCCACATAGGAACCGGCCTTTGGCTTGGAATACTTCTCTACCAGAGTCCTCACAGCTTGTGCTGGACTTATATCCTTGTATGGGAATATCTTTTCCTGTTTCCTCTTCAAAATGTATGTATTCGTTCTGCCTCTGTGTGTGTGTCATATGGTACCTGGTGAGCCCCGTTGCTTTATCCATCCATTGCAGGGAGGGGATGAGGCCTTTCATTCTACAGCACAGGAGTTCTAGACTTTATGAAGGCGTCTGGTCCTTCGTTGGCTGTCAGGAGGGCCTTGCTGGCTGTGGTGGACTTATGGCCGCTAGTGAAGCTGGTCTTACTCTGCCTCTTCATGTAACATTGTTCCCTCCAGTGCTTGACTGTGTTGTGCTTTCCTTGGTGACACCAATACCAAGATGCAGTGGGCAGGAGTGTTTGGACTTCTGCTCCTGGAGACTGCCCACAGATGCTACTTGCTTGACAAATTATAAGTCTACACAGGTCCCTGTTGAGATGCCTGTTGTTCCCGTCTCCAAGACTCCTTCCATCTCCCCAGATTTCCCATCTGTGTTTGTCACTCATGGGCATACAGAAATCATTTTGCTATTCTCAGGCCACACTGGGACCTGGTAAATTCTGCAAGGTGATACAGTGTTCCATCTGCCTTGATGCTCCCACATGGCCGTTTCCTCTCAGAGATCTTCCTGCTTTTTGGATTCTCTGGGAAATGATCTCAGATCTTTTCTGCCCCCGCTCGCTGTTCCTACAAACACATCTTCCTCTTGTTTCCTTTGGGCTTAGCCCTGGGGAGCTGGGTATGAGTCCCTGTCCCGGGGATCCAGCAGTGTTCTGTGTTTTCATCACCTCCCCACAAATGTTTTCTGGTCCGGGAATTTAATTCTTTTCTAGCTGTACAGGTAGGACACATCACTCAGATAAACTCATCTTGTTTGCTCCTAAATCAATTGTTACTGTCCTGTGTTCCTCTTTTCCATAAGACTCCCCTGAAAAGCAGAACAGACCCTTGTTTTATCACTTTATTCTGCATTAGCATCTTTTGCCTGAGGCCGTGGGTCCAGAATAGCCAACTTGAATAAAGAGAGAATACTGTGAATGTGAATTGGAGGGAAATGTCAGTGGATTCTTCAAAACTGTCCCTTCAGACCTTCACTTGACAGATGAGGGAACAGTCTCAGAGAAGTAATGGACTTGCCAAGGTCACATACAACAGAGACCAAACTCCAGATCTCTACTGCTTTTGTATTCTTTGATGTTATTTATTGTCTTAATAGTTATTTGAAACACTTATGGAGTTTAGATTCTACAACCCAATACTTATTTCACCTCAGGTTCAAATACTTTGTAACTATTATCATGAGGATACCGTAGCAAATGAACCATTGTAGATGCTCAATTTTCTTAATAATTAAGGGTTCAGGACAAATATGCCTTTTTTGGGGGGGGAGGGGAGTGCTGCAGGGCATGTGGGATCTTAGTTCCCTGACCAGGGACTGAACCCATGTCCCCTACATTGGAAGCTTGGAGTCCCAACCATTGAGCCTCCAGGCAAGCCCCGAATATGCCCTTTTAAAATGTTTTCTCTTTCAGTAGAAATATATTCTAAAATCTGTTATACTTCTTCCCCTTTGTAAAAGTGGGTGGACCTTGTTCCTCTTGCATTCTCATTACCTGCTCAGGTACCCCCTAGCGGAGGTGCTAAGTTGATTCTTTTCTTGAGAATCAAGGACACCATTTTGGAAGTTGGTTCCTAATACTATGCTATAATAAAGTAATGCCCATAGTCTTATTGGGTGAATGAGGTGTTCATCCCCCATACCCTGTATCCAACTGTGCTTTGATTCCACACACCCTGGATCCAACTGTGCTTTGAGTTCTCTTGTTTTCTTTCTGTAATTTTTGTTTCCTCCTTCCCATTATGCTGGCAAGTGTCTGTGTTTTGCAGTCAATATTTCAGTATGTTGTAAGTATCTTCCACAGCTCTCTTCCTAATATCTTTTGTCTGTTCTGCCCGAGGCTTTGAAACTAGGTAAATAAGCCTGGTGATATTGTTTGTAAAGTGAGAGTAAATAGCCTCTGAGCGAGCCCCTCCCACGCTTTCCTATGGGAAAGTTTGTGAAGCTTCTTTTGCACAAGCCTTTGCTGACCCCTCTTTGCCTACTCGAAGGCCTTTTTTCTTACATCCTGCTTCCTGTCTGGGCTAGATCCGTGAAGGTGCAGGATGTCTGCATAGTGAACAGGTGAGGATCCACCGCTTTTTTCCCCCCTTCCTTTTCTTCTTTTGCTGATTCAGAGATACTGTAAGAATGTTTTGCATATGATTATGCCACATTCTGAGAAGAGAGCCATTAACTAGGTAGTTGCAAATAAAAATAAAAAATCACCACCCCAGAACCACAGAATACCTTAGGGCCATTTGATGCAAATGGTACCTCTGACCTTGGGGGCTTTCTGAACCACAGCTGTCAGTTTAAACAAAACTCCAAACCCAATTAAACTTTTGTTGGATAGGGTGCTAGTTTGAGAACTGGTTGGACGGCTTTTAAAACTTAATGATGAAGCTCTTCACCAGAAGATAAACAGAAGTACAAATAATTGGTACACATATTTTTTTAAAGCTAACTGTAAGCTGGTCTTAGTTTTATCATTTTGTTGGAAAATGGAGAGCGATTTCCTGCACACAGATTAGTTGTAATGTTTGCAACTTTTCATCACATAGTTGTTACATTGTAAACTTGAGGTGAAACATTTTTTTTTTCTTCTTCAAGAGGGAAGACTGTTTATTTAATAGTATTATGGTTGAAATGCTCCAATGATATATATTAGTGAATTCTCTTTAGTAAGAGCGGACACCATGAGCAGACACTATGCCTGTGAAGCTGTGTTTTTTTCCCCAACCCTTCTCCATGCCTCCCTATCCCATTCCTCTTTTCTTTTTCTTTCTCACATTCTTTCTTTCTCTCTCTCTCCTTCTTTCAGTACGACTAGTTCTTAGTTCCCTATCACCATAAATTTGAATATTTAAGTAAAACATAATCAGCACTTTCATCATTGACTTGGCCCGTAGGAGAAATTGAAATTTTTTTCATCCGTGATTACTTTTGGGATCATTTAAGAAAACACCAAATGGTTAGCTTGAGTCAAGTATAGAGCACAGGGTGGTCATCTGTCTAGGATGGGTACAGAGAACGGAGGAAGATGAGAGGTCGCAACGGTCAGCCCATGGCCATGGGAGAGTTTAGGTTTGAGTCTGATGGTTTGGGGATGCATTGTAAGAAGGGGAGTGCCACAACACTGCGAGTGTTTAGAAAGCCTGTCCTGGCAGCACTGCCAACATGGCCTGGTGGGAAGCACTAGTTAGGAAGTTAAAGCCTGAATGCAGAAAGAAATGAAGGCTGTCTGAATTAAGGCAGGGCAGTGTTGCTGCAGGGCAGGGCACAAATGAGACAGCAGGGCATATTCAGGCGGTGAATTCAGAATTTGGTGGGGATGAGAGTAAGTCATTTAGATGAATCACATAAAATGTTCTTTTTGTAGGTAAAAAATGATGGTATCAGTACTTTTTCATATGATTCAATTTAATCTTTGCTGCAAGTTAGAGAATAATATGCAGTAAGATTGACTGTGATGGAAAGAAAAGAATCTGGACTATGGCTGAAAGAGGTTATATAAGGGTTTTCTTCAAAAGGATGTTTATATGCTGAGGGGAAAGACGACCTGGGGGGGGAGAGTGAAGCTATAAGAAGAAATGGATTTAATGTTGTTGTTGTTTCTTGTATTGCTTTATTTATTTAATTTATTTTTAATTGGAAGGTAATTGCTTTACAGGGTTGTGTTGATATTTTCCCCCTGCATCGACATGGATCAACCACAGGTATACATGTGTCCCCTCTCTCTTGGACCTCCCTCCCACCTCCCACCCCTTTACCCCCATCTAGGTTGTCACAGAGCATAGGATTAAGCTCTCTGCATCATACAGCAAATTCCCACTGGCTATCTATTTTACATATGATAATGTATATGTTTCATTACAAATCGAGAGTTGCTTCATTTATTTTAAAAACACGTTTGCTTATTTGGCTGTGTCGGATCTTAGTTGCAGTATGCAGAATCTTTAGCGGTAGCACGTGGGATCTAGTTCCCTGATCAGGAATTGAACCTGGGCCCGCTGCCTTGGGAACTCGGAGTCTTAGCCCCTGGACCATGAGGAAAAGTCCCCAAATGTTTTATTTTTTGACTGCACTTTGCAACATATGGGATCTTAGTTCCCCAACCAGGGACTGAATCTTTGCCTCCTGCAGTGAAAGCACAGAGTTTACCACTAAACCACCAGGCAAGTCCAGTACTATCATTGTTTTATTTAAATTTTTGTCAAAATAATAGGGAGATATAGTTTAAAAATTTATAAAGTACTACTTGATTTTTCATTTAAAATTACAACAGTTCCATACCTCCCATTTCTACTCCCCATAAAAAATTACTCTTCAACCTTTTAGCTACTTATCTTACATGTATCTTTATATTTCTAAATAATATTTTAATGCTGCTCTTTCTGATTTTTTAATATTAGAGTCTGTTGATTTCCTTTATGGAATAAAACAACTTAGTGCTTTTTCCCATTTACTGTCACTCCATGGCACATACATTTTCCTATCTTCTCAACATAATCATAATTTTTGGTACTTGCAATGTATTATTTAGGAAGATATCATAGCTAACATTTTCTTTATTGAGTAGCTACCTTTTCCTAGAATTGATGGTTGCAGAGTTTTTCTTTATTCCCCTAGTTATTTAGTGTTGTGTGTAAACATCACTAATTTCTTGCTGTGCTCTGTGATGCATCATATAATCTTTCACGTTCTTTCTTTAAGACTTTTTGGAGTTGATTTCCTGGTAAAATCTGGATTAATTGCTCTCTGGGCTACTGTCATTCTTACCCGTGGCCTTGGCATTTGCCTTTATCATCTGTGATTGAACCCCATACCTTCCGGTTTCTTTTTTTTTTTTTTTTGTTAATTGTTTATTTATTGAGAGACTATTTCTCACCCAAGATAGTCATAGTTTCATAGTTCAGGAACACAGGAAAGAGACTTCTATGGAACTCAACCCAAAGAAATTCTTTATATTCCAAATCACTTTGCACTCTGAAAGATACCAGCCTTCCTCATCTCCTCAAAATCTTTCATGGAATCATAATTCCTGTAGAAATCTGCATATGCCTTCTTTCTTCGCTCAGCCACAGCAAACTTATAGAAAGTTGCAAACCCCAGGGAGACCATGAATGCTCCAACAATATGAAATCGCAGACGTTTGGCCAGGAGGCCACGCATCTGAGGTTTTGCCAAAGCAGTGGACATGGCAGATTTTCTTCTCGACGGCTCAAGCAAGATGTCCCCGGTTTCTTAACTTACTATCTAGAAAAGATACATGGGAGGTACTTTTTCTTTTTAATCTCACTTGTGCAAGTTTCTGTATCTTACCTTCACTTAACAGTTTGGTCACAGAATGCTAGGTCAAAAGTTACTTTACTCAGAATTTTGGAAGTGCTAGTCCATCGTCCAACATCTGTGGTTGCCGGTCAGACCTTCCTTGATGCTCTCCTTTCTGTTTCCTTCTGGTGGCCTTTTCTCCTCTCTCCAAAAGCCTTCCACTCTAGTTCTCCCGCAGCCCCACAACGGCAAGATGTGGCCCCTTTACCACGGTTTATGCTGGGCCCTTGCACCCCTTGCATTCTGAAAACCCAAATCCTTCAGTTCTGGGGGGTTTCCTTTTGTTACTTATAAGTCTTCACCTCTGTTGTCTCAGTCCTCTCTGGAACTCCTCTTATTTGGATGTTGGGTCTCTGGAGTGATTCTCTTATCTTTATTTATTTCTTTACTATTTGCTTCCTTGTTGTCACCTCTTTGTTCTCGGAGAATTTTCTTAATTTTTGTTTCTGTTTTTTGTGTTGATATATTCATTCGGCTGGCTTATTTTCTCATTAACCGTTTCTGTCCTCTGCCCTGGTGTGGGAGAGATAGTTATTTGGCTGTTTGAAGGGGAGTTCTAGGGAGGCTGTCTCCCTTGCACCCTCACCTTTGGAGATTATTGCCTCTAATCCCTAGGTCTTCCCTGGTGGCTCAGTGGTTTAAGAATCAGCCTGCACTGCCAGAGCTGCTGGAGTGGTGGTTTCGATCCCTGGGTCAGGAAGATGCCCTGGAGGAGGGCATGGCAACCCACTCCAGTATTCTTGCCTGGACAATCCCATGGACAGAGGGGTCTGGCGGGCTGTAGTTTATAGGGTTACAAAGAGCCTGACAGGACTGAAGCGAGTTAGCACACACACTCGCCTCCAATTCCTAAATCTTTCTGAGGTTATAGTTTGACTTGTTTTGCTCCTAGGCTTTCATTTTTGTAAAGTGAGCTTACATTTCACAGAGCATCTTTGATATGATAAAAAAACATGTGCAAAATATTTTCATGTCACCTTATCAATGTTTAGTATTATTTTTAATGTGTGCCTTTATTTGCAACTTACTATATGTGTTACAGTAGTAAGACACCAGAATAAATAATAGTCTTACAAAACACATTTTGAGGTTCTTATTGGCTGTTAAGTCATGTCCAAGGTAAACTTCCTTTAATATATTTGCTGCCAATTAGAGGAGTGTTTATTTAAAGCAGTGTCTTCTTACATTTGCAACTTGTCTAAGGTAATTGTTTTTTTTTTACTCTTTTTTATAAAATTGAAGTATCATTATAATGTTATGTTAGTTTCATATACAGCAAAGTGAGTGTTATACATATGCATATATTCTTTTTTTGTATTCTTTTCCATTATAGTTTATTACAAGCCTGGCGGGCTACAGTACATAGGGTCACAAAGAATCAGACGTAACTAAAGTGACTTATCACACTTTATTATAAGATATTGGACATAATTCCCTGTGCTATACAATAGGACCTTGTTGTTTATCTGCTTTATACATAGTAGTTTGTATCTGCTAATTCCAAACTCCTAATTTATCTCTCTCACTCTTTCCCCTTTGGTAATCCTGAATTTGTTTTCTGTGTCTGTGGGTCAATGTCTATATTTTTAGATTCCACATATAAGCAATGCAATCTTTCTTTGTCTGGCTTACTTAGCATGATAATCTATAGATCCATGCATGTTGCTGCAAATGACATGATTTCGTTGTTTTTTATGACTGAGTAATATTCCACTCGACACACACACACACACACACACACACACACACACACACACACATCAGATCTTCATTATCCATTTACCTGTCAGTGGACATTTAGCTTGCTTCTGTATCTTGGCTACTGTAAATAGCACTGCTGTGAACACTAGGGTCATGAATCTTTTGAATTAGACCTTTTTCTGGATAAAAGAAGCATGGCATCTGGTCCCATCACTTCATGGCAAATAGATGGGGAAACAGTGGCAACCGTGGCTGACTTTATTTTGGGGGGCTCCAAAATCGCTGCAGATGGTGATTGCAACCATGAAATTAAAAGACGCTTACTCCTTGGAAGGAAAGTTATGACCAAACTAGACAGCATATTGAAAAGCAGAGACATTCCTTTGTCAACAAAGGTCTGTCTATGGATTTTCCAGTAGTCATGTATGGACGTGAGAGTTGGACTATAAAGAAAGCTGAGTGTTGAAGAATTGATGCTTTTGAACTGTGATGTTAGAGAAGACTCCTGAGAGTCCCTTGGACTGCAAGGAGATCCAGCCAGTCCATCCTAAAGGAGATCAGTCCTGTGTGTTCACTGGAAGGACTGATGCTGAAGCTGAAGCTCCAATCCTTTGGCCACCTGATGTGAAGAGCTGACTCATTGGAAAAGACCCTGATGCTGGGAAAGATTGGGGGCAGGAGGAGAAGTGGACGACAGAGGATGAGATGGTTGGATGGCATCATCGACTTGATGAACATGGATTTGGGTGGACTTAGGGAGTTGGTGATGGACAGGGAGGCCTGGCGTGCTGCAGTCCATGGGTTTGCAAAGAGTTGGACGTGACTGAGCGACTGAACTGAACTCACTAGCATTTATTATTTGTAGACTTTTTGATAATGGCCATTCTGACTGGTATGAGGTGATACTTTATTGTGGTTTTGATTTGTATTTCTGTAATAACTAGCACATGAGCATCAACGCATGTGCTAGTTGCACATTTCTTATGCCTGTTGGTCATCTGTATATCTTCTTTGGAGAAATGTCTATGTAAGTTGGGTTTGGTTGGGTTGTTTGTTTTTTGTTATTGAGTTGAATGAGCTGTTTGTATGTTGTAGAAATTAATCTGTTGTTGGTAGCATTGTTTGCAAATATCTTCTCCCATTCTGCAGGGTATCCTTTCATTTTGTTTGTGGTTTCCTTTGCTGTACAAAAGCTTATGAGTTTGATTTGGTCTCATTTGTTTATTTTTGCTTTTGTTTCTATTGCCTTCAGAGACTGGCTGACCTAGGAAAACATTGCTACAATTTATGTCAGAAAATGTTTTGAGTATGTTTTATTCTAGGAGTTTTATGGTGCTTGGTCTTATATTTATGTCTTTAAGCCATTTTGAGTTTATTTTGTACACGGTGTGAGGGTATATTCTAATTTCACTGATTTACATCTGGCTGTCCAGGTTTCCCAACACCACTTGCTGAAGAGCTTGTCTTTTCTCTGCCTCCTTTTGTCTTGCCTCCTTTCTTTTCTCTCCTCTTTTCTCTGCCTCCTTTTGTCTTGCCTCCTTTGTCAAAGTTTCATTGACTGTAGGTCTGTGGACTTATTTCTGGGCTTTCTGTCTGTTCCATTGGTCCCCATGTCTGTTTTTGTGCCAGTCCATGCTGTTTTCATTCCTATAGTGTTGTAGTGATGTTTGAAGTCTGGGAGGGTTCTTTTTCCTCACAATCACTTCTGGATCTTTCATGATTCCATATAAATTTTAGGATTACTTATTCTAATTCTGTGGAAAAATATCACGGGTAATTTGATAGAGATTGCATTAAATCTGTAGATTGCTTTGGGTAGTATGGCCATTTTAACTATTAATTCTTCTAGTCCAAGACCACAGGATATCCTTCTATTTCTTTTGGCTCATCTTCAGTTTCCCAGTGTTCACCTCCTTGGGCAAGTTTATTCCAAAGTACTTTTCTTTGGATGCTATTTTAAAAGTATTTAAAAAAAAACTTTCTTTCTAATATTTCACTTTGTCACTGTAAAGGAATGCAACAGTTATCTGTCTGTTAGTATCCTGCTACCTCACTGAATTCATTTAGCAGTTCTGCTAGTTTTTGTGTGGAGTCTTTAGGATTCTTTCTCTCTATAGTATCATATCATTGGCATATAATGACAGTTTCACTTGTCCCTTCCAATTTGGATACCTTTTATTTCTTTCTTGTCTGATAGCTGTGGCTAGGACTTCTGGTACTATGTTGAATAGTAGAGGTGAGAACTAATATCCTTGTCTTTTTCCAGATTTTAGCACGAAGCCTTTCAGCTTCTCACTATGAGTATTATGTTGGCTCTGGGTTTGTCATAAACGATTTTTGTTAGGTTGAGGTATCTTCCCTCTATACCCACTTTGATAAGACTTCTTTTTTTTCATGAATGGATGCTGAACTTCATCAGATTTTTTTTATGCATCTATTGAGATACTCATGTAATTTTTGTCTTTTCCTTTGTTGATGTGGTGTAGCACATTGATTAATTTGCATATGTTGAGCCATGCGTGTGAGCTTGGAATGAATCCAACTTGATTGTGGTGGATGATCTTTTTTTAATGTGTTATGGGATTCTATTTGCTAATATTTTGTTGAGAACTTTTGTGTGTATATTCATCAAAAATATCAGCCTATGATTTTCTTTTTTGGTGGTGTCTTTGTCTGGTTTTGATATCAGGGTGATGGTGGCTTCCTAGAATAACTTTGGGAGCATCCCCTTCTCTTCAGTCTTTTGGAAGAGTTTGAGAATTGGTATATGTTCTTCCTTTATGTTTGGTAAAATTCTCCAGTGAAGTCATCCAGTCCTGGACTGTTGTTTTTAGAGAACTGTTTTTTAAATTAGATTTTTGATTTCAGTTCTAATAATTGCTGTGTTCAAATTATATATTTCTTCTTGATTCAGTTTTGGTGGGCTATTTATTTTCAGAAATTTGTCCACTTCTTCTGGATTGTCCAGTTTGTTGACACTTAATTGTTCACAGTATTCTCTTACAGTTTTTTTTTTTTGTATTTCTGTGATATTGAATGTTATTTCTCTCAAATTTCTTATTTTGCTTATTTGGGTCCTCTCTCTTTTCTTCTTGGTGAGCCTGGCCAGAGGTTTGTTGGTTTTGTTTACCATTTCAAAAAAACTAGATCTTGGTTTTATTGATTTTTCTATCTCTATTTTATTCATTTCCTCTCTGATTCTTATTATTTCCTTCCTTCTGCTGACTTGAGATTTCTTTTTGTTGTTGTTGTTCTTTTTCTAGCTCTTTTAGATGGTAGAGGTCAGGTTGCTATTTGAAATTTGAAATTTTTCTTGTTTGAGGAAGTCTTTATTGCTATGAACTTCCCTCTGAGGACTGCATTTGCTACCTCCTATAGATTTTTGTATGGTTGTATTTTAGAAATGCTTTTTTTTTTAATTGAAAAGATAGCATAACTTTAAGAAAATATTTGGAAGTTGGAACTGACAGAATCATTAGAGAATAAAGCAGTTCAAGGATAAGTAATTTTTCTCTTGGTTTGTCTACTCTAGTAAATTTAAGCAAAAATATATAGTGGGTACTTGGACAAACTTTAAATTAGTTTAAATAATAACACTCAAAATATGGGTAAGTTAGGTATTTGAGTTATTAAAAATTTTTGTTTTCTAATTTATAGAGAATGAGACTAGATTTTATAGTTGATTATAATTTACTAATGCTAATCTGGAGATTATGCTTTTCCATTTATCAGCTTGTTCCTTAAATAATTTCTACATTTATATTAAGTATGTGATTTCATTATGCTGTGGATGGGTTTGGAAGCTATAATTTATTTTGGCTGCTCTTTGGATGTGTCACTTATACCCTTCACCACCCCCCACCCCCACCCCTGGCCTCACCCCCCCAGTTGCTTAAATCACTTGCCTGTCTAGTGTATCGGGCTTGGAGATTTTGACATAAAGACTGGAAAAATAAGAATCATGGCCAATTCCACCCTTAAATTTTGCTACAGTAAAGATGAAGGTTAATTGCTTAGTCATGTCCGACTGTTTGTGACCGCATGGACTGCCAGGCTTCTCAGTTCATGGGATTTCCCAGGCAAGAATACTGGAGTGGGTTGCCATTTCCTTCTCCAGAGGATCCCGACCCAGGGATTGAACCCAGGTCTCCTTCATTTCAGGCAGATTCTTTACCATCTGGGCCACCTCGGAAGTCCTTAAAGGTGAATATTTATAATGAAACAAATTGAATTTTTTTTAATCTAAATAGAGAAACTGAGTGGTACCCAGAAAAGCAAAGACTAAAGAAGAAAAAAATACTCTTATGTATAAAATGGATAGTTTCTCAAATAATTCCTCCAGTTTCCATTTAACTTTCTGCATTTTAAGCTATTTCCAGAAGTTTAAAACTAAAACCTTGTGTTTTAATTTCTGTTAATATACTACTACTTTGCTATCATGTGATTAATATGAATTATGATATCTTGAATTTTTAGAGTATGAACCCCCAAACAGGATTACTGTTTTCTTCCAGAACTACCCTATGTCAATTTGAAGTAACTGTCCTTTTCTTTGAACTTTTGGCTGTGTCTGTAATTTAGGCATATCATATCCCTGGTCTTGATTTTTGTTTTTCTAACAGCTCCTCCCAGTCTTATTCAGCATGACTCAGCATCATGCAGGGGCCCAAAATACTTTGAATAGGTATCAACAAAAGATAATAAAATGACTGTAGATTCCCAGAAAATGTAAAGATAAACATTAATCTGATACTACCACTATCCAGTACCTGTCATCATTCAATATTTTATTTGTGGGTATTCATAAGTGACTTTCCTACGAAGTCTTTATTTTTTTTTGTAATTAAAAAATTTATGTATTTATTTTTGGTTGCTCTGGGTCTTTATTGCCGCATGAAGGCTTTCTCTAGTTGTGGCGAGCAGGGGCTACTCTTCGTTATGGTGCAAAGGCTTCCGATTGTGGTGGCTCCTTTGGTTGTGGAGCACAGGCTCTGCATGCATAGGCTTCAGTAGTTGTAGCGCTTGGGCTCAGTAGCTGTGACTCAAGGGCTTTAGAGCGCAGGCTCCGCGTCCTGTTCTTCCAGTCTAGAAATCGAACCCTTGTCCCCTGCACTGGCAGGTGGATTCTTAACTGGATCACCAGGGAAGTCCCTTCCACAAAGACTTAACCATGGCTCTTAATTTCAGTTTGTTGTTATTTCCCTTTAATATGTAAAGTTGGAATGATAATAGTCATTATCACATGGGTTTGTTGAATAATGTTTGTCAAGTGTTCACTGATGCTTCGACCACCGACCACCGTAAGTGTTAAGTAATTCTTAGCTTTCGTGGTATATTCTTTTGCCTATCTCTTGTTAAATATCTAGCTTTTGGATATGGGTTAGATATTTTGGAAACAAGCAAATGTCATTTAAAGCAATGTCTTTCAAATACAATGGGTGAACACTTTTGGAATAAAGAAAGGCTTTTTGGGTCAAAAATCCAGGTATAGCAATGAAAAAGACAATTTTTCTTCTGTAGAAGGCAAAGTGTCTCTGAATGCAGTTTCAAAAGATATTCCAAAAATTATGGAACTAAATATGGAACTTCCAAAATGGACTCCTTTAAAGTAGTTGGCAGCATCGGGAATGCAAAGAATGAGGTGATGCCCAGCATTAATTCAATCATGAAATGTCTTTGAGTGAGTACTATATACACATTCTTCCCTTATGATCTTGTGGAAGGGACAGGCTTCAAATTCCCACACAATTTTGCAAGCCACATGGTGCTATGATCCCTTGTGATGTGGATAGATGAAGTCAAGGATGCTAATGTGTGAATGTGGATGAGTTCGATTTAAGAAGATTACCCTGTCTAGTGGGAGAATGAAATAGCTTTGGTAGGAGGTGATTAAGTTGGCTGTAGGTTATAACAGCTAACAGGCCACTGTGGAAGTTCCAGAAATATTTAGGCAGCAACTTAAGGATTTGGTATTGAGCTGGATTTCGGAGATGAGGGAGAGGAGAAATGTCAAAGATGGTTCCTCCTTTCTGGCATTTGTACATTGCCACTCTGGAAAACAACTAGCTGCTTCTCCTTTTTTAAAAAAATATTTGTTTATTTGGCTTTATTGGGTCTTAGTTGCAGCAGGAAGAATCTTGAATGTTTGTTGCTGCATGCATGATCTTTAGTTGTGGCATGAGAACTCGTAGTTGTGGCATGTGGGGTGTTGAATCCAGGCCCCATGCTTTGGGAGCACGGAGTCTTAGCCACTGGACCACCAGGGAAGTCCCACACAACCAAGTTCTTGAAATCTGTAAAGAATTAGAGATGGACAATTCTAAAATCACATTCTAATCAGATAGAATGGCAAAAATACAAAATAGAAGTTCAAGTAATGTGTTGTGGGAGCAATGAATTCTGAGTGACCGTTCAAGGAGGAGAGACACTTCAATAAAAAATCATTTTCAAAAGCCTTAGATGGTTTGGAAACTTTCCAATTAAAAAAAGAAGAAAAACAAAAAACAAAACAGAAAAACCCTCCTTCCCCAAACCTCCTGAACACCTTATCTGTCTGTGCCACCTGGAGAGAATCCCTGCAGCAGTGTATTCAGAAAGAAAATTCCTGACAGAATGACAAATGTAGGTAAGGGTACTAAGCCAAGAAAGGACCCAATGTATTTGGGAAACTATACCAGTATGAATGATTTGAAACAATTTAGAAAGAAAAATAACACATTTACAGTCATACCTCAGTGATATTGTGGGTTCATTCCAGATCATTGCAATAAAGTGAGTCACATGAATTTTTGAGTTTCCCAATGTGTATAAAAGTTATGTTTACACTATAATGTAGTCCATTAAGTGTGCAGTGGTATTATGTCTGAAAAAATGTACATACCTTAATTAAAAAATACTTTAATGCTAAAAATCATCTGAGGCTTCAGGGAGCTGTAATCTTTTTGCAGTAGTAACATCAAAGATCCCATTTCACAGGTCACCATAACAAATATAATAATGAAAAAAGATGGAAATATTGCAAGAATTACCAAAATACGACACAGAGACACCAAGTAAGCCAATGCTGTTGGAAAAATTACACCAATAGACTTGCTGGATGCGGGGCTGCCGCAGACCTTCAGTTTGTAAAAAACATTATCTACAAAGTACAATAAAACAAGGCAGACCTGTATTGGTGTGCTTCATGAATTGAAAATTATTTCATACATTGCTTATCATGATGTAGATTTTTTTCACAGGTATCAATTTTATAAAATAATATTTTGATTAATAAGGTTTAAAGCAGAAGGTCAAAGTAGAGTGGTTGCTTAAGTTCTTTAACTTAAACTCCCAGTGAAAGTAATTTTGAGAGGAGATACCAATTTATCTTGTTTTACAGACAATATGGTATGTAGTGAGGTGATAACATCAGTTCAAGCCATGTAACTCTACATAAGGAGATAAGTTTGATTTCTTTTGTTGATATATACCAACTCTTAAAAGTATTTGTTTTGTCAGAAATTCCAGAGTGGAAAATTCATTCCTTTAGTCCTCTTTAGAAATACATTTTTCCCCACGAAGTGGTGATTTCTTGTTCCTTATCAGTTATTTACATCAAGGGTCACCAAACTTCTCTGTAAAGTAAATAGTAGATAGTAAATAGTTTAAGCTTTGTGGGCCAAGAGGTGAAATCAAAAATAATGTGTAGGTACTTATAAGAGAATATGAATTTCCAAAAATATAGATGAAATTAAAAGTTAATGGGCATTGAAATTTGAATTTCAAATGATTTCTTACATGTCACAAAATGTTATTTTTCTGTTGCTTTTTAAAAGTCATTAAAAAATGTAAAGGCCATTCTTAGCTCATGGACCAAACAAAAACAGGTGACTGGCCAGATTTGACAGGCCATCTTTTGCCAAATCTTAATTTATATTATATTATGAAAGACTGTCATTTTATGTGATCAAGTTTTCCTCTTTTGAACAAAAGAGAGATGGAGGGTACCCTGGCCATTGTTCCTTAAAAGTGTGAGTTGGTGAGGCTTGCAGTTGTGGGTATTCTTGATTTGACTAGTCTTGGCTTTCTGTTTTTAGAAAAGCCCAGGATAAATAAGATGTCTGAAAAAGTCATTCTTTTGCCTTCACTTTAGAAATGTATATGAAGGTAAATGATTATGGAAACTTATGACATTTTTGAGAATACATCTATGCCTCCATTCTAAAATTTGGATCTTGGTCTTACAAAGCTATAATCGTTGGGTGACATAGAGTTTGTTTTTCTTTGAAATATAAATTGTATGATGATTAATTACCAAGACTTAGAAGTTGGTTAATCAAGGGTTACTCTTAATCATCAGTTCTCTTATTCACGTTATCAAGTTGAAACCATTTTACTTTGTTAGTTATGCCAGTTGCTTCAGGCATGATGTTCATGATATTAACATAGATAAAATTTTGAGAAAACAGTGTAATTTGTTCTACCATTGACTGTTTGAAAAGTCACAGAGTTTCCGTGATAAAATTTAATGTAGAGATTTATTCTGTGAGCAGTCAGGTTCCCAAATTAGCACTTAAATTGAAAATGATGAACAGTCCTAACTACCCCTGAGCATCTTAAAGAACATGAGGCCAGATAAGACAGCTACACAGCCTTCCCAGGTGGTGCAGTGGTAAAAAAATCTGTCTGCAAATGCAGGAGATGAAAGAGATGCAGGTTAGATCCTTGGGTTGGGAAGATCCCCTGGAGAAGGAAATGACAACCCACTCCAGTATTCTTGCCTGGAGAATTCCATAGACAGAGGAGCCTGGCGAGCTGCATGGAATCAAAAAGAGTCAGATAGGACTGAATGACTAAGCACACAGCACACATTGCAAGACATAGGCTCCAAGTAAGCCCAGGGGAGCTAGGCTGAGCCCAAGATAACATGGCTGGTTAATGTTTTGGGGCTGTACATCTGCTTAAAACTGAAATCACACTCCTTAGGTGAGATGTTCATACTCTGAGGCCGCATCGGGAACTGAGGCAGCAGCTGAGTCAAGCTTGTCATCTTAAGCACATGCAAGAGCCTTGATTTAAATAGATGATTCTTTTTCTCCTTCTACTCATAACATATATAGTTAAATCTTTTGGAGCCAAATGAATATGTAATTACAAAGCAGTTTACAAATGAAACGAGTTCTAAATTTAAATCTGTTTTTCGATTAGCCCATCTATATTATATTTCTGCTTAGCCAAGAGTAGTGATTTCTAGCATCCCAGAGAGTCCTGGGATCATGT
Organism: Antilocapra americana; assembly: GCA_007570785.1. Taxonomy (NCBI): domain Eukaryota; kingdom Metazoa; phylum Chordata; class Mammalia; order Artiodactyla; family Antilocapridae; genus Antilocapra; species Antilocapra americana. The sequence continues at coordinate 9,117,515 of ML661902.1, forward strand.
GGAGGTGGGCGGGAGGAATGAGTGGAGAGGGCATTGGCCCCCCAGCACTCTCTCTCAGTCCTTACCCAAGTGCAACATTCCCCCCTCCCTTTTTTTTTTTTACTTTATTTTTGGCTGCATTGGGTCTTGGTTGCTTTGCACAAACTTTCTCTAGTTGCAGCGAGCAGGGACTGCTCTCCTCTTGCTGAGCACGGACTCTAGGGCTTCAGTAGTTGTGGCTCCCAGCTCTAGAGCACAGGCTCCATGGTTGTGGCGCACGGGCTTAGTTGCCCCATGTCATGTGGAATCCTCCAGGACCAGGAATTGAACCTGTGTCCCCTGCACTGGCGGGTGGGTTCTTAACCACTGGATCACCAGGGAAGTCCCAACATTCCCTTTTTAAAGAATATTTTCATTATTTTTTGGCCGTGCTGGGTCTTCCTTGCGGCACACAGGCATTCTCTAGTCGTGACAAGTGAGGGCTACTCTCTGGTTGTGGTATGTAGGCTTCCCACGGCGATGACTTCTCTTGTTGCTGAGCACGGGCCCTAGGGCGCTTGGGCTTCAGTAGCTGTGGCCCAAGGGCCCCATAGCTGTGGTTCCCAGGCGTTAGAGCACAGCTCCGTAGGTGGGACACCCAGACTTAGTTGCTCTGTGGCATGTGGAATCTTCCCGGATCAGGGATTGAACCCATGTCTCCTGCAGTGGCAGAAGGATTCTTTACCATTGAGCTGCCAGGGAAGCCCAAGATCCTGCTTTTTAAAAAGTTGAAAATTGATTTAAAGTTTATTTCCACGTCTAAATTCTCCAGTGCCTATCACCATGCCTAGCGGTTTTCCTGCTCCTCTCAGGCAGTTGCTCTCTTGTCATGTGGCCTGTGGGATGCCTTATCTGGGCAGAGGCTCCCTTAGGAGAGAAGGGAGAGGAAGTAAAAATACCCCCAAACTCATTTGATCTCGGTCTGCTAAAACGCCTCTGTGCCTCCAGCCTTGTTCATGTCCTCTGAGGGAGTAGGTGGAGGGGGCCACTTACCCAGCTCCCATCCTGGTGGCAGCCACCGCTGCTCAGGGCTCTTGGAGCCCCCAAGTTATACTGTGCCAGCCCCAGGACTGCATTTACGACTTTTGTGGGCCCAAGGCACTTTTGCCTTTGGAGTCCCTTGTATTGTAAAAATATTTGAAGATTACATTATTTGACTCTGTTGGTATAAAAAAGAAATAGAATTCAGGCTGGATTCATTATTACATGTTCATCCTTATATTTATCATTTTCATCTGATTGTAAGAGAAATTAAAATGAAAACAATTTTGGAGGTCTTCAAAATATCACAGGCCCCGGGCACTGTATCTGCTGAGTCCATTGGACATGTGAGCCCTGGTTAGAGCAGGGGGATTAGGTTGGGGAGAAGGACTCTTTTTCATTCCTTAGAAAGATATGTTAAGTTAATTAATTCTTTTACTCTTTACTTATAACACCTATTCTCCCCAATCATATACCTACTATGAATCAGACATGAGTTCTATTGGATTGAACCAGGAGGCAGATTTGGGAGACAGAAGTGTCACCCCTCTCAGAAGACAAAGGCTTTCTTGTGGGACTTTGCTGATCATGCCTAGCTTTTTCATTCTCTGGGTTTTTAATTTTTTCCCACAAGTGACTCCATATTCATGCACATGAGATTTGGGGAAGTCAGTTCATCAGATTTTGCCAGGCATGTCCAAACGTATCCGAATTCCATTTAGACTCAAGGTAGCCTCCCTATATTTCAAAAACTTGAGGGTTATTTTTTATTAATATTTTCCTTTGATTGGGAGGATATCCTTAAGGAATGGAGAATGAGAATTTTTTTTTCAAATTTTGATGTTGGGTCTTCACTGTGACACACAGGCCCTCTCTAGCTGGGGCACTCGGGGGCTTCTCTAGTTGCAGCACGTGAGTTTCTGTTGTTGCAGAGCATGGACTCTATGGAGTATGTGGGCTCAGTAGTTGTAGCCTCTCTAGTTGGGTTTAGTTACCCTGCAGCGTGTGGGATCTTAGTTTCCCAACCAGGGATTGAATCTGCATCCCCTGCATTGGAAGACATATTCTTAACCACTGGACCACCAGGAGAGTCCCAAGAATGAGAATTTAAAGAGAATATTCTTTTAAATCTTCTTTCCACTGACTGTGTCTTAAGTTAGGCCCTCATCAGCTTTCACGTGAATCCTTTCAACATCTTCAGGACCAACTGCCCGTTCTTACCCTCACTGAAGTTTATTTATGAGACACTTGTTATTACATTATTTCTTACAAAAATTTGGCTGGCTTCCTACTGATCACAGGATAGAGTCCAACTCCAAAATGTAGATAACATAGAGGGTGCTTCATGATTTAATCTTACTAGCTTCATACTTTTCTCTTGTCAATCACCAGGTATATTAGCCAGCTAATGCTGTGTAATAGCAGCTCTCCAAATCTAGTGGCTTATGACAGTATTATTATAGCTCTCACATCTCTGAATTGGCTGGAGTTATCTGATCTAAGCTGAACTTGAATATGGGTCTGTGAGTCTAATTGTTCATGTATCAGTGGGTCAACTGGAGGCTTTAACTGGAGCAGCTCTGCCCCTGAGTAACATGTAGAGCAGGCTCATCCATGCATGTTTTCACCCCGAACTCATTGGTTTGACCAGGCATGCCTTTCTCACAGTGACAGCAGAAGCTCAGGAGAGTAAAATGCAGGACCTCTTGAGCTCTGGGCTTGGAATTGGCCAATCATTACTTGTGCCAAGTAATGGCACAAGTCGTGAAGGTTCATTCTGAGCCATTGTGTCATGAGGAAGCCTGGCAAGTCTATTCTTGCTAAAACACCATTATGATACTTCTTGATCCTGTGACTCCTTTGGTCCTTCTCTCACTGATTCTGTGAGTCTTGCCAGTATTCCAGTGCCTCTCATATGACAAGAGCCTGTTTTTGATGCTTCGGACTGGGAATGTTGATAGAATCACTTGATGATTTGAGTAAGCTCCTTGCTTTCCCCCACAGATGAACTTCTTTGCTCCTAAAATTTTCAAAGTGGGAGGAGGGAAAGTAAGAATGTAGATAATGTGATACAAGTTCTAACAACTTCATATAAACCAGATGAATAGAATGATTTCGCTTTTGAACTGAAATCTGGCTGTCAGGAAAGCCATTTTAGAGAATCAGGTGAGCACACAGCCAAAAGACTTATTCCCATCCCTTGAAAGTAGATATGGGGGGTAGGAAGTTAAGGAGCTGGTGTGAATGTATCCTCCATCCTTACCCTGCTTATCTTTAGTAAGTGGCATGTGTGTGCCTGCCCCTTGGGGAAGAGAAAGGACCTAAAAATCTGCCCAAATAGTATTTTTCCACACTAAATGCGCATTGTATTCCAGACACATTTAGATCCTACTTTTCTATCATGCCTATTTTAAGGAAATGCCTTCAATTCTAAAAATATTTAATCTGTTCCCTCCTTGCCCTAACTCCAAATTTACTTTCTACCTCTCTTATGGCATGTATTATTGTTATTTACGTACATACCAGTACATTTGTCTGTCTAGGCTGTGAATACCTAAGTGATTGGAATCAAGTCTTACTTGTCTTTCTGTTTTTAGTAGGATGGATCAAATGAACGCTAAATGACCTGGAGGCAAGATTATTTATATTTTGTCTTTTTATTCCTTACATCACTTCACATAGTTCCTTAGACTTAAGAGTTAACTATAAATACATATTTGTCAAATGTTGTAAATAAAAATATGCTTACTCTTGGAGACCTGAATTTTATTATTGAAGAATTTATGTTATTAAATCATATGTGACATTAGACAGCTTTAAGAATATACTTGTGGACTCTGCTGAATCATTTCCACTCCTAGATCCATGTGAGAAAAGTTTGGAGGAGTTTGAATTTTGTATGGGGAATATATAACAGAAGTTGGACTATTGATTCTCCTTTATGGATGATATTAGTTATTCTTCATCTGAACTAAGGAAGACGTATACATTGCCTAAAATAAAAACAGTTTGGGTATTACTTATAGATTTATGTTTCTCAGGGGACTTACAGAATTTCCTGCCTTGGCTTTGCCTAGTAATAGGACAAAGAACCATGTTCTTGGTGTATCCTGCTTCAACTCTCTGCAAGTCTGTAGTTTTCAAATACTATAGTGCTTAGCATATGTCTTTTAAAGTTGCTGACATAGGTAATGAAATGTCAGATGATAATATTTCATGATATACAGGATAATTATGTGGGACAAAGAAAAGCGTATTAAGTATCACCCAGTATATATTGCTAATGCACATACTTTTTGTAAAGACCTAGCACAAAATACAACTTTTTATTGGGCTTTCTTAAGCAATATATATCTTTTAAAATAGCTAAGAAAAATTATGTAATTATAGGTAATAGGAAAGAAAACATATTATTACCTAAATAAAGGATGATAATTGCTTTGAGCTCTTGAAGTCTTGGGTTCTTTAGGAACTGCCATGAAATATCGGCAGAGTTAGAATTTAACCTTTGGTGCCTTTTAAAGTTACTTCTTTGTAATAAATCACCTCAAAATTTAGCAGTTTAAAACAATGTATATGTATTGTTTCAGTAGTTTCTGGGGGTCAGGAGCAGCTTAGCTAGATGACTCTGACTCCAGGTCATGAGACTGTGGTCAGGATCTTACTCTGTGTGTGTATATGTGTGTGTACGCTAAGTCACTTCAGTCGTGTCCAATTCTTTGCGACCCTATGGACTGTAACCAACCAGGCTTCTCTGCCCATGGGATTCTCCAGGCAAGAATACTAGCATGGGTTACCATACCCTCCTGCAGGGGATCTTCCCAACCCAGGAATTGAACCTGTGTCTCTTATGTCTCCTGTGTTGGCAGGCATGTTCTTTACCACTCATGCCACCTGGGAAGCCCCAAGACCTTGTTGGGGGCTGCCATTTGAAGACTTGATTGTTGGGGACTAAAGGATCTGGTTCCAGGATGCCTCAGTCACAAGACTGGCAGTTTGATGCGGGCTGTTGCCAAGAGACCTTGATTCTCTACCGTGTGGACCTCACCGTAGGACTGCTTAAGTGTCCTCGTGAGATGGCATCTGGCTTCCCCTAGAGCAAGTATTCTAAGAGAGAACAAGATTGGACTTGCAGAATCTTTTATGACATAGCCACATACTGTCATTTCCACTATAGCTTGTTAATGATACAAGTCTGCCATAGTCACTGAGGAGGAAGACTACTCAAGGGCATGATTACCAGCAGATGGAAATCACAGGGGACCATCTTGGACACAGGATAGCAGAGTCTGTTTGTAATAAGATTTGCGTATGGTGCTACGAATGTTTCTGATATTTATATTTATATGGCTGCCATTCAGGTTCTGTTTTTTTTTTTAATCATATTTTTTTAGAAGTGACAGTTTACTGAATACAGGGGTCAGCCATCCAGAACAATCCCATAAAGTGTTTAATTAAAGAAAAAGGCAAATGTGGTTAAGGATGAGTGCAAAACAGCTCTGGCACATTCTTGTGCCTGTGAGCAGGATTCTGCAGGCCAATGCCAGTAGGGTTTTGCCTGCAGGAAGCAAGAGAAAGTCAATGCAAATCAAGGCAGTTTCTCAAGAAAATAACCTGTGTGGACAAGTATTTGCTTAGGGCCATAAAAATGTCTTTTCTTTCCTTCTTTCTGAAACTTGAACTTCATAGTAAGTTATTTAAAGGCAGTGCACCTTGAGTAAGTGCTGATGAAACCATAAGTGGATACGAGGGAGAAACACACTTTGAGCCTCTATCTTGGCAGCCGGCTCATTTCGGGAGAGCTGGATCGCGTGGGGAAGGGTAGGGGGAAGTTGCTCTTCCCATCACTTTTTAAAGATGACTGAAAAACTACCGGGCCTGCCTAACAGGCCAGCGGAACACTGCTGCTTGTGTTACTGGTTCATCTGCTGGAAGCAGGTTAGGGAAAAAGCCCACAGTTTGTTTTGAATACCACCCAGCACACCTTGGGGCACAAAGCTCTGGTTTCAGTGTCTGTGACATGTGGGCTTCCTTCAGACTTTATTCGTCTTTCAGGTTCCTTCCAGCTCTGACGTTTTGGGTTCTAAGTTTGACACCACAGGTAGAAAGTGTTCTGAGAAACACATGAAAAACGTATCTAGGATTGTGAAGCTGGATTGCTCACAGCTTTATAAATTCTCAAGGTTTAAAGCGTGTGTTCATCACTGTGCCTGACCTTGTGTCAAATGAAGAACAATGCTAGTTGTTATAGTTTCTGACTCAGTTGGAGAGACAATGTAGAATTAATACTGCTCTTAGGTAAAAGGGGCTTCCCTGAAGGCTCAGTTGGTAAAGAATCCACCTGCAGTGCTGGAAACCCAAGTTCAATCCCAAGATGGAGAAGGAAATGGCAACCCACTCCAGTATTCTTGCCTGAAAAATTCCGTGGACGGAGGAGCCTGGTGGGGTACAGTCCATGGGATCACCAAGAGTTGGATGCGACTGAGCAACAAATAAACACTTAGGCAAAATACTAATCATATTTCTTTAAAAAATTATCTTTGCTTTTCTTTTTAGGCCTACATTCAAAATTTCTGATTCAAGGCAATTTTTATATCTTAGTTTTTTAGTGTTCCTCACATGTGATAGTTTATATTTTTGTTGCTTTTTGTGTTTTTTTTTCCTTTTCTCATTTTCTAAATTTGTTTTTGTGAATTGATTTTACGTCTAAATAATATTATTTCTAATACTTTTGCAATAGATTCTTTCAGGGTTTCTAGCCATATAGTCATGTCCTCTTCAATGCTCAGTAATTCAGTTAAATTATTTCTTATAATTTTATGTTTATTTCATATCTGGAATTTATTTTGTGTTTTTATTTCAATGTTAACAGTAATAGGTATTATTACATATATGATATTTTTTGTTTTCATGCATTATTTCATTTATTCCTAAGGATAAACATAAGAGGTATGCACTATTATTATCTCCATTTTACAAAACCAAGGCCTGGAGAGATTAAGTAACTCATTCAAGTCTGCCCTAAGGTGTTTGGGTTAACACTTGAAGCAACTTTTGACTTCAAAGTATGTGTGCTCAACCAGCTTATCACAGTGCCTTCCCATGGGATTGTCTCTTGAGACTACCATGGTAGTAACTCTTATCTGTTACCTCCACATCAGTTTCTGTTACTGAAGTTTAGATCTAACACTAACAAAACTGATGTTAATAAATCGTTGTTTTTATATTACATGTCTTTAAAAAATGTCAAATGTGATTTTTATTTCTGTTGAATTTACTACAATATAGACAAAAGAAGTTCTTTTGTCATTGGATAATGTCTTAGAACTATCAGGTATAAATTTTATTGCTATATTAGGAAGTGTCAAAGAAGCAGGGAATATTTTCAAGTGCTCATCAAACCCAATCCTTTTTTTTTTAACATTGAGGTGAAATTCACATAAAATAAACCATCTTGAAGTGTACAGTTCAGTGGCATCTAGTACATTTACAGTGTTGAGTAACTATCACCCACATCTGGTTCCAAAATGATTTCATTATCCCCAAAGGATATATACCACATACATGAAACGGTCACTCCCCATCAATTGCCCTCCCTCCAGCCCCTGGGGGCCGCAAGTTGATTTTCTGTCTCAATGGATATACCTCTTCTGGATGTTTCATATAAATAGAATCATGAAATATATGACCTTTTGTGTCTGGTGTCTTTCAATTAGCATAATAATTTTGAGGTTCTTTTATGTTGTGACATATGTTAGTATGTCGCTTCTTTTTTTGGCTGAATAGTATTCCATTCTATTTATAGACATTCAGCTTATTTCTACTTTTTGGCTATTGTGAATAGTGTTACTATGAATATTGATGTACAAATATACTTTGCCAAGATGCCTTCTTTCTAAATATGCTGATTAGTTTGATTTGCAAATATTTTAATTTGGATTTTTGCATTTATGTTTACAAGTGATATAAGCTGTAGGTTTCTTTAATAAGATGTTTTTATCCATCTTTGACATTTTTATGCTATCTACATTAAATATGTTGAGAGATTTCTTTTTTTATCATGAAATATTTTAATTGTAGAATAAATACTCAACACTCAGATTTTTTAAAATATATTTATTTTTACCACATTTACTTCAGACTGTTTAAATAAATATGAAATTCCAAGTGAAGTAGCACCTCCTTTTGTATCTCTTTCCAGTAATTCTCTTCCACCTCAGATGTGAATGGTGTCCTGAATTTGATGTTTGTTATCATGTTTTTATATTTTAATGGTGTCTTTATAAACTTAAAAGGTTGTGAAGAATTTTTGTAGTTGTTCATATTTCAAATTAACTGTTTAGTTATTAAATTAAAAAAAATAGTCTCTGGAGCCACATAGTCTTTGTTTGAAATTTCCAACTGTAATAGTGTACTTTTTTAATTTCTGTTTTTAGTTCCTTTAGTTTTTGTTTTATGCCCTTTGAAGCTTTGTCATCAGTGCATGCTATTATGTTTTCTGAGAGATTTGACTCTCTTTTTTTATGATGCAGTGGTCCTGTTTTTCTTTTTAATACTTCTTGTTTTGAAGTCTGCCCTGTCTAATGTTAATATGACCAGTTCTGTTTTATCTTAGTATTTTCATGTTTTATTTTCCTTCATCCTTTTGCCTTTAACCTATCTGTGTCTTTATACTTAAAGTAGGTTTCCCATAGCAGTCATATAGTAGGATCTTGTTTTTTCTGCAGTGTGACAGTCTTTGTCTTTTAATTTGAATATTTAGCACTATTTACATGCAGTTATTGAAATGAAAGTGCGAGTGTTAGTCGCTAAGTCGTGTCCAACTCTTTGCGATCCCATGGACTATAGCCCACCAGGCTACTGTGTCCATGGATTCTCCAGGCAAGAATACTGGAGTGGGTTGCCATTTCCTTCTCCAGTGGACCTTCCTGATCCAGGGATCGAACCCATGTCTCCTGTACTGCAGGTGGATTCTTTAGCATTGAGCCACCAAACAGTCATTATCGATATTTATATTTTATACACATTATATATATAAATTATATGTTTTTAAAGACTTTATATATATAAATTATAAAGATATTTATATCTTGCTATTTGGTTTCTATTTTTTGCATTTGTTGTTTGCCCCCCTTTTCTGCTTTACCTGCCCCCCCTTTTTTTAAAGCCTTTCATGCTATTTTATATTGTTAGCTTACTTACCTTTTTGTTTTATTGTTTTAGTGGATGCTATGGGATTTACTGGAGCAGGAAATGGCAACCCACTCCATTATTCTTGCCTGGAGAGTCCTGTGGATGGAAGAGCCTGGTGGGCTGCTGTCCATGGAGTCGCACAGAGTCGGACACGACTGAAGTGATTTAGCATGCATGCATGCATTGGAGAAGGAAATGGCAACCCACTCGAGTATTCTTGCCTGGAGAATCCCAGGGATGGAGGAGCCTGTTTGGCTGCCATTTATGGGGTCGTACAGAGCCAGACATGACTGAAGTGACTTAGCAGCAGCAGCAGTATGGGATTTACAATAAGTATATCTAACTTATTCCACTGAATAGTGTATAGTATAAGAAGCGTAGAGATGTATACTTCCTTTTCCATTCTCCTATTATTGTTATCTCATTAGTGCATACTTCACTTCTATATATGTTATAAATCTCAAAATGTATCATTTTTAAATAGTCTTATTATATTTTAAAAACCTCAAAATGGGAAAGTATCTTTTTTATTTACCTGCTTTTAAAATCATTTTATCATTTATTTTCACTGTATGCATTCAAGTTTTGTTCCTTCTGCTTGAAGAATTTCCTTTAACATTTCTTGTAATGCAGTTTTGATGGCAATCAAACTTTTCACCTTTTGATTGCTGCAAAAGTATTTCACCTTCAGTTTTAAAAGATATTTTTGCTGGATATGGAATTCTGTGTGGAGAGTTGTTTTCTTTCTGTACCAGTACTCTAAATTTGTTGCTTCATTGTCTTCTGTCTTGTATTGTTATGACAAGAAGCCTGCTGTGTTACCTTGTGGTAATTCTGTCTGTCTATCTGCCTGTATGCTCAGTTGTGTTTGATTCTTTGTAACCCCATGGACTGTAGCCCACCAGCTTCCTTTGTTCATGGAATTTTCCAGGGAAGAACACTGGAGTGGGTTGCCATACCCTTCTCCAGGGAATCGTCCTGATTCAGGGATCGAATCCATGTCTCTTGCATCTGCTGTGTTGGCAGGTGAATTCTTTACTACTGAGCCTCTTGGGAATTAGTTGCCATAATTTTTTGTGTCTTTGTAATTAATGTATCTCTGGATGCTTCTAGGATTTTTTCCCTTTATTACTTTTTTTTTCATTTTGATGATAATGTGTTTGTTGTATATTTTTGCTTACAGTTGATGGAGCTTTCTGTACTGGGGGTTTATAGTGATCATCAAATTTAGAAAAAATCTGGCTATTTTTGTACAAATATTTTCTGCTCTCTTCACACTCTGCTTTCTGTGACTCTAATTAAATATATGTTAGTGTGATTGTTTTGTTAATTTTGTTTTGGTTTTTATTTCTCTCTGTGATTTATTTTGTGTGATTTCTATTGCTGTGTCTTCAGGTTAGCTGATCTTTTCTTCTACAATATTTTCTCTGATTTTCATGCCACTCAGTGGAAATTTTATCTCAGGTAGTAGACAGTTTATCTAGTCATTCCATTTGATTCTGTCTTTAGCCTACATTTGCTCCTCATTATGTTTACATCTTTGAAAATTTATAATATTTGTATTAGAAGTTTCATGATTCTTACCTCTTAATTTCAATGTCTGTGTCATTTCTGGGTCTTTTTCTGTTGATTTTTCTTCTGGTTATGTGTTACATACTCATGCTTCTTCATATAAGTAGTAACTTTTGATTAGGTGTTGAACATTGTGAATTTTCCATTGTAGAGTACTGGATTTTGTTGTTTCCCTTTAAAAAGATCTGGACTTTGTTCTGTTAGGCAGTTAAGCTACTTGAAGATCAGCTTGATCTTTTAAAGTATTTATTTTAAGATTTTTTTAATGTCCAAAGAAGTTTTTACTCTAGGGCTACTATATGGTCCATCTGAGACTTGTAATGAATGTACCATATATTCCGAATGTCTAATGGGAGATCTGATGATTCCTAGCATTCTGTGGAGGCAACCCACTCCAGTATTCTTGCCTGGAGAATCCCATGGACAGAGGAGCCTGGTAGGCTACAGTTCATGGGATCACAAGAGTCAGACACAGCTTAGCTCTTTCTTTCCTTGGTGACTCAGACAGTAAAGAGTTTGCCTGCAGTGTGACCTGGGTTCGATTCCTGAGTTGCGGAGATCCCCTGGAGAAGGAAATGGCAACCGACTCCAGTATTCTTGCCTGTAAAATTCCATGGGCAGAGGAGCCTGGCAGGCTAGTACTTGGGGTTACAAAGAGTCCGACACGACTGAGCGAGCACTGTGTGAAGTCTGGGAATTACAACTTCATCTTTTTGGTGATTGCTTTTTTCCCCCCTGGCAGTTTTTCTTTGTTTGGCCTCATGGATTTCACCATTTTACTGAGCAGATTGATATTCAGCCTAAGACTCAAGGATTCTATTGCAGATTTCTGGAGCTGTTTATCTGTGCAGATCCCTCCTCTCCATACTGTGTCCTACAAATTCTACCCTCTTTGTCTCCCTTCTCTAATTTCTGTCTCTGCAACTCAGTGATGTTCCTGGGCTCTGTGTGATTTCTCTCTCCTTGTGTTGTGGGCTAAAAATTGTGTGAGGCAGAAATGTGGGGTGATTTAGCTCATGACGTTTTTTGTTTCCATTCCTTTAGCCATTATAGTCTTGCACTGCCTGTTGTCCAGCCCTAAAAGAGTTGTCTTTATATTTTGTCTGGTTTTATAGTTATTTATGACAAGAGGGCAGAAGTATAAGTCAGTAACCTCAGTTGCATCTTTCTAACGAAGCAAAGGAAAGGTAGAAAAGCAGCATTTTAAAGTACAAAGAACGTTCATATTTTGCTACTGACATTCCTGAAAGTCCAGAGGAGAAAGGGGCCTTAAAAAGTCATGAATGTCCATTTTAAGGATGATAAAACTGAAGTAAAGGGAAACAAGATAACTTGCCTGCTGCTGTCTGGTGTGTGACTGTGCAGTTTGGACAGAAGCTGGGTCTCTTCGTTCCTGTTCATTGTTAGACCTTGTGGTGTGCTGGCTTCTTACCACTTCAGCTGGGTTGAGGGTATATCATAGCAGTTAGCATTAGTAATGAGGAAAATGACACTAGCAGTTCTACCCATTAACGTTTAAAGTATATTTATATTCCTTCTTGTTCTTGGTTAGGTTACGTTTTACTTTTGATTTTAAATTTCTTATGCAGCCATTTAAGAGCAGTGATTTATAGTATCTGATTTAATATTACCTAATTGTTTTATTAAGCCTGATGATATATCTATAGAGGTTAGTAATTTAAAAAGTCTTAAATTGAAATGATAGATAACATATTTTTATCATGTCTTTGATTCTGTCTTCTCATTTATTATATTATACTGACTAGCATTTTATTGCATTGAATAATATGCCTCAGTGATCTTTAAAACTGATATTATTAACTTACATTACCGTATGTAAAATAGATAGCCAATGGGAATTTGCTGTCTGTCTCAGGAAACTCAAACAGGGATTCTGTATCAGTCTAGAGGGGTGGGTGAGATGGGGAGGGAGATGGGAGGGAGGTTCAAAAGGGAGGGGCTATAGGTATACCTATGGTTGATTCATGTAGAGGTTTGACAGAAAACAACAAAATTCTGTAAAGCAATTATCCTTCAATTAAAAGATAAATAAATTTTAAAAATTGACATTATTTTAACTGTTTTCTTTTCCTCCTTCAAGGATATTTCTTTAATGGGAAAAACGTATGGGCAGAAAGCATCTCAAATACAAGCAGAGCAAGGACCACAGATAAGTATTAAGGAAACTCAAATGGTAATGTGTTTAATAAATATTCTCCTCACCTATTTTAAAGTAATAGTCTGCTTCTGTTGCTTTAATGTTTTATCTAGAAAATTAAAAAAAAATCTCCTCTGATTTAGTTTAGAGGCTTGTTTAACTGTAAACACATCTAATCTAATGCCCTATGGAGAGTCTTGGCTGTTTTGATTCACCATTGTTGCCTGTCATAGATGTTCTCTGGTAAGGCTCAGAACTCTTCAGAAAGAAAAGATTTTTTAACAGTTCTTCTGCTCTAAACACATTTATATCTAGAAAGTAGTTGGAGAAATGTAAAGTTTTTAGTTTTTAAGAAAGCATCCCCTTATTCTTTATTTAGCTGGAAGAATTGTGAAAAGCACCAACAAGAGGAGCATTTTGTAGAGAAATATGGACACTTGGTGACAGAAGTTTGTTTCAGAAATAGAACTTTCTTTTCATCCATCACTGGCAAAATACTTATGGGATTCAAAGCAATCTGGAGCACATTCCCTGTGAATGGGAAATGTCTCCCTGTGTATAGAAACCCACATTTACATGAAATAAACAATGGCATAATGATCACTATTTTACAGAGGATTCATAAGATGATATCCTTAGATAACAAGCTCCTTTAGTTCCTGAAAATATGATTCTGCATACATAAAAATTTAGATCACAGTTGTTTTTAGGATATCATGATTAGAAAATGTACTAAATCTTTTCACAAAAATCATGAATCTTATAACTTTAGAGTTACTGCAAGAGGTTGACTGCTAGAGTTTGAGCTGCTTCTGGGTTGAGATCATGCATTTTTCCCCTTTGTAGTCTCATCATGTGTCTCAATACCCAGCATGTGAGGCGCTAGTGTGTGGAATAAGTCAATTCTGAAGCCTTATCACATATGCTATGGGCTTCAAACTGACATTTAGGGTAGCTGCCTCTAGGTGACACCATTTACAGGTAGATGTCAGACCTGTAAGCGTGTAACAGGTATAGAAAACTGAGACTGCAAGATCACTTAGATTCAGAAAATTAGAAATATTCATTCATAGAATAAACTTGACATAATACCATTCACTGAATATTCATATAAAGTAAGAGAAAAGATTATTCCATTTTGAAGGAAGTTGTGAAAAAGGCTAGTTTCAGATACTTAGCTTATACATCATCTTGATTGTTTAAAATAAAGGTTTAAACAAAAATATAAATTGTTTTGTAATTCTGTAGGAACCATACCCTCAGCTTTGACATTTATAAGCAATCTCTGGACCTCTCCTGGCCACTGGTTTTTTAAGAGGAAGCTTACCACTTGTTTAGATCTTTTAAGTTTATGTTTTCTTTAGCTTTTATTAAATTTATCACTTCTTTATCTTTTAAGTTAATACCTAGCCATGGTAAAAAAAAAAAAAGCTTCTCTATGGTACCTTTAATTCCTAACACATTTTGGGGGTTCCTACTCTGTGTTTTGAACTGTGGTGTTGGAGAAGACTCTTGAGAGTCCCTTGGACTGCAAGGAGATCCAACAAGTCCATCCTAAAGGAGATCAGTCCTGGGTGTTCATTGGAAGGACTGATGTTGAAGCTGAAACTCCAATACTTTGGCCACCTCATGCGAAGAGTTGACTCATTGGAAAAGACCCTGATGCTGGGAAGGATTGGGGGCAGGAGGAGAAGGGGAAGACAGAGGATGAGATGGCTGGATGGCATCACCAACTCGATGGACATGGGTTTGGGTGGACTCCGGGAGTTGGTGATGGACAGGGAGGCCTGGCATGCTGCGGTTCATGGGGTTGCAAGGAGTTGGACGCGACTGAGCGACTGAACTGATACTGACTCTGTGTCAGAGGACAGAGCTCCATCTACTCATTCTGCCTACCCCTTAGACTTACTCTCAGTATGGCCTTGGGCAGGTTACTTAACTTCGTTATGCCTGTTTCTTCATCGCTAAAATGGGGCTGAGGACAGTTCCTCCTTCGTGGAGTTGAGGTGAAGATTAAGATTCTATGAGATAATGCGGCTATGTGTTGGCAGTTGTGATGGCCACTTAGATGGCTGTACTACAGGATGATGTGTGCTACAGTAGAGCAGGTCGCAGGGTAGTGATAAGAGCAGGAACGGCTTTGTGAGTCGCTGAGGCAGAGTCCTGAGACAGTCCCGTGCCCTTGGGGGATGGCCATCGCCCTCTCAAGCTTTTCTTCTCCATTTTCTGTTTGGGAGGGTGGCCCCTTCATGTGCCCAGTCTCCCCAGCCAGGTCCTGGGAATGTGTGCTGGGGAAGCCAGGAAGAGAAAGAGTGAAAAGAAAGGGAGCGATGAACAGTTGCAAAAGTTATGGCACATAAAGTGAGTGAGTTTGTTAGTGGTAGACAGTATAAGCCCGTAAGACATATTACCTTTCTCTATCTGCCATTTTATGGAGGGACTTTTTTTTAACCCTTTTCACCAGTGAGGAAGATGAGGTTAAAAAGGGTTAAATAATTTAACTGAGATTACGCATCTGTTAATAGACCCAGGACTTGAATTAAGTCCTATATAGATACAAAGCTCTGACTCCTCCAGTACCACTGAGTAGCTTGATAAAAACATGAGCTCCAGATTAAAATTACATTTCACAGAAGTAAATTTCTTTGTTTAGCTAGCCTTTCTTGCATAATAAAGACACTTAAAGAGTATTTGGTACTATTCGCCGTCTTTACCCCTTATTTGGACGACAGAGGATGAGATGGTTGGATGGCATCACTGACTCGATGGGCATGAGTTTGACCAGCCTCCAGGAGTTGGTGGTGGACAGGGAAAGCCTGGCGTGCTGCCGTCCATGGGGCTGCAAAGAGTCAGACATGACTGAGGGACTGAACTGAATTGAACTTATTATTATCAAATGAGTATGCCAGAGAGAAAAGAGATACAATTGCATTTTCAAGTCATTCTATAAAATTCAGATTCTGTGTAAATCAGACTGATTTTATCATCTATTAATTTGAGGCAGTGCTCATAATCCCAAATAATCTTGGTTTAAAATTGGAGAATACCCCAAATATGTCTATGGAGGTACTTTCTTTGAGGCTCAGTGAGATAGATATTAAGTAAGTGAGACATTTTTAAGAAACACAAAACAGGTGTAGAAATGATACTTTGTAAGAATTTTTCATTAGGGCTTGGCATGGAGCTGGGGTGTCTGGGTGGTCTTCTTGGGGCTCTGGGTCAGCCCTTCTCTGAGAGATTGAAGTCATGCTTCTACAAGAGCATTTGGCTAGCAGGAATCTCATTGTTTAGGACGAAAGAACCTCAGACTGGGGAGAGGTTGGATATTTCAATCGGCTTGATTCTGTGTGAGTGTGGGCAAGAACCAGGTTAAGATTAGAGTCTTGTTATTTCCTTAGAGTTGTTGCATCATACATGTGGGGTAGCAATATTTTTTGAGACAAGGGCCAAGGAAAATAATTTGCCGAGCTTCACATTTTTCTTAAGTTCAGTGTGAGTTTCTCTTTCTGTCTTTCAGAGGAAGTTTCTTATTTCTGCTTAATTTCAATCATGCATTTTTCATGATCAGTTTGTTGTCATAGAGAAAACATTGCGTAACTTAAAACTTTGGAAGGACCAATAAGAAGAGCGTGTTTGTGCATTTATGTTTCCCAACAGAATGTGGTTGAGAAGCTTCCTGAAAGTATATCAAGTATTTTCCAGATTGAACAAGAGGATGTATTGGAATGGGGAACCTCAGATGCAGAAAGCATATTATTTAAACCTCAGGAAACTTCGGAAGTTCAGTCAGCAAATGAATCAAGTAAACCTTTGGAAGGCACACAGCCCATAGGTGATTCAAAAATAACCAAGCGAATGTCTTTAAAGGTAAAGCACCACTTACGTTGGAAACAAAGTTGTGAGAATTGAGAATGTAGAAGTGTGAAGATATGGCTCAGCACCGGTCAAGGTTTGTGAAGGGGTTCATCCTGAAAAACAGCCTTTCATGTGGAGTTGCTCATCTGGGAAAAAAGGACTTCTGTTTTTTGCGAACTTCTAGTCTCAAACCTAATTGCAGCTCTGGGGAGAGAAGAAAGATTTTTAAGGAAAAAAGGAACCTTGGGGCTTTCAGAAACTGACCAAATGTTGTCTTGTTACCATCTTGAGAGAGTCAAGAACTATAGCCTGGGGATCAGGACAGGGTGAATTTTATAACCTTTGCCCCATTTAGGTTTCCCCTACTCGCTGTGTCTTTTCCTACTGTGAGAATTTTATTTTATTTATAATTTTCATTATTTTACAACATTTGTTTATTGCCTGATTATTATTTGCTTGGTGTGTTTCCTTGAGTCATTTTTTTGATTTAAATAAATGACAGGAATGAGTTATTTAGGAATTTGAGTTTATTTAAGAATAGATAATTAATAATAAGCCTTAGATTTCCCAGGTGGTGCTCGTGGTGAAGAACCTGCCTGCCAGTGCAGGAGACATAAAAGACGTGGGTTCAATCCCTGGGTCAGGAAGACCCCCTGGAGAAGGAGATGGCAACCTGCTCCAGTATTCTTGCATGGAGAATCCCATGGACAAAGGAGACTGGCAGGCTACAGCCCATAGGGTTTCAAAGAGTTGGACATGACTGAAGCAACTTAGTGCATTTAAGGATAGCTATATTATTATTAGGATTTTTTTAGAAAGCCACTTGTTCTTGACCCGCAGCGTATTATCTTGATATTATCTCCTGCAGTCTTCTCTGGTTCAGATGGATACCCCTTCTTGGGTAAATACTCCTTTTAGTCGGTCCCTCTCCTTCCGGGTTCCTCTCTCCCCGCCACCAACCATGATCCTGCTGCTGTGTGTCACGTGGGCAACTGGCCATTGCCAGCTCTTTGACTTTCACCTCAAACGCCCAACTCTGAAACCTTAGATTTTTCTGTCTCCTTACTGTCTTCTTGCCTTTCACAAAATACTCAGTCTCCAAGGCCTAGATTCCTCCTAAACATAATTGCTTATAACCTTTTCTTCTCTTTTCCAGTTGACCTTCTCTCTGGATTAGTATCATTGCCTTTTGGCTTTTATTCATTTCTCAAGTCCTATTTTCTTAGGATCATCCGGCATGATATTAGCATATGGATCTTCCCACAATAATAGATAATAAGGAAAATCCATAAGTAATAGGGGACCAGAGAAAATCTGCCACTGCTGTGATTGGTGACTGATTTATCATACATCATGCTGTCTTCCTAAGCTCACACTGGGTATATGAAGTGAAGCCTGCCAAGGCTGAGTGAGCCCTCTCAATGATAACTACCCTATGTTAGGCCGATACCTTCTAGGTGTGGAGAACTTAAAAAGCATCTTTAAAAATGATGATGTCTTACCGAAAAACTGTTAGGCTGGTGGTCACACGTGATGTTTTTTACCCATTCTCCCACCTGAAAATTGGGACTTTGGATATAAAATGTGGCATGAGGGGCAAATGGTTACTTAGTAAGTGTGTCAAAGAATGAAATGGATTTTTTGGACAATGATTTCACCATCATGACCTGTGAGGAATTTAAATCTTGCATTGAAAAAAGTCCCTTAATGTTCATTCTTTTGATTTGCTGTGGCAGCTATTAAATGTCATGAAAAAATGTGCAAAATTATTTATTTTTGGTAAAAACACTCACTTCCTAAGGTAACTAGAGTTTACTGAGTGTTTACCATGTTCCGGCCACTTTGCTAAGTGTTTTACACGTTTTCTTTTTTTCTCCTGACAACAACCCTATCATATGCCTCTCATTTTAGAGTTGAAAAAACTGAGTCATGGAGAAGGAAATAGCTTTCCCAGGTACAGCCATATGGCTAAGATGCAGAGGTAAGACTTGAGCTGAGGTGGTCTAATTCTGGAGCCTTCGCTCTTCACCTCTTTCCAGCGCTGGCCATTCATAGCAACAGCTAACAGGTGACTCATAGTGGTGAAGATGACTGTGGCCAGGGCGCTCCTCACTTAACGGGGAGGGATAGTTTGATGAGAGAGGCTCAGAGAACAGATTCAGAGGGTTCTAACCTGAAACCAGAAGTGTTTCAAAAGGAGGAGAAGAGAATGTCTGAGAAGACTTTGATGGTTTATTGTTGTGGGACACATCAGAAAAGCCAGAGAAAGGAGAGCTGGAAGTTTTCTGACTCATCCCAGATCTTACAAGGTGACAAATCTTCACCTTGTATTCCTTTTATTTGCGATAACATCTCAAGATCAGTTAGTCTCCATGAACTTTACCCTGTTTGGACATCTGAGGCTGTAAAGTTAGTCTCCAGCATCTCTGGCACAGGAATGAGGAACAGTGTATTCCAGCCAGCCAGGCCAGACTGGAGACACAAGGAAACCTCTTCTACATTGCTCAGAGAAGTAGCCTGGAGCTGTGATAAAGGAACAAAGCAGGATTTGCACTGCTCAACTACACGCCAGATGGTCTCATTCAGCCAAAAAAAAAAAAAAAAAAAAAAAAGGATAGAATTTAATCAGTTCTTACTTTACTGACCATTTCTACCCTTAGAAGCTTATTAGTATAGTAAAGATTGAGGACTCTGATCTGAGCCATGACCAACAAAAAGAAATTAGATAATAGTGACTCTGATGAAATGACAGACAAAAGAACCTGTGAGAGGATCGTTGAACATCTTAGGAAGGAAAAGATCAAAAGTTTGTAAAACAAACAAAAAAATATATATATAGCTAGCATGTATCTCAAAATTCTAAATAGAAGGAAGAGATGTGGCATACCCCCAATTTTCCCCAATTTTTACAAAATAATTTTGAGTGATCTATTACATTCAGAGTTTTAAAAATACACAGAAAATGAAAAGAAGAAATACATATCCATAGATAAACATAAAAGTGGCATGTGGCTATAACAATTATATCAGGAGGGCTAAGATCCAAAGTAGGTTGAGGCCTGTGAATAATGCAAAGACTAAGAAAGTTTTTGTGTGTGTGTGTGTGTGTGTTAGTTTTTGGAGCAAAGAGAGAAAAAAGGAAGGATAACCTTGTCATTATGGATGAATAGAGTGATGACAACAGATGACAGATCAGTCTTAATTTATTTTTGGGAAAAGGTTGAGGTTTTAAATAAACAGAGCTATGTCAAAGAGAAAGGGAAGCTGATAAAATTGTACTTTGCTTCTCTTAAATCTGACAAGGAGAATGATCCTTAATTTAGAGAGAAGAAAAAAAGAACTGATAAAAGAAACTTGAAGCCCAAGATTGGTAAAGATTTTGAGTTAACTTGGACATCTGATCCTGTTGGCTCAGAGAGGTGGGTTTAAGCCTGCTGTGTCTCTGTCAGCAGCAACTTTGAGGAGCTGCTGGCGTGGGAGAGGTGCTAGGAACCTGGAAACAGGCAACTGCAAATCCTGAGTTTTGTTGTTGTTTTTTTTTAGGGATAAGAGTTATGGTTTCTGCAGTGTATGCATTGATCTTGGATAAAGATCTGAAATGGTTAAATGAATCATTAAAATAATTATGTTTGAACTCTTATAAAAAGGAGCCAGCATGTGTTCCCTAAAGGCAAGCCATGGGAGAACAACCTTGTTATTGTTACTATTATTTTTTGAGAATTACTAGACTGAACACAAGAAAAGTGTCATACGTGGGGGTCAACACAAGAGTATCATGGGGAAGAGCCCAGCACATCAGAAAGCTCAATAAACATTAGTTATTGTTACCATCCTTTGGATTTCAACAATCCATTTAGCCTCCTGATGACAGTTTTGTAGACAAGAACTACACCTTGGTGAGCTGCCAGCTGGACTTATGAGCAGTTATGCAAAGGACGCACGATTAGTCATGAAAGTCCCTAGTGGGCTGTCACAGGGTTGTGTCTAATTCAGCGTTATTTTTTAATACTTTGGATGAGAATATGGAAGATGTACTGAGTGGATTTGCAGATAATGTCCAAAACGTGACAGGTAATATTTGCTTGCTCAGATGCAATTTAACTGGGATAAATGCACGTATGATTCTTTCCTTGACTCCACAGACTAAGTGTGCAGCATGACGTAGAGCGGATGTGGGAAAGGTTTCAGGGTTTTAAGTTATGATTCATCTTTGTGTCAGGAAGATACGTGCAGTCTTAAGTTGCATTGATTGACAATTACCCTAACAGAAGATCCTCCTTCTGCTGGTGGGTCTGATCACGTGTGTGTGCTGTGCTGTCACTTCAGTCATGTCTCACTTCTGCGACACTCCGGACTCCAGCCCTCCAGGCTCCTCTGTCCATGGGATTCTCTGGAGTGGCTTGCCATGCCCTCCTCCAGGGGACCTTTCCAACCCAGAAATTGAACCCACGTCTCTTCTATCTCCTGCATTGGCAGGTGGCTCTTTACCACTAGCGCCACCTGGAAAGCCCTCAGACCTGAGCACATCACACCTCAGATACTGTGTTCGAACCTGGGAGTCCAACCCCAGGAGAGGCACTGACAAATTGGAGACCATTTGGAAGAAAGAAATCAGGATGACAAAGAAGAGGGTTGCAAAAACATGTCGCTGGAGGTAGAGTTGGAGGGACTGGGATGCTTATCGCCGCGGGGTGGTGGTGGTGGTGAGTGGGTGGGAAGTGGGAAAGCAGGCCCGGGGGAGCCAGCTGTGTTCAGATATTTGTCTGTCACGTGGAAGAGAGCCAGATTGTGCCTGTATGAGCCTGAGGATTGAATTGAGACTGGTGGATGAAAGTTGTAGGCTCAATGATAATAATTCATCATCATTTCCCTACCCATTGTCAAGTCAGGACGGATGGCCTTTGGTGGACACTAGAGAGGAAATTCAAACGTGCACTTGTTGGTGAGATGGAATACCCCGTACTCTGAATTTCCCTTATTCATTATCATTTTCTTACCCAAGACATTGCAATAACTCTCTCCTTATGACTGCAGTGAGCCTAAACCCGCGGCCTCATTTATAAGGACCTCCCTTTCCCTTTACTTGGCCTCCTTCTACTTATTCAGTCACTCTCTGCTTTCCTCAAGGAAAACCTCCCTGCTTTCTTTCTGAAATCTAGTCTCCAAAAAGTACAGAGCAACCCACAGAGAAAAATATCTTTAAATGAACTACTGCTGTGAATTCTGCAAATTTCCTAAGGAATCTAGGGAAACAACACTCCTAATATCTATAATGATTAAAAAGCGGTTATTTAAGAAACAGAAATGCATTTGACTTTTCCCAAACAGTAGAAACAGAAAACAGTATAACTGTAAGAAGTATAAATTGGTAAACATTGCTCAAAATAGTTCTATAAAGCATCAAAGTTCATTTTGGCTTGTGCTTGCAAGCACCAGTCATGCCCAACTTTGGGGCTGAAGGTAAGTTTTATTAAAAATACTAATCAAGAAGAGTAGATTTATGAAGGGAAAAATCTTATATTTTTTCTTTAGTAGTTTTAAGGCAACAAATAGACTATTAAATAATTATGGTACTAATATTTTTATTGCTGTGAAGGTGTAAAATTAAGTTATGTGTTATGATAAAATTTAGGAAAAAATTTAGGGAAAAATATCAACACCTCCTTTAGGATTTATAGTCTAAAATATATATAGAAATCAGGAGTTGAAAAATAACATGGAACATCAAATATGAGAGAAAGATCTAACTTGTGGTTCCAGCTTTCCTTAACAGCACACTTTGTGTTTTTTTCCAAGGTGAAATCATCAGAATTGTTGCAAATCAAAGGAAAAGAAGTTAAGCGAAGGCGAAAAAGTAGATTTGGAGTTACACCACAGAGACAAAAAAAGATTTCAAAACCCATGTGTGATCAAAAACTACCTAAAAAAAAGTAACTTCCTTAACTATACACATTTTATTGTCTGAAGAGAAATTATTCAGTAGTACTGATACCTAAAACTGTGTTTGTAAAGGAAGATTAAATGTTTTAGAAATTCACATATGAGATCCAACTTAAACCTTCTCACAGGAAGAGTTGGTGGCAGCTAGTACAGTAGGATATATATATTGTGATCCACACTTCTTTCTACTTCTTTTTTTTTGATCAGTGTACTTAGTAATGACAAAGCAACAGCTAGAATAAAAATAACTCTTTGAGAGACAAAAAATAATTTAATGTTAACATGTGAGATTTGGTATTTTTGGTCACTGAAGTGCCTAATTTGGATTAACTGCTCATTATATTGGTTAATTTTGTTATGATAAAATAACAGACAACCCCCTACAAAATGTCCATAGGCCAGTCAATTTGGAAATTTAGATGGCCTTACTTTTCTCTACTATAATTTTATAATTCATTCCCACGCCTCACTTTCAGTGGGGTTTCTTATTACACAGGGGTGCAACCACAATTTTGAATAATAGTGTGTAAATGCAATTTAGGTTTATGGTTTATCTTTTGCCAGTCATCTTGATGCAGCTTATTTTCTCTTTATTTTTCCACTAGGTTTTTATGGGTTGGTTTGTTCTAGATTCTTCTTCATTTAACTCTTTATGGGGGGCTTAAAGAAGCTTTAATTATTAGCTTTTGTTGTTGCTTAGGGCACTGAAAGGTGTGCAGGACATGGAAGACAACCTTTTTATGGCCAGCCTAAACTTTGTAAATGGATAATACTCACAATTTAGTAGCTGAGAGTAGACTCACAGGAAAAGAATTCCAAAGTTTATGAAAGAGTCAAATTGGCATTTAAGTGACCCTGTACATGCCATTGCTTATCTGCATTGCTTTAAGCTCATTTAGTTAGCAAGATTATGTATTAAAACAAATAGTGACAGCAGACAACAAGTATTTTACCTTCAATAAATAGTTACTGTCAGATTATCAATGAAGCAGAAACGTCTTGATTTTTTTTCCCCCTAAAAACCCTTGCATTTAGTGCATTAGACAAAGTAGTGTGGCCACACACAGAGGCAGAGCCTTTTCTTTTTTATGTCTTAGTGTTTCAAAGAATGACAAATAGTCCTGTTAAAGGAGAGCGTGCTATAAAAACACACAGCCTTTCTTGAGCATGCCAAAAATATTTGTAGATCTTTTTGATATGTATATATGTGTATAGTACTGTGTTAATTCATTAAAACTGAAATTAGAAATCTCCATTATAAAGAACTAAGACTGTGATGCAAAGGAATAAAAATCTGATATTTAAAAAGTTTATATGAATAGAAGAGAATTTTGGAAAATCGTTTATTCACTGCTCTTTTTTCCTTAATCAGTTTTTTATCTGACTTTTCTCACCAGTGACTAGCTTTCCAATTGAATTGTTTTCTTAGGAATTTGGCCATCTCTTGAAAACATAGTGTTTTTTAGCTCAGTAACCAAGGGAGATTCACTTGCAGATCTATATTATTAAAAGCGTGATGGGAACATAGGAATTCAGATTGGTTCTGATGCTTTTTTTAAGTAAAAAGTATCTGTAACGTAATCTCAAGAACATTCCACTAGCCAAGACCTGTCCCAGATAGAACGAAGATGTAGGCGAGCATGACATCAGAACCCACCTTTTTCTCTCTTTTTTCCCCAGTCCTTCCTTAGGAACCCTGAGTTTCTTAGGGATCCTCGGCTTCTTGGAGACCCATTTTCAAATCCCTGAGTTATATGTCTTTGTTCCAGACATTTCCAAATGCTTTAGATTTTCCTCTCTTTTCCTCTGTCACTTAAGCATGTACACATTTCAAGTCCTGTTTTTGTTGGGCCCTATACTGTTTTGGAAATGACATAAACCACTCTCTATTAGTGATTCAATAATGTACATGTGATGCCTAGCAATGGGTTAGGTGTTGTGCAGTGCAAATTAGTAACAGCAGTAAACATAAGCGAGCGTTTCTTGAGATTTCCAGAGACCAAGAAGTGTTACTGTTATGAATTTTTTATAAGGTAGGGGTTAAGAATTTTTGCTCTAACTTTTCAGAAGACCTTCAGAGAGGCCAATAGTAGTGCTTCCAGGTGTTAGAACTAGGCTTCTGATGCAGGCCCAGCTAACTATTTATACTATGCTACAATCCAGACTCATGGAATGGTCAGTGGATAGATCTGCATTAACCCGTTACATAAAGGGTCAGAACCGGGGGGACAGGAATAGAGCAATGAATGAAAAAAGATATTTGTAACAAAGAAAAAGAAAGTAAAGTTTGCAGAGAAGTTTGTCCTTGAGGTATTATTTGAAGAATATTTGAAAAAGTGAAAGTGTTGGTCACTCAGTCATGTCCAACTCTTTGCAACCTCTTGGACTGTAGCCCACTAGCCTCCTCTGTCCATGGGATTCTCCAGGCAAGAATACTGGAGTGGGTAGCAATTCCCTTCTCCAGGGGATCTTCCTGACCCAGGGATAGAACCTGGGTCTCCCACATTGCAGGCAGATTCTTTACTGTCTGAGACACCAGGAAAGCAGATAAAAAGTTAGGCAATATATCCATAACTGAAAGAACTGAGGGGGCTTTCTGGCCCTATGAATTGTCCTGGAGACAGCATCTGCCATATGAGATGGCACATAGACTTTAAATGCATTCATTCCTTTCTTAAAGCAGCTTTTCTCAGGATGCACTAATGTAATTCTCAACTTACCAAATGTTGTTATCCTCAGCTTACTGAGGTATAATGAAATTAATTGATTTGCTTATTGCCAAGTGATAACTTTGAACAGGATTTGAACAGAGGCATTCTTAACCACTGTGCTGAAAGTAGGGCCAGATGCTAGGAGCCTTGAAACTTAGAGAGAGGAAATTGGAGGCATGCAGCAAGCAACAAAAACATCATTGTATTGGAGAGAGGAGTACTTAAAGATCCGTGTGCTAGAATTTTGCAGGATGTTTGGAAGGGGGTGGAATAGCAAATGGCAACCCACTCCAATATTCTTGCCTGGAAAATTCCATGGACAGAGGAACTTGGCGGGCTACAGTCTGTGGGGTCCCAAAGAGTCAGATGTGACTGGGCAACTGAGCACTCATGCAGGCATGCATGGAAGGGGGAGGAGACAGAGGGTGCAGTGCAGAATCCCAGTGGCAGACTTTTCTCTGCAGGGTAGGTGATAGGGGCTTGGACTGGAGTGTGGTGGAAGTAAGGGGGAGAAGGAGCACGCCTGAAGAGCTCTGTCCAAGGGAGAAGCTCAGTTTTGCATTGGCTGAGTAGGTGAAAGGCAGGAGATAAAGATGTCTCCAGTGCTTTGTATGTTGAAGATGAGGAATCTAGGTGAGATAGTGATAGCAGAGATGGGACTTGGGAACTCTTAGCACAGAGGGAAAAGCTGAAACACTGAAGGTGATTTTTCCAGTGCAGAAAGACTAGTTCAACTTTGGAAGCCATACCCAGTTCAGAAGATGGTGAAAGGAAAGCCAGTGACTAAGTCAAGTTATAATGAATTTGAAAGGTAAATGGAGAGCAGGGATGGTGCAGGCTTAACAAAGCTCATAGAGGAAGAAGGGTGATCAGTATTCCCAGCTGTGGCTTGGAGGTCCATAATCTAAAGATCTAAAGTTCATTTGATTTGATGAAAAGGCCATCGTTTGGGTAATGTAAGAATATAATAGTAGGAGGTGGGGATGGAGTAGTACTGGCTAATGGCTGTTTTCTCCTCAGAGGACATTAATAGGCATTAATAGGAAAGAAATTTGACTCATAGTTAGCAACGCTGTGTTTAGATCCAGTGACCACTGACTGATTTTGTGGCCTATCCATAACAAGCCTGCTCCAAAATAAAGCTAATAATAATAATACCTCCCACATAGTTTTATTATAGAAGTTAGAGATGATGTGTATGGATTGCCTTATACAAAGTCTGGTACATAATAGGTGGTCAAAAAGGGTTTGTTGATTGAATGGGGTGGCAAGTGAGAGTGGGTGTTAAGAAATTAGATCTTCATGCCCTCGTTTCTGTTTTGGAAAGGCAGGAGAGAAGCAAGTTCTATTAACTGCATAGTGGGAGAGAAGATGCTTTGTTAACTAGAGAGACCCAGATTTCCACCGACGCTAGTTAATGTATAATTTACTGTGTTGTTGAACTACTTCTTCAGCGATGTAAGCATTTGAGCAGAGTAGCAATGAAGTAGTGTATGATGGCTAAAGGTTATGGTGTCACTGAGTGAGTTGCAGAGTTCAGGAGAGAAGCGATTTGGGTGGGAGATGGATAATAATAATGAGTTTGCCTTTAGGCCTGTTGATTCTGGGATACCTGTAGAAAATACAGATTGAGATCTTCGGCACGCAGTTGGATATATATGCCTGAAGATCTGGTCAATGGCCTGAGGTTGTAACAGTAAATTTTTTATAAACCACTGTAATAGTTTTAAATGTGATCTCCCACGTGTAGACGTCTTTTGTAGAGCCTGAACTAAACTGACAGTGTAAATATATTTTGTATCTAAAAAAGCAGAAAATGATAAAAAAGAGGCCCCCTTTCTCATCTCTGTGGCAGAATTCCAGAAGACTACTCCACTTGGACCCTTCACAACCTGTGCAACGCCATCCCAGCCAAACAGCTGCCCGCTGACTTGCGCCTGGCCTCTCGAGTGTACCATACAGCCGACAAGAAGGGCCACAATACTGCGCTTGGGGTATTCAGAACCTCTTTGTTACATGATCGCTATACAGATGAAGAGCAAAGAGATAGGTGAGAATTCCATGGTTGATTTTGTCTTAAACTAGATTTAACAGAATTTAGCCGAAGAATTTCTGCCTTTGAGGCTTAGATTCTGAAGACCTGCTTCTGTTCTTGGGCACTAGAAAGGAGTGGTTCAGTTTTGGTCCTTTCCGTTCCTTCCCTGTCTGTACACAGTCTAGGTCAGTGTCTTTATCTCGTGCTGTTATATTGACATGAACCATGCCTTCTGGTGAAGGTAAATTTCATTTAATGGTTTATAGTTCCCAAAGAGTGTCGCATACATGGCCTCATTTGTTCTTTGTAACAACTCTGTGGAGTGCAGATGTGGAAATTCAAGCTCATAAGAACCAAGCAACTTTGCCTGGCTTATACAGCTAAGAACATCACAGATTTGAGTGTTGAAGGCAGTTTTTAGATTTCTTCATCATTGGGCATTCTTGGGTCCAGGGATCATGTACAAAAGTCATATCTTCTGGAGCTTTTTCCATTTCTCCTTGTGTCTCACTTTCCTTTGGAATATGAGTATTCTTTTATGGTGAGTATGTAACTTATAGCATCCTCAAATGGGAAAAGAAAAGGGAAGGGGGCTAACATTTACTTGACATGAACTATATTCCTTGTACTATGTTCCGTGCTTTGCATTTTTCCTGTTTAAATCTTCAATCATAAGAAGAAGTCATAATTTCCATTTTGTTCATGAAGAAACTTAGGCTTTATAATATCAGGTAACTTACCTCTAGATAGTGATTAGAATCCAGATTTGTTTAACTTAATTTTTCTCAAAAATGTTTTTTCATTGTCACCCCCTTAAGAAGGCTTTTTAAACTTCTCCCCACCCTAATTTCCCCTCCACATTAAATTATAATGCTCTAGATATATTGTCTATCTGTTCATAGTACTGTGTGTATCTGCACCTTATACATAGAAAGAGTAAACTTTTATCATCCCCTGCCCTCCTCAGCCATTGATTTTCATTCCCTTGAGGGTGATATTACCGGCATACAGAGAATGCATACTCTAAAGTCTCTTGTCTTTCAAAAAAGCTGGTAGGAATCCTGAAAAATCATCTGTAATGTGTTTTTTTTTTGCATTAATTTTTTTATTGGAGGATAATTGCTTTATAGTTTTGTGATGGTCTCTGCTGTACATCAACATGAATTAGTCATAATTACAAGTATATCTCCTCCCTGTTGAACCTCTCTCTGCCACCCATTCCACTCCTCTAGGTTGTCACAGAGCAGCAGGCTGGGCACTCTGTATGTTTTTAAAATATTAAAATATTCAATATTAAGTCATATTTAAGTAGATATGTTCTTAATGTTATGTTTTAACTAATCTAGATATGAAGATCATATTTTAATAAAAAATTATTAGTAACTTACTCTCACATGCTTTATTCTGATCCAGTTTCCTCAAACTTTACTTTTAGTCAAGATTGTAACGCTTTATTCCCTTCTTTTAAGATTTAACGTCATCTGATTTCCCTGCGTTTAGTAATCACAGTGCCAGTCAATATGAATCCCCCAAGGAAGGTCATTCTCGTGTTTGTTTTCTGTTTAGGCAAAAATATTTTTTAAAAAAGGATTTATGTATTATTCATAATTTTATGTATAAAATTTTATGTAAAGATTTTGGAAATTTCAAAATTGCTCCAGTTTCTCTGGCAGATAATAGCAGTTCCATATAACTTCTTTGAAATATTTTTTAAAAGCCTAAAGCTGAGAGTGGACATAAAGACATAAACGTAGTCTGGTAGATATGAGACGACTGGATTGAATCATTTCCATTGGCAGTCCGCAAGCCAAGCATCCTTTTTTGAGGACTCACAGCTTATATTATTCATGCAAAGTGTTTTAAGTACTGATTTCTTTCCAATTCTAAATTTTTTTTTCCTCAAGTAGATCTCACTTTCTTTTTCCCAGAGAGTCAATAAATGTTCTATTTGATGATGATAATTCTTGGCAATTTGTTCCTAAGTACCAAATAAGAAGTTAATTTAAGTACTGAATATTTAATTCTCTGGCATCCATTTCTTGAGGATTATCTTGCTAAACATAGCTTAACCTTTTCAAAATATATCTGTCTGCTGAGCCTACAAGTTCAGAGAAATGTATATATTTTTTCTGCACTAATAAGTTGTCTCAAGAAAGGTAATTGTGAACACAAAATGAATACCTTTTCACTTGGTGGCTTTTTGGTTTTTCTGTGCAGGGAACAGTTAACCACAAAGCAAAACACTTGTGGTTATATAGTTTTAATGCTTTCTTAATTTTGTACATAGTAATTGTCATTTGTGGGAAACACCAAGGATATTTTAATGGGATAGTGTGGGTACATAAGTTTATTTAAAATAGCAATCTACTGTTCAAACTTTTGTTTATTTTGTTAAATAACAAATTTGGTGGGAACTATAAAAATATTCCATATTGATTATATTTTTGCATTTAAAGTTTATGTATTATAAAGAGAAGCTTATAGACATCTAAGAATTAGGATTCTTTGCATGGAATTTTAGTGAATAGCATGGAATTTTGGTGAAAAGCCTTGTGACCATTTAAATTATTCCATAATATTTGCTAACTTAACCAATCTGTAGCTTGAGAAAATTCCTTGGTAAGGAATTACTTATTTAATTTTTTGGTTTAAAAATTTTGATGCATATTGCTGAGATTCTCTCTGGAAAAGTTATACCATCTTATATCCCTACCAACAATTTATGACATTGTTCATTTCCTTTCAACCTGACCAAACAATTAATTGTCAGTTTCCGTGTTTTTTTTCCTAATCTGATGAAGAAAAAATATCTCTCTATTTCTTTTATTCATTTCTGATAAGATTGAGCATTTTTTTTAGATGTCTCTTAGTTATTTCTTTTTATCCTTTTGAGAATTACCAATTTATCTTCTGTTATCATTCATCTTTTTCTTATTGATTTATAAGTGATCTTTCTATATTAAAGATTTTAACTATTTGTCATATTAATGAAGACTTTAAAAAATTTTGTTGTTTGCTTTTAGTTTTGTTTACGCTGTACAAAAGTTTTACACTAATACCGAAGTATTGCAAACTGGCAATAGTTTCCTTTATATGTTTCTAGTCTTGATGTCATTCTTAGAAAGGGCTTTGCTACACTTAAATTTAAATATATTTTTTTATATTTTCATCAAGTGATTTTATTGCTTTCTTTTAAAAAAATTTAATCTTTGATCCATCTTTAATTAATTTCATAAGATTAAGCATAATTGTTTCCTTCCCAAATGACTAATTAATTGCACAATAAATTTATTTATTCAGTAAATCCTCTTTTTCTCACTAATTTGAAATGCCAACTTTTCATACTTTAGATTGCAATGTGTCATCAAGTTTGTTTATAGACTTACCTTCTATTTCAGTGAGTTTTCTGTGTAAAATTGAATGTATATTTTGTTGACCCACCATCAAGAAAGAGAGAGTGGATGGCAAAAATGCTGTCAATAAACAATGACTGACTCTTTCAAGTCAGGTACCCCTCCCTCATAGCCAGCTTCTGGTGGTAAGACGTGCTTAGATTAGAGATCCCAAATTTAGCCCTCAACTGAACTTCAAATTACAAGGGAATTTCTAGTCATATTTTAGAAAAACATGTGTAGACGGTTAGTTCTATATGTTAAAATAGCAGTCATGACTACCACGACAGAAATTGGAAAAGCAGAGGTTAAATGTCAGAAATCAAAGTTTAATTTTATTTGTTATAAAATAATAATAAAAATACAAATATGCAAGAAAATACAAAAAAGGACAACAATTACTCAAGATCTTGTCATCCAGAGATAAAACTTTTCTTAAGTATATGATTCTGGACTTTGTTGTTTGCAAATAAATCATATGAAACAAAACTTGGGTAATGCTATGTAAATAATGTTTTGTAACTTGATTTTTAAAGCTTATTATGCCATAATTATCTTTTTAGGTCGTGAAATACAGGTCTGAATAGTCATTTAAATTGATCAGTTTTAAAAGTTTTTTGTGTACCTACTGTGTGGCAGGTTTTGAGTTAAGCACTAAGTAAGCATCTGTGAGGAGCTTCCCTGGTGGCTCAGAATCTACCTGTAGTGCAGGAGGCCCAGGTTCCATCTCTGGGTTGGGGAGATCCCCTGGAGGAGGGAATGGCTACCTACTCCAGCTTTGTTGCCTGGAGAATTTCATGGACAGAGGAGCCTGGAAGGCTACAATCTATGGGGTAGCAAACAGTTGGACACGACTGAGTGACTGACACAGTTAAGAATCTGTGACCACAAGAAACAGTCTCTGCCCACAGGGAATTTGGAGATTAGCAGAGAAGAATAGTGGTCAGTAATTACTGTGAGTCTGACAGTTAATATGTGGACAGGCAGTGTATAGAAGCATGTTTTCCATTATCTGGGGAGGACTGAGGAAATGATACTTAAATTGAGATCTAGGAATGAACAGAAGATAGCTCGGAAGAGGGGAAGGAATTTTTTAGTTTCCTGCTACTCAGAGTTATAGTTCGCAGACTAGCAGCAGCATCGTCACTTGGAAGCTTGTTGAAAATACAGATGATGCGTATGCAAGCTGAAGTTTGAGAGTCTGTGCTGTGGACAGTTGGAACCCATTTGAGAATTAGAAAGATGTCCATCAGCAGCAGATAGCAGGAGCAGTGATGCCATTGATTCTGGAGAGGACCCAAGGGTCAAGATTATGTAGGACTTATAGATGCTCTCTGTGTGTATGTGAAAGCACGTGTATGGGGACTTGGGGGAGAGATTCATATTCACAGTATGATGAGAAGCCACTGATAGGATCATTTGAGGAAAAATGACACAATCAGATTTGCTATAAGATAGCACAGTCCTCATCATGACATCTCGGTAGGACCTAGCATGGTTGATCAGGTGCTCTTCCTTACAACACCTTTATCCCTTGGCCTTCAGGACTGCAGTCTCTCTTGGTTCCTGCCTCCTTTGCTATGTCTGCTTAGTCTCCCTTGCTGGTATCTCCTCATCTCTTGACTTGGAGATGCCCAAAGCTTTGGAGTGCCCAAAGCATTGGAGTGCCTAAAGCTTATCCCTGGATCTGTTTTCTCTTCTGCCTGTACTCTCATGGTGATCTTATTCAGGACTTATGGCTTTACATATGATCTATATGCTGATAACTATTATTAACTAAGATAAATGATTAAAGACTATAATCGTCCTTATAATAACTAAAAGCTGGAAAGAACTTAAGTGTCCATCAATGGAAGACTTTTTATAGTGCATCCAATGATGGAATGTGTTAGAATTGTGGTAAAGAATAAGTTAGAGCTCTGCATACTGAGAGGAGTTAGAACCAAGTCTGTAAACAGATAAGTGATTATACACAAACGTTTTTAGCATGGAAGAAGATTCAGGAAACTGTTAACTGTGATCCTTCGATTTTCATTTTATATTTTACACCAAACTGATAAAAAGTGAAGTTATACTTTGTCTTATTTTTGCTTGATTTATATGATATATGAAAGTGAAAGTTGCTCAGTTGTGTCCGACTCTTTGGGACCCCATGAACTATACAATCCATGGAATTCTCCAGGCCAGAATACTGGAGTCAGTAGCCTTTCCCTTCTCCAGGGGGTCTTCCCAACCCAGGGGTCAAACCCAGGGTCTCCTGCATTATAGGTGGATCCTTTACCAGCTGAGCTACAAGGGAATGAATATATTTGTCCTTTAATTTTTAATTTTTTCTAAGTTATTTCCCTTGTAGATTGCATAGTATTGAATATTTGTTAAGCCAATTAGAAATTAATTTTCTTATAGTAGGCTGGATCATCCCATATTCATTTATTGACATATCAGATACACTTGGTAGTATTCTTGAAAGGTGTTGGAGGTGGGAGAGGAAAGATGTTGGTGGGAGAGGAAAGAGGATTGAAAGATGTTGCCTCTATGGTTTTCATCTATGATTGTTAAAACTATTGTATCAGAAGCCAACCATTTCCTATTGAGTTTTCTATGTGGAAAGATTATTCTTGGCTTTTTTTCTGTGCATACACATATATTACTTATACATACATTTTACAGAAAAGACATTAAAGATGTTATCTTGACATTTATAATCCTTAGAGGATTTTTATTTTAAAACTGAAGGACAGGCATGTGAGTAATTATTTTGACTTACTATCTTTACTACTTACAGCTTACAAATCAACTATATAAAATGTATTTCCATTAGGAAGATTTTATCTGGCCCCTCATCTTGAGTAGGGTAGCAGTATCTGAAATGGAAAATAGAATATTATCTAGTAGAAAGTCTATTGAGGTACATTAATTGCATAATTTACTAGTAACTACCACTCTATGCAGTAGATGAAATTATTCTATTTCCCAAATGGAAAAAAGGAGGTTCAGAGATTGACCAGTTCATATTTATAGAGCTAGTGAAAGCTGAGACTCAGACCCAAGTCTCTCTGATCCTAAATGTGGCTTCCATTATATCACACTGTTTTTTAAAATTAAGTTTCTTTG
Organism: Antilocapra americana; assembly: GCA_007570785.1. Lineage (NCBI taxonomy): Eukaryota > Metazoa > Chordata > Mammalia > Artiodactyla > Antilocapridae > Antilocapra > Antilocapra americana. The sequence continues at coordinate 9,151,484 of ML661902.1, forward strand.
GAGTATTGTTGACTTACAATGTTGTGTTAGTTTCTGCTTAGCTACCCAGGCCCAGGATTGAACCTGTGCCCCCTGTGTTGGGAGTGCAGAGTCTTAACCACTGGGCCACCAGGGAATTATTTATATATATATATATATTCATAAACACACACACATATATATGTATATATAAGTTCACTGTTTTGTGAACTTATAAAAATCCCTCTTATTTTTTTCTGTTTCAATTCCAAATACTGATTCTCATCTCATTTTCAGAACCAATCCTGACATAAACTCGGAAGGATCATATTTTACTCACCTTTAATGCTTTGTATTTGGTCTGTTATGACCCAGTTTTGAAAGTAGGGTTTATGCTTATTAGGGAGGGGATTTTATCTTGTATCATTTGTTCCTTCTTAGGAACTGAAGTTCTGTTTCTGAGTCCTGGGCCAAAGCTGGGGCCTTGCTCAATGAGGGGACGTTCCTGATATGAATTGCTTAATTATTGAAAGCTGTCACCGAATACTGCCTGTATTTGTACTCCGTGTCACTGGTTGCTCCCGTCCCCACACTAGAGTGTACCATCATCCCATGTTAGACCTTTCCGATGGCACTTGCAGTACTGTGGTCTGTAGCTCTGCTGCATTTGGAGTAATGTGTTTTGTCTTCTCCTCCACATCTCCTTCCAGTGTGGGTATCTGGGACTGACTTTCCCCACCATTCCCAAATCCTGCACTGTCTGCCATTCATTCCTCAGTGGCAAGGTCAATCCTGACCTGGCCTACCCCCACCCCTTACTTGGCCTTGTTCTTTGCTACATAATCCAGACAATGACCCAAGGTATTATACCAAAGAATATAAGACCTAAGCCCTATTTGCGGTCTCGCTGGTGATGTGTGTGACAGAAGCACATATATAAGAGCTGTAAGAGGCCTTGGCCTTCCCCTTGCCTAACCATCTCATGTTATAGATGAGGAAACACAGGCAAAATTTTGCACCCCAAATCACAGTAGGTGGCAGTTAGGACTAGCATCAACAGTAACCTCATTTAGATTTTTGTTAATTCATTTTCAACAAGTAGCCCTCATACCTAAGTAAGCCTTAAGCATACTTTAATAAATAAATTGGGATGGCAAATTTATGTTAGTATACATTATCAATATTTGATAAGATTAGTATATTTTTGTTGTTATATGGAAACACCAAAACATTTATTTGGAAATTTGCCTGATTTCATATCTGCCAACATCTAGTATGTCAGCTGGTAAAGAATCCGCCTACCATGCAGGAGACCTCGATTCGATTCCTGAGTTGGGAAGATCTGCTGGAGAAGGGATAGGCTACCCACTCCAGTGTTCTTGGGCTTTCTTGGTGGCTCAGCTGGTAAAGAATCCACCTGCAATGTGGGAGACTTGGGTTCAATCCCTGGGTTGGGAAGATCCCCTGGAGAAAGAAATAGCTACCCACTCCAGTATTCTGGCCTGGAGAATTCCATGGACTGTATAGTCCATGGGGTCACACTCCATGGGGTTGCAGAGTCAGACACGACTGAGTGACTTTCACACAAAAATGTCTAAAAGCAAAGCAGTGTCATTCCACCAGATGTCACTGTTGGCATGTAGCAATGAAGTTACAATGCTTAAAATAAAATCCCCCCCTCCCTAATTATATTTGTATAAAAGATTCTGCATAGTTATACTCTTATTCTTCTATGGCTTATTCTTCTTTAGATTTATTATTTTATTGAAGACTATATTTCCTGATTTTTTTTAAAGTACTGGAAGTATTCATTATCTCTGCTGTAGATTTTAAAGACTTTACGAAGCAAAATTATTTGTAGATTAGTATCTTCAAGAAGGTGAGCTCTTGAAGTCTTTTCTAGACCCAGAAGATTGCTTTTCAAGCAACATTCTTCTAAGTTACTGTTTTCTAAGTTGTCAGTTGTGACCCATTAAGTGGATTGTGCAATCAACTTAATGGCTTGCTATGAGCTTCTTAAAGAAATGGCATTTGGGATGGAATATTGCATGTAAGTATCACTTCGACAAAACTTTTTACATGAACGCTCAAACTATCCTTGAACACATCTTCTCTGAGTTGCATAAAAGTGGCTGAGAGCTTTATCCTGTGAATGCTCCCCAGACTTCGTATCCCAAGGAGCACAGTGAATTTTCTGAGGAAGGGATAGGGAGGATGTGATGTGTGACTTCTCCGTTGTTAGAGTCATACCAGGCAGGGGAGAGGGTTGATGGAGGGAGAACCCTCCATGCATCGGAGGATGGAGCCCACACTCACTTTTATGTAAGCCATAAAAGGTGTGGGTGAAGATTTTTAAGAGTGCTCACAGCCTAGAGCAAATGTTCACCAAACTTCTTTTACATAACTTGTAATAAGAAAACCATTTTACATCTCTGGCCCCATGGGAGACCAGTGTTGACTTGGAATGAGGTTCACCTTGCTCTGAGGGATGGGCTTGTTTCCTTCATTCAGTCTCTCTCAGTCATAATAACCAAAATGATTGTAACATCAACTACTTAATGCATTTTTCTGAACTTTGTGCAAACTTGTCACATATATTATTTTTAAGCATTAGATGCTGAAAGATCCTATCACTGTTGCTATTTACAGATGAGGAAACTGAGCCTTAAGAAGGAAAAATGACTTATCCAACACAGCACATCAAGTGGCCAAACTAAAGCTGAAATCCTGGTTTTTAACTTCATAGGCTAGCTCTTCTCACTGTAACAGTGCTTTTTAGACTTCTCTTGAGGATAAGGATCACCTGGAGTGTTTTAAGTGATCTTGGTCTCTATCCCAAACCAACTGAACTAGAAGCTCCAGAAGTATCTGGGAAGCTGCAGATCTGACAAGCATCCTAGAATATTCTTATGATCAGACTGTTGGGAAAGACTGCAGTGCATCAGTGCTTCTCAGACTTCATCGTGCACCAGAATTAACTGTAGGGCTGGTTAAAACACAGAAGGCTAGGCTTCTCCCCAGACCTTTCGATGGGGCTCAAGAATTTTAATTTCTAGCAAGTTCCTATGTGGTGTTAATGATGCTGGTTAGGGAATACACCTCAGGAATCAGTGTAGTACATCATGCCAACCCATGATTCTCAGTTTCTCAGGACAGGGTCTGGACTGGCTTTGGCTGTGGAATTTTTCAAGCACGGTGTTAAAAAATACATATTCAGTATCTACAGTATTCATGGGAGACAGAAAATGAATAAGAATCAGTCTTCCCCCACCCCAACTAGCCTATAATCTGCTATGAAAAATACACAGAAGAAGATGCAGTATATTCTGTAATGAAATCGCAGATCAAATGCACTGGTAAACTAGGGAGGCAAAGATGAATTTTTGCTGGGCAGAGGGACGTTTGTAAAGGCCCCATGGAAGAGTTAAGATCTGAGTCTTATTTTCAGTGTTTTCATAGCCACATTGTACTGTAGTTATTGTAGTTCAGTTTCCCTGTCTCTCCTGCAACACCTGGAGTAATCTAGAGCATCTTCTCTGCAGTGAAAGATTGGACTGGGTATTGGGGAGGGAAGTGGAATTGGTAAAGCAGGTGGTGCCCAGGTGTGGAGGACCATGATGACCAGGCTCAGGAGCTTGTGTGTGTGTGGTCATTAAAGTATTTGGAAGCGGGTGATTGATGATAACTCTGGTACCAGTCTGTAGCATGGATTAGAGGAGGGAAAGTTTGGAAGTGAGGGACAGCAAAGAGGTTATCACAGGACTCAGTTGAGAGAAGAATGCAACAGGATGGAGAGACACGGGAGGGAGAAGAGTTAGGACTAGTGATTACTGCTGGGATGAGGGAGAGGTTGGAGATGAAGAGATTTTCAGTCTGAACCGCTGAGATAGTGGTGATCTCCAGAGGGGAGATCTCTCAAAAGGATTGGTTCTTTTCTCTGAAAATTAAGAAGGAAGCAGGGAAAATTCGGACGAAAATTTCAAAGCAACTGATTCATCTTTGTCAGGCAGGAATAGTTGCTTATCTTTGGTAGCCTTTCCACTAAGATCCCCAGTTCATATCTACCAGAGCTATGCACTCTAAAATGGCCAATGACTTCTTTCACTTTTCTTCCAACCAACCAGAATTTCTGTTTTTTTTTTTTTGATGCACATTTGGGATATGAAAAGACAGTAATATGTAAATGACCCTGACCACTTTGTTTTTGGCTTCAGTTCAGTTCAGTTGCTCAGTCGTGTCTGACTCTTTGCAACCCCATGGACTGCAGCCCGCCAGGCCTCCCTGTCCATGGCCAGCTCCTGGAGTTTACTCAAACTCATGTCCATCCAGGCAGTGATGCCATCCAACCATCTCATCCTCTGTCGTCCCCTTCTCCTCCTGCCTTCAATCTTTCCCAATTGACCCTCCAACCTCAGGGTCTTTTCCAGTGAGTCAGTTCTTTGCATCAGGTGGCCAAAGTATTGGAGTTTCAGCTTCAGCATCCATCCTTCCAATGAATGAATATTCAGGGCTGATTTCCTTTAGGATGGACTGGTTGGATCTCCTTGCAGTCCAAGGGACTCTCAAGAGTCTTCACAGTTCAAAAGCATCAATTCTTCAGTTTTCAGCTTTCTTTAGAGTCCAACTCTCACATCCATACAGGACTACTGGGAAAACCATAGCTTTGACTAGACGGACCTTTGTTGTCAAAGTAATGTCACTGCTTTTTAATATGCTGTCTAGGTTGGTCATAACTTTTCTTCCAAGGAGTAAGCGTCTTTTAATTTCACAGCTGCAGTCACCATCTGCAGTGATTTTGGAGCCCCCAAAATTAAAGTCTGTCACTGTTTCCATTACTTCCCTGTCTGTTTGCCATGAAGTGATGGGACCAGATGCCATGGTCTGAGTTTTCTGGATGTTGAGTTTTAAGCCAGCTTTTTCACTGTCCTCTTTCACTTTCATCAAGAGGCTCTTTAGTCCTTCTTCACTTTCTGCCATATGGGTGGTGTCATCTGCATATCTGAGGTTATTGGTATTTCTCCTGGCAATCTTGATTCCAGCTTGTGCTTCATCCAGCCCAGTGTTTCTCATGATGTACTCTGCATATAAGTTAAATAAGCAGGGCGACAGTATACAGCCTTGACGTACTTGTTTCCTGATTTAGAACCACCTGTTGTTCCATGTTCAGTTCTAACTATGTGCTGCTGCTGATAAGTCACTTCAGTCATGTCCAACTCTGTGCGACCCCATGGGCTGCAGCCTACCAGGCTCCTCCATCCATGGGATTTTCTAGGCAAGAGTACTGGAGTCGGCTGCCGTTGCCTTCTCCAGTCGCATACAAATTGCTCAGGAGGCAGGTCAGGTAGTCTGGTATTCCCATCTCTTTAATAAGTTTCCAGAGTTTGTTGTGGTCCGCACACTCAAAAGTTTTCACTTAGGGCCAAATAAAAATATAGCAGGGCCTCAAGGTAGTTTCTTAAGTCACTCCTCTCCTCCCTGATTTTCATGTATGTACTCTCTTGGCTTGTTATTCTAGACAATGCAATATCCCGTTCTTTTGTTTTTGCTGGATATATCAGTTAGGATCCAGTTGCAGAAAACAGAAACATTTTTAGCTATTTTAAGCATGAAGGAATCTGGTAATGGGAATATGATGCTTGTAAAATCAATGGAAAGATCGGAAGAATGGGCTCTAGGCAGGCTGGACTTTCCAGAGATGACTCATATACCATGTTTAACTGGCTTCCATGCCTGCTGCTCCTTCTGGTAGAGTCAGGAAGGTGGCAAAGCTGGAGGCCAGCCTTGGCAGCATTCCACTTTGGCTGAGACTCAGAGATTGTGTGGCCTCTCCTGCCACAGCTTTTGACTCTGGAGACATTCCGTGTCTGTTTGAAACATTCAATGGCAAAAACGTCTACCCACTAAAGATGTAACCAGGAGGCTGCTACAGAAGAACTCAGTGTTGCCACGACTGCTGGCCAGCAGGAGCGTCAGAGCCTTCTTCTAGATTGTATGTGAGTGCATCGGGTTAGTAGATCCTAGGATACATCTCGGACACTGGCTGCAGGAGAGTCGTCACCTCTCTATCCTCAGGAGTTTGGAAAAGCATATTGGATTGGATGTCGAATGACAGTGTGCTGTAAGCCTCTGTGCTGGGAGTTGAGCGTTACCTTCTCTGAATTCAAATATTTAACTGGGTGAGATGGGAAGCTCTTTTCCCCATGAACCTGTTTTAGCAAAGCCCTATGTTTTCCAGCCTAGCTTTGGGTGGGCCTGATTTATTTTTTTTAAATTTTCTTTACTTTATTGTGTTGGTTTTGCCATACATTGACATGAATCCGCCATGGGTATACATATGTTCCCCCTCCAGAACCCTCCTCCCTCCTCCCTCCCAATTCCCTCTCCCTGGGTCATCTTGGTGCACCAGCCCCGAGCATCCAACCTGGGCTGGAGATTGATTTCACATATGATAATTAACATGTTTCAATGCCATTCTCCCATATCATTGGGTGGGCCTGATTTTTAAGAGCTGGTTTGAAATGATAAAATCTGAGGATTTCAGCATATTAAGTGCAGTCGTTTTCATATTCGGTGGCTCTAAAGTGATTGTCTGTTCATATAATGGTATACCAAAATGTTAGAGGGAACACTGGCTCTACTTTCAAGTGAAATTGAAATATGGCTATAGTCAGTGTAGTTCCATCTTATACTCATTATACACATTTTGTACAGTAAATGTTGCAATACAAAACTTAATGTTATTTCAAGCCATCTGTAAGTCAGTCATTAATGACACATTTTGCCTTCAGATTTTGATTTACCTCATCTCTTTGTTTAATTCAGGCTTCTGTTGATAAGTTTTAAACCTCCTATGTATATTCTTTTTATGTATATATAGTTGTTGTTAAGTCACTAAGCTGTGCCTGACTCTTTTGCAACCCCTTGGACTGTAGTCTACCAGGCTCCTCTGTCCATAGGATTCTCCAGGAAAGATTACTGGAGTGGGTTGCCATTTATTTCTCCAGGGGATCTTCCCAACCCAAGGATCGAGCCCACCCTTCCTGCATTGGCAGGCAGATTCTTTACCTTTTGAGCTACAAGGAAGACATTCTGAGTCACTGAGGAAGCCCTATATATAAGTTGGTAGCCCAGAAGTAAATACCTAATGCCATAACAGTTTTCTGTTCATCCTGGTGAGGTACGAATCAAGAAAGAAAAACCATAATGTGAGCAGGCAGTTCTGCTTAGGCTGATGCTTTGCCTTGGTCTAAGAAGTGAAATCATTTCTCCTTGATCTTGGAGTGGGGAGCAGGTTAGGAATCAGAAGGTAGAGAACTTTTTAACCTCTCTTGTAATGAGACTTTCATAGAGCGAATTTATTATTACTATATTATTAAAAAAAACCACCAGAAGGTTACTATAAGATACATTCAGAAGCAAACATAAATTATTTTTTAACTACTCCCCATTTTGAATTATCTGGCTTCTGCACTATACCTGTTTTGCATAGAGGTATGCATGCATGCGTGCTCAGTTGTGTTCGACTCATTGTGACCTCATGGACTGTAGCCCACCAGGCTCCTCTGTCCATGGAATTCTCCAGGCAAAAGTACTGGAGTGAGTAGCCATTCCCTTCTCCAGGGGATTTTCCTGACCCAGGAATCGAACCTGCATCTCTTGCATCTCTTATGTCTTCTGCATTGGCAGGTGGATTCTTTACCAGCTGAGCCACCAGGGAAGTCTCATTTTGTGTAGATATCAAATGTATGTATTTATTTCATAGAGATATAAAATGAGAGTAAATACCTGTTGCTTTATCAATGACGTAAAAAAAAATTTTTTTTCACGCATAGAATACTGCACGGAGCTCCTGTTATGAATGTCAATCAAGAATACGTTGCTGTCCTTCCAATAAGACCAGGGATACTACCTGAACTGATACCAGGAACTGGCCAGAGTGCTCACAAACCACAGTTACAACTCTTAGGAGAGGAAGTAAGAGCTTCCTTTAATATTGGTTTTCTCTATCTCATAGACTCTCAACTTTTTGGTTTCAGGACCCTTTTTCACATTCTTAAAAATTATTGAGGACTTCAGTAATTACTTATGTGGCTTGAATCTATTGACATTTGCAATGTTGAAAGTTAAAACTGGGAAAATGCTAAAATTTTTATTTTCTAATGAAAAATAACAGTACTAAAATCATATATGTTAACATGCTATATTTTTTATGAAAAATAGTTATACTTTTTAAAACAAAAAAGTAGTATAAAACTGGAGTTGTATTTTTTGCAAATCTCTAATGCTTGGTTTGATAAATGACAGCTGGATTCTTATGCTTGCTTCTGCATTCAATTTTGCCATAAGTTGTTTTGACTGAACTGTAGGAGGAAAATTCTGGCTTCATGCAGATATGTAGTTGGAAAAGGAGAGATTATTTTAATAGTCTTTAGACATAATTATGGATATTCTTGTTTGATAATATGCTTCCTAGGTGGCACAGTTGATAAAGAACCTGCCTGCCAATGCAGGAGACATGAGAGACATGGGTTTGAGCTCTATGTTGGGAAGATCCCCTGGAGGAATAAACAGCAGCCCACTCCAGTATTCTTACCTGGAGAATCCTATGGACAGAGGAGCCTGGCGGGCTACAGTCCATAGGGTCGCAACGAGTCGGACATGACTGAAGCAGCTTTACACACATACAAGAGGTAGTTTCTTGAAACTTAGTTGTGAGACTTCCACTTCTGTGAATGATGCGGTGGAAGTTATTTTTCCTATTCTTCCTGCTAAGTACAAGTAAAAACCTCGGTGTTACAAACAGAACAGATCTGAAAGGTAGAGAGACTGAGACTCTAACTAGGAACTTTGGGATCCAAGAAATGACACAGTGGCAAGTTAGTTCCTTGAATTTCCTTTTTTGCCTCGTATATCTTTTGATAAATCCTTTTTATAATTTCAAGTTAAAAAAACTTGGTATCCTGGAAAGAAAATTAGGTAAAGACACAAAAAAGTCCAAACAAAGCCTACCCTCTCTCTAGCCAAAGAACCAGGAAAGGGGCAGCCTAGCACAACACAAGTTTTAAACAATAACTACTCTACCCCAGCCAAACATCACAGAAAAAATGGTGGCCCTGGTCCTTCCCTCACTTCTACCAGCAAAGGCCTCATAGGAAAACTAGACTTTTACTCTTGCCAAGGTATGTAATGTGTGTGCTCAGTTGTGTCTGACTCTTTGGGACCCCAGGGACTGTAGCCTGCCAGTCTCCTCTGTCCTTGGGATTCTCCAGGCAAGAATACTGGAGTGGGTTGCCATTCCCTTCTCCAGGGGATCTTCCCAACCCAGAGATTGAACCAGCATCTCTTACATCTCCTGCACTGACAGACGGATTCTTTACCACTGTGCCGCAGAGTACAAGAAAGCACTATCGCACCTCTGACAGGGTGGTGTTGAAGAAGGCCATGTGGGGCTGGGACTTTCGTTTTGGTAGAGTGGTCATGAGGTTTCCCTTCCATGGTGTCAGTTGAGACCACATGGGGATCCTGGACTTGCATCCCCACCTCGTAGTAACGAGCCGCTTCTCTCCCTCCCCACTGTGGTGGTATCAGAGGAGGCTCATCAGAGTGTCAGCTGGAACAGAATGTTTAAATAAGATCCAGACTCTCATAGCAAAATGTCCGAATTTCAATTGAAAATTACTAATCCATCCCAAGAACTAGGAAAGTCTCAAACTGAGTATAAGAAGGTAATCAATAGATGCTATCATTTAGATGACAGAAATGTTACAATTGTCTGACAATGGTTTTCAAGCCATCATCCTAAAAAATGCTTCAGTGATAATTATGAACATACTTGAAAAAAATTTTTTTTAATTTTCTTTACTTTATTGTGTTGGTTTTGCCATACAATGACATGAAACCGCCATGGGTTTACATATGCTCCCCCTCCAGAACCCCCCTCCCTCCTCCCTCCCGATTCCCTCCCCCTGGGACATCTCGGTGTACCAGCCTCGAGCATCAATCCTGGGCTGGCGATTGATTTCACATATGATAATTAACATGTTTCAATGCCATTCTCCCATATCATCCCACCCTTGCCCTCCTCCACAGAGTCCACAAGTCTGTTCTATACATCTGCGTTCCTTTTTCTGTCTCGCATGCAGGGTTCTTGTTACCATCTTTCTAAATTCCATATATATGCGTTAGTATACTATATTGTTGTTTTTCCTTCTGGCTTACTTCACTCTGGATAATAGGCTCCAGGGATTTAGAAAGGAAATAGAAGGTCTTAGTAAAAAACATTGACGATACTTAGTAAAGAAACTGAAGACATTTTAGAATTGAAAAAATATAATAACCAAAGTAAAATGCTTGGCAGATGGGCTCAAAAGTAGAAGAGAGGAGATAGAAAATGAAGTTGAAGATAAAATAGTAGAATTTATCCAGTCTGAGCAACCAAGAGAAATAGACTGAAAAAAAAATTAACAGATCCTCAGGAGTCTGTTAATTGTGGGAATAAGGTAAAAGATCTAACATTTGTGTTATCACAGTCCTGGAAGGAGAAGAAAAAGAAGAGGGGTGACTGAAAATGTTTAGGAGGAAATAATGACTGGAAACTTCCCCATTTTAGTGAGACTTCAACCTGCATATTCAGGAAGCTGAGCAAACTCCAAGCAGGAAAAGTCCAAAGAAATATGAACCAAGTCACTTAATAGTCAAACTTCTGAAAACTAATGATAAAGAAAAAAATCTTGAAAGCAGCAAGACAGAAACCATATGTTACCTACAGGAGAAAAACAATTTGAGTGATAGTGGATTTTTCACCAGAAACCATGAAGGCCAGAAGTAAGTGGCAGAGCATTTTCCAAATGCTGAAAGGAAAGAATGGCATGCCCTGAGTCCTATATATCCAGAGAAGATATCCTTCAGGAATGAAGGGGAATTCCCACATTTCCAGATGAAAGGAAAGTAAGAGAATTTGTCACTCAACAGACTTACCCTGAAAGAAAGTCTGGAGGATGTTCTTGAACGATAACAGATGAAATCTTGGAATATCTAGAAGGAACAAAAACTTATGTAAAGCAAAAATGTGAGTAAATGCAATAAAGAATTTTCCTCCTCCTTTTGAGTTTTCTAAATTATGTCTGTTGGTTGAAGCAAAAATTACCATACCATTAAATGTATAGAGAGAAAGTGTTTAAGACAATTGTATTATAAATGGAGAAAGGAGACATAAAAGAAGGTAGGTTTACACACCCTTGTACTGGTAAAGTGCAGACTTCAGTAGACTTTGATAAGTTATGTTTATATAACATAATACCTAGAGCACAAATAAAACTCTATACAGAGACATATTCAAAAACACCACAGATAAATAAAAGTGGAATTCTAAAATATGTCCATGTAAAAGGAAAGCAGGGAAAAGAAAACAGAGAAACCAGAGAGAACAAGAGGAAGAAAACAAAAAATGAAATGACAGGTGAAATCCCTAACTTGAATATGTTATTGGTCTAAATACACCAATTAAGCAACAGGGAATGCAGAGTGGATTAAAAGAAATGACCCAACTATTTACTATCTGCAAGTAACTTACTTCATATATAATGATTTAGAAAGGCTGCCAGTAAAAGAATAAAACAGATAAGTCATACAAACATTAATCAAAGAGAAGTAGGAGTAACTATGTTAATAAAAAGTAGATAAAGTAGACCTCTCAGCAAAGACAGTTGCTAGAGACAGAGAAGGGGATTACATTATGACACAAATGTCAACCCGCCAGGAAGATATAGTAGTCTTAAAAAGCATGTGCACGAAACAGCAGACTTGTAAAATATGTGAAGCAAAAGCTGGTGAACTGAAAGGAGAAATAGGCAATTCCACAATTACAATCGGAGACTTCAACAGCCCCCTCTAAATAGTTGGTAGAGCACTAGAAAATCAGCAGGGATACAGAAAAATCAACAACTCTATTAACTAACAGGATCTAATTGAAATGTACAGAACACTACACCAAATCAGAGCAGAATACTTATTCTTTTTGAGTTCCTGCAGAAGATATACCAAGATAAATCCATAATGAAATCAAACCTAGATATCAATAACATAGATAACAGAAAAATCTTCAAACTGTTGGAGACTAAACAATACAGGTATAATTAATTCATGGGCTAAAGAGGGCATATCAAGGGATTTAAAAAGTTCTTTGAAAACCAATTAAACTGAATTAAAATGAAAATACAACATATCATAATTTGTGGAACAGAGATAATGCCAAGAGGGAAAATTATAACACTAAATGTTTACAGTTAAAAAAGAGAAGTCTCAAATCAATAATTTAAGCTCCCACCACAAGAACCTAGAAAAGCAGAGCCAAATAAACCCAAAGCAATCAGTGGGAAAGAATAAGGAAGAGAAGAAATCATTGAAGTTGAAAACATGAAAACAACAGAGAAAAATCACTGAGACAAAATAGTTCTTACAAAAAATTGATCTTTACAAAACTGACATGAAGCAGGAAAGACACAAATTACTAATATTAGAAATGAAATAGATATCACTACAGACCCTACAGACATCAAAAGACTAGTAAGGCAATACTATAAGCAACTCCAGTTATTAATATAAGCAGTTTATATAAGCAATTACAGTATTCTTGCTTCAAGAACCCCTAAACAATATAAACAACTCTACACACATAAATTTGACAATTTAGACAAAGTAGAACAATTCCTCAAAAAACACAAACTACCACAACTCACTCAATATGAAATATTAATCGATAATTTGAATAGCTGTATAATTAAGGAAAGTAAAGGCCTACAAAACTCCCTTCTCAGACGCCTTAAATAGTTTGACAGTTAAAAAATCAAAATAAACATGCAACTATCAATACTATTAAGCATGTTGCAGAATGAATACATAAACTATAAGGATTAGTCTTCAGAGAATTATGCTGGAGAAAACCAATTCCAAAACGTTACACACTGAATGATATTCTTATATAACATTCATGAAATGACAAAATTACAGAAATGCAGAACAGATTAGGGTTTTCCAGAGTTTCAGGATGGAGGGGTGGTAATGAGTGGAGTGTGTCTATAAAGGACAACATGAGATCACTTATGGTGATGAAAATGTTCTATATCTTAATTATATCAATGTCAATATTTTGTTTGTGATTCTGTACCACAGTTTTGCAAGATGTTACCTTTGAGGTAAACTGGATAAAAGATAGTCTCTCTGTACTATTTCTTAAAACTGCATGTGAATCTATAATTAGCTTTAAAATTTAATAAAAATTATGATTGTTGGACCAGTGCTAAAAAATTCAACTTAGTTAAGAAGAAAATGTATTAAACGATCTTTTGTACAGCTAAAAATATGTGTTGCATTTGAATACTGAAACCATTTGCTCTTTAGTATGAAGGTGGTTATTGTGTTGGGTTGTAATATACATAGTAACCTTAGGGGCTGTGTAGGTGCTGTTAAACTAACCTAGCTTGCTTTATAGTTGTGTATGTGTATGTATGTTAGTCACTCAGTCATGTCTGACTCTGCGACCCCCTGGACTGTAGCCCACTGGGCTCCTCTGTCCATGGAATTTTCCAGGCTAGCATATTGAAGTGGGTTGCCATTCCCATCTCCAGGGGATATTCCCAACCCAGGGACTGAACCCAGGTCTCCTAAACTATAGCAGATTCTTTACCATCTGAGCTACCAGGGAAGCCCTGCTCTATAATTACTAAATTATAGTTAGTAATTCAGTTTGCTGTGCAATCAAGTTCTAACAGCCACCAATCTGGGTGCTTCTGTTTTCCTGATTTCCTCTTAGGAAGTTCTGAGGGATTGTTGGGGAAACCAGTATACCATGATGAATGTTTCTTTGCTAGTTTAATTTGGCAAATCTCTCCTGAAAGTGCATGGGTGCTTTTCCTTGAGAACAAAATAGTGCTGTTTAGTGGTAGATTTTTCTTTCTTCCCATTTAGAGGCTTGTATATTATTTTCTTCTAGGGGAATAATTTTATTCTGGATGCTTAAGCTGCTGAAAATCTACTTACTACCAGGGAAGGTTTACCACATTGTATGTGATATATCGTTTGAATATCTGAAATATTGATTTCTAGGTGATCTTTGGAAGAAGAATTTTCAACTGATTTTGGAAGAGTTTTTTCATCTTTTATCAAGGAATTCCTGGCTTTAGGTCTATACAGCATAAAGGGATGCAGTGTGTCCACCAAAGCAGAGGATGAGTGAAATGGAAACAATTTTGAATTTCTATGGTAGACAAATGAACATAGCATCTGAAAAAAATCTACCTTTTTCTAAATAAATACTCTGTTGGTAGAGAAGAAATGTGATCTAGTTGAGAAATAAAAGTGGTAAAGCCTCAGTATCAGCTTATGATTGTGAATCTTTGTTTACTATATTTGGGTCTTTGGATATTACTCTAAAAGCCTGTATAACAGCCATGCTCCAGGAGATGGTGACTGTTAAGGTTTCATGCTGCTGCTGCTTAGTCACTTCAGACGTGTCTGACTCTGTGCAACCCTGTGGACTGCAGCCTGGCAAGCTCCTCTGTCCATGGGGTTCTCTAGTCAAGAGTACTAGATTGGGTGGCCAAGTCCTCCTCCAGGGATCTTCCTGACCCAGGGATCGAACCTCAGTCTCCTGCACTGCAGGCAGAGTCTTCACTGCTGAGCCACCAGGGAAGTCTGTTAAGGTTTTATGGGTGGATGTGCTTAGTCGCTCAGTTGTGTCCAACTCTTTGTGACCCCATGGACCGTAGCCTGCCAGTCTCCTCTGTCCATGGAATTCTCCAGGCAGGAATACTGGAGTGGGTAACCATTCCCTTCTCCAGGGGCTTTTGCTGACCCAGGGACTGAACTGTGGTCTTCTGTATTTCAGGCAAATTCTTTACCACCTGAGCTACCAGGGAAGCCACAGATCTTGTTGGGGAAAATGTTTGGTCCAATTAAGTATTACTCAGAGTTAATGAAAGTTAGGGAAAACATAATTACCAGGAATACCATGGACTCAAACAGCTATAATTTTAAAAGCTCACAATTCTTCAAATCTTGTCATGAATGCCTGATTAATTTTTTCACTTCTAATTATTTAAATTTTTTTCTTTTATTATTTGTTTTATAATTATTTTTTATTGATAGTAGATTCTTTTTTAGAATAGTTTTAGGCTTCCAGAAAAATTATAAAGACAGTATGGAGATTTCCCACACTCTGTTCCCCCTATTATTATATTAATACAATAATGATGGGTAAATAGTGACCCCCAAAAGATATGTGCTCAGTCACTCAGTTGTGTCTGTCTCTCTGCAACACCATGGACCGTAGCCCACCAGGCTTCTCTGTCCATGGAATTCTCCAGGCAAGAATACTGGAGTGGGTTGCCATTTCCCTCTCGACACCCAAAAGATATATCCAGATCCTAACCCACAGTACCTGTGAATGTGACCTTATTTGGAAATAGAGTCTTTGCAGATGTAATTAAGAATCTTGGAACGAGATCATCTTGGGTTTAGGGTAAGCTCTACATATCTAAATTCAGTATGACTGTCCTTATATGAGGAGAAAACCCTGTGAACACATAGACACACAGGGAAGAACGCCATGAGCTGATAGAAGCAAATTGGAGCAATGCCGCTGCAAGCCAAGGAATGCTAGGGGTGGCTGGCAACCACTAGAGGCTAGGAAGGGGCGAGGCAGAATTCTCTATAGCATTCAGAGGGAGCGTGGCTCTCTCAACATTTTGATTTTGGACTTCTTGTTTCCAGAACTCAGAGAATTAATTTCTGTTATTTTAAGCCATCCAGTGGTAATTTGCTACAGTAGCCCTAGAAAACTACCAGTACATCTGGCAGCAGTATGATACATTTGTTGAAACCAATGAACCAATATTTATACTTTATTATTAAGGTCCATGCTTCATTTGGATTTCCTTAGTTTAAGGTAATGTCCATTTTCTATTCCAGGATAGAAGTGGATACCACATTACATGTTGTTTCCATGTCTCCTTAGGCTTCTCTCAGCTGTGATAGTTTCTGGGGCTTCTTTGTTTTGATGACCTTGACAGTTTGGGGGAGTACTGTCAGGTATTTTGTAGACTATTCCCCAAATATCTATTATTTGGCTGCCTCTAGTCTTAGTGATACCGTACAGAATTAGTTGCTCTGTAGCATGTGGGATCTTAGTTCCTCAGCCAGCATCCCCTGCGTTGCAAGGTGATTCTTAACCATTGAACCGCCAGCAAAGTCTCACGTGATGTTTTTTTGATTTGATTGTGTGTTATGTGATTTTGGGAGGAAGACCACTGAGGTAGGGCGCCATTTTCATCATGTCATACCCAGAGTACATATTAGCAAGGTGACTTACCATTGTTGATGTTGACCTTAATTGTCTGGCTGAAGCAGTGTCAGCCAGATTTCTTCACTGCGAAGTTTTTCTTTTTTGCTCCCTTGCTATACTGTGGTCTGGAAAGAAGTTGCTATATATAGCCCATACTTAAGAAATGAAGAGCTATGCTCCATCTCCTGGAGGGCAGATTATCTATAAAAACTAATTTGAATTCACCCAGACAGGATGCCTCTTCTTCCCATTTATTTGTTCAATCACTTGCTTTTATCAGTAAGACTCATAGCTGTTTTTACTTTGAGTTTTGCTCAGCCGCTTCAGTCATGTCTGACCCTTTGCGACCCTATGGGTCATAGCCCACCAGGCTCCTCTGTTCATGGGATTCACCAGGCAAGAGTGCTGGAGTGGGTCACCATGCCATTCTTCAGGGGATCTTCTCCACTAAAGGACTGAACTGGTGTCTCCTAAGTCTCCTGCATTGCAGGCAAATTCTCTACTGCTGAGCCACCTGGGAAGCCCGAGTTATACTCTAATACTATTTATTATTATTTTGCTAAGACTGTTTGAGCTTTGGTCATGGAGAGCTCCTTCAGTTGTTTCCTGTGTCCCTTTGACAGACCCTATCACTGTGGAATTTTTTTTTAGCATTTAATTTCTGGCCGTACAGATGTTCCAGGCTCATCTTGCTTTTTTCCTGTGCCAGTCTACAGAATCAGCCATTTCTACAGGAAGCCTCAGTTCCCTTAATTGGAGAATGTAGTTAGAAACTAAGATCCGGCCTTTGGATGTGCTTATTGCCTCCAGGTCTTTGTTGCTCACACAAATACACGTCTATATTCTAACTCCTTGCTATAAATATACATATTTTAATATACATAATATAATAAATGCACATGATGTGATATTTCTATATTTAACCATCTTTGTCTAACTTAAGGTATTCATGAGTTCATACTGATGTCTCCACCTCTGATTCACGACCACATGGATCATTCTAACCTCACCTGCCTATCTTTAAACTCCCAATAGTTAGTGACAAGCCTGGTTGCCACCACACTCCATCCATTTACCTAATTATTCAATTCCACTATAGAAATATCAGAATTATTTACCCATATTCTTGTGGAAAATAACCTTATCAACTAAAGGGTAGCGCTGTGTACAGTTTATTTTGCCTTTAGTGTTATATACTTTACTCATTTCCAAAGTTACTAAGGTCAGCAATTTTTTTCTTCCCCCTTTCACTGAGATTGTTTCATATATTTATGATAGAATTAGATTGTTTCATTATATTCCACATTTCATTGTGGGATTCCTCTTGACCTCCCAAATAATTTTTTAAAAATCTCAACTTTTATTTGGAAAAAGTTAAAAGAAACAAATACAGAAACCAAACTAACGAACACATGACTACATGTTATCAAGAATTTGTAATTAGCATTTTGTCATACTTGTTTCAGATTTTTTAAAAGATGTTTAAAGAACAGATTAAGTCCTCTTGTACTTCTTAATTTCATTTCTCTTCCTTTTTACCCATGGACAGTTACTGTTACAATTGTGTTTTTTTTTTTCCAGTCCATGATTTTTTAGTTTATTAGATGTACTTGTGACCCTAAACAATAAATCCTGTAGTTCTGTGTGTTCTAGGAACATTTATATAAATGATATGACTTTGTAGGTATCTTTCTAAATTATGCTTATTTTACTGTTAAATAGTATGCTATTAAGATCCATCTATGGTTGATAATGTTTGTGCTGAAATGTCTTTACAGTGTTTAGTTAAATGAATATACTACATTTTATTCATCTATTTATTAATTGACATTTAGATTGGGCTATGTTTTTTGCTATTTCATATGCTGTATCAACATCCTTGTACATATCTCCTCATGCATATGTGAAAGAATTTCCTTAGACTATATAGCTAGAAGTGAAATTGTTGGATTGTGTGGCATGTGCATTTTCTGTTTTACTAGAGAAGACCAGTTTGCCTCTAGTGTGATTTTACTAGTTTCCCACATCCTCGGCATCACTTCAAACTGCTGACTTTTTATTTTTGCTAATCTTATAGGTATGATTAATTGTCTTTCCCAGATTTTCAGGGACTGTGGAACCAATCACCTAATTTTCTCAGGAACTAGAACTAATTTTGATAGGAGCTTGAGTGTTTGTCCTAGGGGCTATTTATTAGTTTCTAATAGCCTTTTATGTTGTTTTCAAAGGTGTCTGCTTATCCAGGAGTTACAAAGTTGTTTTGGAATCTAACTTCACCCAAATTCTCTGTTCCAGTATCTGTCATGAAGGAAACCGTGTATCCAAAATATGAGGTAAAATGCAGAATGACTTTTCTCTATTGTTGTTTACTAATTAAGCTGTATAATTAATTATGATATTAAATTTTACTGGAAGTTATTATGTAAATTGTCAGTAAAGACTGCAATAACTGAATGATTGGATGGCACTATAGAAAGTATGTGTATAATAAATAATTATTATATATATTATATGTGTGTACATGTATACACATATACTTATAAGCCTATAACTATGTGTACACTTATACATGTACACTTACAGGGATATTTCTAATAAAATGGTTGGACTTATCCATGTTACTTTAGCTAGTCAAGAAGAATATTCTCTTTTCTTTCCCAAAGATTTATTTGACTGACCAGGTATAAAGCATCTTGGGCTGTTTAGAAGATCTTTATGTTATGTTTATTTACTTTTAAAAGTGAACTTTTAGTTATTGTTTAAAAAAGTTTAAAACTATCTAATACAATTATTAATCTATTTTCTTCTTCCCTCAAGGTGTTTAACATTTTATGTTCAGTCCCTGGGTTGGGAAGATCCCCTGGGGAAGCAAATGGCAACCCACTCCAGTATTCTTGCCTAGAGAATTTCATGAACAGAGGAGCCTGGTGGGCTACAGTCCATGGAGTCTCAAAGTAGAAAAATCAAGAGAGGAAAACCAAAATAGTCTATTATTTTTCTCCCTCAAGACAATTACTGTCCACTTTTTGGTCCACTTTCTTTCATTGTTAAAAGTTCTTTTTCTTCCTCCTCCTCTTCCTTTTTTTTTTTCACCTTTTCCCCCCTTTTCTTCTTCCTACTTATAGTTTCCTCTTAAAATAATTCTGGGATGAACATCATTGTGCATAAACTGTTAATGGTATTTAGAATTATTTTATTTGCATAGTATCCTAGATAGATTACTAATAACACATATATGAGAAAAGAATAAAACAAAAAAGTTAATCATAAGGAAAGAACAACCAGGGTAATAGCATAAGTCAGAGATAAAATTAAAGAAATTCTGTCCATATATGCCTTTGCTTGAAATGGGGTCATCAACATCAGTGTTGATATTGAAACATCTGTACATTCCTTGCATTACTTGATTATGATGTGTTATTCTTAAATATTATATTGAATTCTGTTAGGCAGCACTTTATTGTTTTTTTTAAATGTATACTAATGAGTGAAATATATATGTAGTGTTTTTTTGTTGGACTCTTATCAAGGTTATTCTTGCTTTATGAAGTTAATTGGTGAGCATTTCATTTTTTTAATATTCTGGATTTTAAAGAACATAGGAATAATCTTGAAAATGTGGAAGAATTCACTGTCTAGGAACATTTGAGCTATTTGGGAACATAATTTTTGACAATTAGAACCTTTTATTTCCTAATTCTTGGGTTACTTATGCTTAATATTTTTTCTCAAGTCAATTGGTAACATATATTCTTACAAAAAGCCATCTGTTCAGTTGAAATTTTAAAGTTTATATGCAGAGTTTGTATACAGTTTCTCTTTAGTTTTAATCTCCATTTCTAAAGTTGCATTATTTTCTTTACCATTTCTAATGATATCTGGGGAATTTTTTCCCCATAGAATAAATTTTCTAGAAGTTAATTTAGTATTTTTTTCAGGGATCTTTTTTCATTTATTTTCAAATATTTATGCTTTATACAAGATGCTTTATTTTCTACTCATCAAATTGCTCTACTCACACTAGTGTAAAACCATCCATTTAGTTTTTTTTTTTTTTTTTTTAGCAAGGTTTTTGATGAATGATTATGGGCTTGTCTGGTGGCTCAATGGTAAAGAAAGAATCTGCCTGACAGTGCAGGAGACATGTGTTCAATCCCTGGCTAGGGAAGATTCCCTGGAGAAAGAAATGGCAACCCACTCCAGTATCCTTGCCTGGAAAATCCCATGAATTGGGGAGCCTGGTGGGCTACAGTCTATGGGGTCAGGAATGAATTAGCGACTAAACAGCTGTATCTGAATCACTGTGCTATACACCTGAAACTAACACAACATTGTAAATCTACACTTCAATTTAAGAATAAAAACCTCTCTTCCCCTTCCACGGTTGTTAGATCGTGGTCTGAAGGCAGCCCCTGCCTACTCCCCTTCTCTCTTTATCCTCCGTTGGTAGCGTCTGCTTCTAACTGAACTGACACAATAGGGGAATCTGTGATATTAGTATAGTGTTATCTAAACTGTGTGTTTACAAAGCACGGACACATATTTTTTTCTGTCTTTGTGGGTATAAAAGTGTGAATATAGGGAATTGAGAGTAGGCAGAATTGTCTGAACAGAAGTAAAAATTGCAGCAATTTTAAGAAGTTTGGTTAGAATTGTTGAAAATGGAGCAACACATTAGAAAACTAGTTCAAAAATAAGTTGCTCTTGGTGATTGTTCAAATCCAGTGACCAGAAGAACAAAGATCCACAGGGCTTTCTGGTACAGAAAGAGGGCCCAGGACACTTTCCATTCACTAGAACTGGAATCAGACCTTTGTTTAAAGACTGTTGGTTCCTTTGAATAGGAAATTCATTTAGATACAAAGATCTGTGTGCCTCATTTTTTAAAAGCAAATTTTATCTATTTACATCAGTTCAGTTGCTCAGTTGTGTCCGACTCTGTGACCCCATGAACTGCAGCACGCCAGGCCTTCCTGTCCATCACCAGCTACCAGAGTCCATCCAAACCCATGTCCATTTAATCAGTGATGCCATCCAGCCATTTCATCTTCTGTCATCCCCTTCTCCTCCTGCCCTCAATCTTTCCCAGCATCAGGGTCTTTTCCAATAAGTCAGCTCTTTGCATTAGGTGGCCAAAGTATTGGAGTTTCAGCTTCAACATCAGTCCTTCCAATGAACACTCAGGACTGATCTCCTTTAGGATAGACTTGTTGGATCTCCTTGCAGTCCAAGGGACTCCCAAGAGTCTTCTCCAACACCACAGTTCAAAAGCATCAATTCTTCAGCGCTCAGCTTTCTTTAGAGTCCAATTCTCACATCCATACATAACTACTGGAAAAACCATAGCCTTGACTAGACGGACCTTTGTTGGCAAAGTAATGTCTCTGCTTTTTAATATGTTGTGTCGGTTGGTCATGACTTCCCTTCCAAGGAGTAAGCGTCTTTTAATTTCATTGCTGCAATTACCATCTACAGTGATTTTGGAGCCCAGGAAAATAAACTCAGCCACTGTTTCTACTGTTTCCCCATCTATCTGCCATGAAGTGATGGGACCAGATGCCTTGATCTTCGTTTTCTGAATGTTGAGCTTTAAGCCAACTTTTTCACTCTCCTCTTTCACTTTCATCAAGAGGCTCTTTAGTTCTTCACTTTCTGCCATGGTGTCATCTGCATATCTGAGGTTATTGGTATTTCTCCCAGCAATCTTGATTCCAGCTTGTGCTTCCTCCAGCCCAGCGTTTCTCATGATGTACTTTGCATATAAGTTAAATAAGCAGGGTGACAATATACAGCCTTGACGTACTCCTTATCCTATTTGGAACCATTTACATATATTATGATTATTGGTGTTTTTGTTTTATCCTGCCATTTGATTTTTGTTTTTTATAGATGCTGCCTTTTTTTTAAATTTAGACAAACTAAGCAATTTATTCAATTGTTCTAAAAAACAGATACTTCCATTATAAAATGAAGAATTTACAAAGTCTTAACAGTTAGCAGTATTCCAGAGATCAAAATGAAATTTAATTGTATAATGACAGATTTGGTACTAGTTACATAGCAAATTTGCCAAAATCTTGCAGTCCCCTTCTTTGCCTGCAAATTCATAAGCTAGATACTGCCTTTTGTTTGTTTTATCTTCTTTTATTTCTTTTCTTATATGTGTCTTTTTTTGTTATTCCTTTTAAAAAAATTTCAGTGGTCTGAGTTTAGTATATTCTGATTTTATTTTTATTTTAACTATTTGAATCAATTGTATTTTATCATCCCTGTTTTGGAAGTTATATTTATTGTTTTTTATTCCTATGGTGGTCTCCCTGGAACATGCATGTTTAATGTATCAATATCTAATATTAATCAATACCTTTATACTCTTCCAGGAAACTGTAATTATTTGAAAATTTGTTATTCCATTTACTCTTTCTTGATTTAATGTGCTCTTACTTTGATACATTTTTAGATTCTTGTGTTTTAAAGTTCCAAAGATGTTGTTCTTATCATTTTATGCAATAATCCTTAGATTTTACCCATGAATTTCTCTCTCTCTTTTTTCCTTTCTACTTTTCAAGCATCTCAAACCTTTCTGTCTGGAATCATTTTTCATTCTGCTAGAGTATATCTTTTAGAATTTGCTTTAAGGGAAGTAGGAGGTCTACAGTTGGTAAAAATTCTGTTTTTTCTTTGTTTTAAATGCCTTTATATTACTTCATGCTTAAGGGATATTTTACTTTGTGATAATATTATTACAGATGCTTATTTTTAGCACACTAATGATGTCTCAGTTTTCTGGTGTTGAGAATTGATTCTTAAATATGAACCCTTTGAAGTTTCTTTGATAATAAATCAAAGAACCCTTTGATAATAAATTCTCTGTCTCCCCCCTTTTACTTTTAAGCTGTTCTTTTTTCTTCCATGCAATTTCAGTACGGTGTGTCTAGTTGCAGATTTCTTCTTATTTATTATATTTTGGAATGATTGGGATCTTTGAATCTGTGGTTTGATATCTTTCATCAGCTGTGGAAATTTTTTAGTTACTGTTTCTTCACATTTTGCCTCTGTCTATTCTGTCTTTTGTTTTCTGGGCCTTTAATAACATGTATTAACTACTTTTTGTCCCCTTGATACTGGATCCTGTATAATTTATTCTGATCTGTCTTATAGTTCAGGTTCATAAATTCTTCAGTTGTGTCTAATAGTACTGTTTAACTTTTTCTCTACATGTTTAAATTTGGTTTTATATTCTTTTTAAAATTTATATGTTTTCTCTATTACATTCTGGTGTTTTGTATCTTTGTGTACTTGTCTTAAAATGTTTATCATTGTATTTAGAACATTATTTTTCGTAAATATCTGTGACCTAGAATGACAGTTCTTCCTCTAGAGAAAATTTTTTCTCAGAACCTGAGATCTGTACCTTTCAACTTAAAATTGAGGTTGAGGCTTGAGTTTCTTTGAACACCCATGTACAGAGCCTGGGCTGCAAGTCTACACAAATGTTGATTTACATCCATTCATTCCTAATCTTAGGGTATAACCCTATAATATCCTTGTAGCTTGGGATACCTGTATATTATATATAATCAGTTTCCATACTTCAGGGAGACTCTGGGCTTGCCTGTCTTGTTATCCTTGTCCGTTAAAGTTGCAAATAGGCAAATATTTTGTGAACAAAAGCATCTTTGAATACTGGGTTTACCTTTTCAGGTTTTTGTATTTTCCTATATTTTTTTCCCAGTATCTCTTCATCATATTATTAGCTCTGATGTTTTGAAGATTATCTTTGTCATAATACATGCTATCTAGTTGTTCTCAGAAGAAATTGCTTGTTGCTGTTCATTGTTCGGTCGCTAAGTTGTGTTCAGCTCTTTGCGATTCCATGGGCTGTAGTGTGTCAGGCTTCCCTGTCCTTCACTGTCTCCCAGAGTTTGCTGAAACTCATGTCCATTGAATCAGTGATGCCATCCAAACATCCTCTGTTGTACCCTTTTACTCCTGCCCTCAATCTTTCCCAGCATCAGGGTCTTTTCCAATGAGTCGGCTTTTCACATCAGATAGCCAAAGTATTGAAGCTTCAGCATCAGTCCTTCCAGTGAATGTTCAGGGATGATTTCCTTTAGAATTGACTGGTTTGATCTCCTGGAATTACCTAGCCTCCCATAATTAGAAGTAGAAGTCATCATTGACTTCTAAGGTAGCAAAACTGTTTCCATTTCCATCTGCATCCCAACTTTTATTGCACACATACTAATTTTAGCAATATTCCTGTAATAGAGCAGGATGTTTACATCCTATATATGTAAGCACTACTGTAACTGCCCTCTCAAGGCATGCTAGTTTGAGCAATATACTGATAGGTTCCAACATGTAAACCACATTGTCTTTTTACAAAGCAGCCACTGATTGTTAGTTCTGCTGTTTTGATATAAAATAGAGTGTTAAGGTTTTTGTCCTTGTTATTGTTAAAAGCATTCTTTTAAAATGGAATAGCTGCTCTTCTACCATGTTTGAATATTTTGTGTAAGTGTATGGCAAAATAATTCCAAAATCCTTGTGTATCACATAATTTAGCTTTGAAGAATAATGATAAAAGTGACCAGGTATCTTTCTGCAATGTCCAGTAATTCTCTTACATTGCATTGTGCTATAACTACTTTCCAAAAATACAACAGAGAGGATAAACAAAAGTTCAATACACATGATAACTAAATTAGCCATTGCCTTCTCCGTATCTGTTTCATTCTCAGTAATAATTACATGATACTTTTAAAAGTTCATTTTCTACTGAATAAATGTTTTAAATTTTTAAAATGCTAGCTGAGATGTAAAAATTTCATCAAAGCAGCAGCTTGATTTACTTCACCATGAATCCTATGGAACTTAGGTCTTCGGTTGTTTCTGTATCTCCAAATCACTGTTTACAAGATAGAGAAGTAGCACATTTAATAATAATCATAACTATTGCAGCAGTTTACCTTGCAGCAATAAATATATATATAATCTAACTGATTGATACAATTCAAACTATAAAACATCTAAGGAAATTTTCATTCCAGGTAATATTTAGAATGTTTGCTTGTATTTGTCAGTGAATAGTCACATATTGACAATAACTCTAAATGGCATGTTTTGTTCATAATTCTAATGTTGATATGCTGAAGAGATTCAACACCACTCTATGAGGTCACAGGATCATTGATTGTCCTGAGTCCAAGAATGTCAGAAATAATGCAGAAGTAACAGTTTGGCTCAAGTCCAATGCCAAAGCCATAATTGTGGGTTTTAGCCAAATACTAAGGCTGCAGCTGTTTTTTTTTTTCCCCTAGAATTATACTTTCCTATGTATTGCTCTTTTGGTAATAATGTTTTAGTATGTAGCAGCAGTAATCATAGACACTGAATTAAAAGTATTCTACTATATAGTTTAAAACTGTTAACTTTATTTTATCACAGAGTGCACAGACAAGCAGAATTTTAATCGAGAAATTTACATCTGAAAGCAAGGAAAGTGTTGTTACTTTAAATCAGCATAGGAGGAGTTCCAGGGTAAGTATAATTTCTAGCCTAAAGTATGGGTTGGTGTCCTTGCCTTCCTACAGTTTAGATATTATTTCTAGTGATTTCAGAAGTAATTTCTTGATGCTTCCTCATTCTGGGAAATGCCTCAGTGTATTTTTGCGGAGGACATAGTTCCCCTTTTTCAAATATGCTGTCTTTGTGACACTCAGAATGTGTTATTTACTAATCAGTAGTAGGATATCTGCTGTGAGTTTTACTGAAATTCCTAAAATGTCTGATTTTGCTGTCATTCGTCACTGCTTGCCCAGGTCTTAAATGATCAAAGGAACATGTTTATGAATCTTTTTACCAAACGAGGGGAGGGGATTCAGAGTAACACTGAATTCTTTGAAGTGGTGCCTGGACTTGTGCCCATGATTTTATAGTCACTACAGTGTATCTAAGTAAAATAAGTAAATAATAAACACAGTTGGTGAGAAAAGAGATAGCGATTGAGGGAAGAAGACAAGTATGAAATGTATATCACTGGCTTAATAAATATCCTGAACTTTATGAGGTACAAAGAGGAAATGGTTTTATTTTTCTTGCCTTAAGGCCTCCAGCCCCCTACTCCCCTTGATGATATCTTAGAATTCTGAGTGCCACATAGTAGAGAGTCTTATTAACCTGGGACAAATCAGATCCCTATTCTAGTCAATTACACTAGGTTTAATATGGTTCTATGCCTCTTTCTGTATTCCCCATACAGTCAGGTGATATATTTTGGGGGGTAATGTTTCTATTTAATGTAGATCACTTTTGCTATTTTAAAATAGATAACTATTTCTTATTAAATATTTGTCCTTATGTATGTCTGAGCTTTTTATTTCTCATCAGTCTGAATGATATGGAGGTCATATCGTTCTTGTTTTCTATCGACAGCACCTAGAACAGTGACCATCACATAAAAATTAATGGAACCAACAAATGACACTTTCCAGTTTGGAATGCATGGACTATTGTAGTAGCATTATTGTACCTAATCTGTCAGGTATTCCTGTTTTTAATAGCTGTTTCTAACCTAACCTCCCCGTTGCCCCTTGCAATATTCTTAAAACACAGGTGTAATTATATCACTCAGTCTCAGCAAACTGAATAACATCAGCTGTCAAAGTCAGTGCTTAGCTAAGCCTCATAACGTGGCCTCGGCTATGTTTTCTGTTTTACCTCCCATTGCGCCTCTGCTTCCATGTCACCTCCATGTACTCTGCTCTCTGCTTGCACCAGAGTCCTTGGGGACTAACATCCCAGCACTTTGACACTTCTCTGTGCTTGTTTAGACTATTCCATCGGCCTGGCATGTTCTCAACCCATTCTCAGTCACATGGTGAAAATGTCACTGCCTTTCACAGCGTGGCCCTAGTGGTGCCTCTTCTAGCTGGTTAAGCCAGGTTCCTTTTCATTCTCAATTGACCTCCGCCTCTCCTGTGCTCTCTTTACACCTAATTCATGTTATCCTTATAGTCATTGTTACAGCTGCTGTGAATTATAGTTACTACTTTATGTCTTTTTCCACCATTGTACCTGAAACATGTCAGTTTTTTGTACTTTCCACCCTATCTGGTGTGGTAGTACTTCCCAACTCTTTTAGTGTAATAATTCTCATGGTAAGTAATACTTGTGTGAATGCAGCCATGAAATTAAAAGATGCTTGCTCCTTGGAAGAAAAGTTATGACCAATCTAGACAGCATATTAAAAAGCAGAGAGATTACTTTGCCAACAAAGATACGTCTAGTCAGAGCTATGGTTTTTCCAGTAGTCGTATGGATGTGAGAGTTGGACTCTAAAGAAAGCTGAGCGCTGAAGAATTGATGCTTTTGAACTGTAGAGTTGGAGAAGACTCTTGAGAGTCCCTTGGACTGCAAGGAGATCCAACCAGTCCATCTGAAAGGAAATCAGTCCTGAATATTTATTGGAAGGACTGATGCTGAAGCTGAAACTCGAATACTTTGGCCACCTGATGTGAAGAACTGACTCGTTTGAAAAGACCCAGTTGCTGGGAAAGATCGAAGGTGGGAGGAGAAGGGGACGACAGAGGATGAGATGGTTGGATTCAATGGACATGCTGCTGCTGCTGCTAAGTCGCTTCAGTTGTGTCCGACTCTGTGCGACCCCATAGACAGCAGCCCGCCATGCTCTGCCATCCCTGGATTTTCCAGGCAAGAGTACTGGAGCGGGTTGCCATTACCTTCTCTGTCAATGGACATGAGTTTGGGTAAACTCTGGGAGTTGGTGATAGACAGGGAAGCCTGGCACGCTGCAGTCCATGGGGTCACAAGGAATCGGACACAACTGAGCAACTGAACTACTGAGCTACTACTAAATTGATGGATTTTAAGTTCCGACCCTATGTGTGAACATAGTGATTTTAAAATCAGTAAGAACCTGTATTTTAATTAACATTTCTGCATTTCATTAATTTACTCAGTTATCACTAGCCAATTGTCATCTGATATTTTAACTTACGAAATAGCATGTAGAGTCAATGTATATTTGTCATTTGACTATTTTACAGCTTTTTTTCCTGAGAAAATCTGCATCATTTGAAAGTATCCAAAAACATTTCAGCACACAGTCTACTCAATTAAAGGTACGATAATTTTTCAGTTTTTGTTAATGAAAGGAAATGTTCACAGTTCTAGTAATAGATGGTGACATCTATGCTTTTTGTTTGCTTTCCTAAAATAGCATGATCACTTGATTCATACAGAGTTGACTGAAATTTTGGATTTAACCGAGAATTTGGTAGCCTCTGTAAGATTGTTGTGCGTAGTGCCAATTTAAGGTTTTCAACATCTCTTGGAAGTGTCTCATAGTCATACTTTGACTTTACTTGAAAGTGAAAAGTCAAAGTGAAAGTTGCTCAGTCGTGTCCGACTCTTTGCAACCCCATTGGAGTTCTCCAGGCCAGAATACTGGAGTGGGTAGCCTTTCCCTTCTCCAGGGGATCTTCCCAACCCAGAGACTGAACCCAGGTTTCCCACATTGCAGGTGGATTCTTTACCAGCTGAGCCACAAGGGAAACCCTGACTTTACTTGGTATATTATAGGTCAAGTCACTTATATATTGATCTACCACTTGCGTTGAGCTCACAGTTTGTTTTATGCTGTAAGTTTATTTACAAACATATCTAGGATGCTGAGTTCGAGAGTTTAGTTCTTTTTTCAGAGATTGCACCTCTTAATATGCTCCTCTTCATGTCTGTCTCATGGATTACTTCTTAAGCAGTTGATGTCTTACTGTAAAGAAAGGTGCAGCAAATCTAGACCCAAAGAGCAAAGTCATCATAGTTAGTAACCTCCACTTGTTTTCCACTGAAAATGGTATATTCTTCCATGGGCCCTCTTCATAGTGGCTCTAGGTTGTGAACCTCCAGGTGCTCTGTCCTGACGTAGGACACTGTTGGAAGCTCTGCAAAAGGTGTAGAGACTGAAGGCAGAAGAAATGGTGGCAGCACATGAAGCCCTCCCTTCCTCGTGACCTGGTTCCCTGGTGTGCCAGGAGTGCAAGGTGGGCTCACCGCTTTAAAGCGTAGATCATAAGTGAGGGACACCCACTTACTGATCTTAAAGCAGCTGCTGGAGAGGCAGAAACCTGTTGGGACTTCAGATGTGCTGGTGGGCACCATTTTTAAATCTCATCCTAGTTTACTCATGAGGGAGCTGGTGGGTGCCATTTTTGGTGTTCTCCTTATAACCTGTTAGTGCCAATGGGTATGCTCCAGCATACTATATTGGTGCAGCAGCTATATTGGAACTGGGTTGGGTGAGTGTACCAAAGTCTGCACACCCTGTGACACAAATGTGTCATGTAGGGCAAGGGCCCCAAGTCCCACCCACCTGTGCCACAGCAGCTGCGCCACAACTGGGCTGGATGAGCAAGTGCACCAAGCCTTGCGCTCTCTGTGCAGCAGCTGCAGTCTTGCAATAACTGGCAGGTGAACACAACACCCGCAGGAGCACCCTTGGAGAACCTGGCTCAGGTGCCAGGGGAGACTGTGCTTCTGGGTCCCATGGATCATTTTCTGCTCAAGACTCCTTCAAGACTGGGAGAGGTGCTGCTTTGCCTAATCCATATAGAACACAGAGAATCAGGCCAAGTGCCGAGACAGGAATGTGCTTCCAAAGGGTTCAACGTGATGGTCAAAAGATGGTCACCAAATCTGAGAGATGAATGGATGAACACAGTGGGAACAGCAAAGAGACAGGAAATATAAGAAAATACTGAACACAAGTTATAACTGAACTGAAAAATATACTTGAAGAGATAAAATGGCAAACTGCATGAAGGAGAAGCATGAATCGACAAGCAAGAAGGAAAAGCAACAGAGATCACTGTTAAGCAGCAAAATGAAAAAAGAATTTAAAAAAGTGAGGATACCTTAAAGCACCTCTGGTACAACATCAGGCAGAATAGCATTCACGTTATAGAGGTCCCAGAAGGAGAAGAGAGAAGGGGCCAGAAAAATTATTTGAAGAATAATTTTATGTTCTACTTTTTTCAGGCATGTTCCACTTTTTCTTGGTACATACATATGTGTTTATTTTTTAATATATACATATATATATGTATACATACATATATTCTATAGTTGATATTTCTCTATTCTCTGTTCTAAGTCCATATTGAGTTAAATACAGTTTGTTGACATGGGGTAAGTATATATAGTAAGTCACAGAGAAGGTCAATATCTCTATTACATTTTAGTACATCTTAAAATATACAACTAGCTTGTATGGAATTGTTATTTAGGTTTGGAATTTGGGTCTATATTCACTGTTGAGAAAAACATTTCTGTAATGAATTATTTACTAGCAAAATTAAATGCAATTAATTTATTGACAATAGCTCATTAGGCAAGAAATGCTATATCAAAGGTTTGGCACTAATCTCTCTTATTTGTAATGAATGTTGTTAGAGTTTCAAGTACTAATGCATAATTATTATAAATTATTCATAAATGTATTAATATTAATAATATTGATATTATTATTGAAAATTAAGTTGATTCTCTAATGATTATATTAAATGAATATTAGGTTGAAATTCTGTTATGTAAGCCTATAAATATTGAATTGAAAATAATTAAATACTGAGTATAGAAATTCAGTGTTATTAAGGTGCTTTTGAAAATAGACTTGCAAATTGATTTAATAAGGTGAGGCATTTTAATAATTTTTGCTCTGCCTGCAATGCAGGAGACCCCGGTTTGATTCTTGGGTTGGGAAGATCTGCTGGAGAAGGGATAGGCTATCTATTTCAGTATTCTTGGGCTTCTCTGGTGGCTCAGCAGGTAAAGAATCCACCTGCAATGTTGGAGACCTGGGTTTGATCCCTGGGTTAGGAAGATGCCTTGGGGAAGGGAACGTCTACCCACTCCAGTATTCTGGCATGGAGAATTCCATGGACTGTATAGTCCATGGGGTAGCAAAGAGTTGGATATGACTTAACAACTTTCACTTCACTCACTATTTTTTTGCATTAACCTAAAAGTAGAGCACATACTTTATTTGGATATGTAAAGAGCGTTCTCTTTAAATTAAGAATATATAAAATCACAATTCATATCTACTTTATGGTGTTATTTTTATATAGCTAATGAAATGTCATGTGACCAAATTATTGTACTTTGCTTTAACTAACCCGCTGTTAACTTATAAGCTCATTTGAAATACATGAATAATAGATGATTTAAAAATTTTCAATAGTGACCAAATTACATTAACAGTAATTATAACTGAATTCATTTAAAATGTATAGCAACTAAATTGATTTTATATTTTTCAATTTTTTGTTTCCTTATGAATAAGCGAGTAAAATCTGCAGTTGAGTTGAAGAAGGAGGAGACCACAGTTCTATCAGAGATTCAGGATGACATGCAAAGCAATATAAAAGAGGTGATGCTTCAGAAAGCAAAGGAGTTGCAGCGTTGGATGGCTGAGCAAAATGAAACTAAGAAATCTGTCTCTGAGAAAGAAAATATAGATTCTATCTTAGACTACATGCACGGCAGATATGGTTCAAGAAACCTGTCTTTCACTCTCATTGAAGCATCTCGACAAGCTGGCATTACTTACATTGTTTATCCCAAGAGAAAGAAGATGAGACGGAGGAGAGGACTGAGATTCAGTAAACTTACACTTGTGTATGATGAGTTATCCAAGCCTCCAAAAACTCTTAAAAGGTCTTGTTTAATCAACATTTGTTATAGTTTAAGAAATATATTACGGTTTGGGCCTTAGTTTTAGAATTCACTCATTGAAGGATCCTTTTGTATGTGTATTTCCTGAGTCCATCTCTGGTGGTTGTTATTCAGTTGCTCAGTCATGTCCGACTCTTTGTGACCCCATGGACTGCAGCACACCAGGCTTCCCTGTCCTTCACCATCTCCCGGGGCTTGCTCAAACTCCTGTCCCTTGAGTTGGTGATGCCATCCGACCATCTCATCCTCTGTTGTCCCCTTCTCCTCCTGCCCTCAATCTTTCCCAGCCTCAGGGTCTTTTCTAATGAGTCAGCTCTTCACATCAGGTAGCCAAAGTATTGGAGCTTCAGCTTCAGCATCAGTCCTTCCAATGAGTATTCAGGACTGATTTCCTTTCGGATGGACTGGTTGAATCTCCTTGCAGTCCAAGGGACTCTCAAGAGTCTTCTCCAACACCACAGTTCAAAAACATCAGTTCTTCAGTGCTCAGCCTTCTTTATGGTCCAACTCTCACACTCATACATGACTACTGGAAAAACCATAGCCTTGACTATAAACCATAGCTTTTCCTGATCCCATCTCTGGTGCCAATTAATTTATCAGTCAGGATCCCAGTAGTAAACAGATAGCACTCTCAATTTAGAATAATTCTAGAGGGGTATAACAACGGGCAGCTTACAAAGATGTAGGCATAGGGAAATCACAAATGATAGAGTGCTATCCTGGGGCTAGAAATAATAGAGCCAGTCTCTGCCCCTCAGTATGAGAGGACAAAAGGAGAGAATGATTACTAGAACCTGGAAGAAAGGAATTTTATGGAAAAGATTTCCTTGAAAGAAGTAGTGAACTTTGGTCAAAGATCATGGCCAGTTTGAGGCAACCTTTCAGGAGGGGCCTGGAGGAATAAATACTTTGACTTTACTTGAACTCCCTTTTCAGGGCTCTGAATTGAACATACTTGATTAGAAGAAAGCAAGTATTCCTACGTATGTAGTCTGTACAGACTAGTACCCCAGGACAAATGACAAGGTAGAGAATAGAGATAAATATGGAGGTGGAAATGAGATCTCTGTGGCACAGATGGTCTTTCCAGGGTGACCTTTGACCAGAAATAGGAATCGTGAAGGAGGTGCCCACTCAGAAGGACTGGAAAATGCAATGGCTTTGAGGCTTGCCCTAAGCCTGGGAAAGTGGGAGGCGAGAGAGTGGTGTTATTAGAGATATTTGCTGGAGTCTCATCACGTTGTCTTGTAGGCTATGATGAAAAGCTTGATTTGTATTCTAGGTGCTAGGGAAAGCTCTTGGAGGGAGTGACAGGATCTGATTTACATTTGTGTTTTAAACAAAAGATGCTGGCTGCCGTTTGGAGAATGGATGAGACCAAGAGTACAAGCAGGGATTTAAGACGTCATTGTACTCTAGACGGAAGAGGTGATGGAGGCTTGCACTGGAGTGTGGAGAGGAGTGAGGAGTGTCACCGAGTTAGGAAGCAGAAGGATACTGACTTTTCTCACTTTTATTCTCTTTCTTTGAGCACAGGCCTTTCTCATAGTGCACACTGGGTAACCATTTATGAAATGATGGGGTTTAATTTTT
This sequence comes from Antilocapra americana, assembly GCA_007570785.1. NCBI lineage: Eukaryota > Metazoa > Chordata > Mammalia > Artiodactyla > Antilocapridae > Antilocapra > Antilocapra americana. The sequence continues at coordinate 9,185,136 of ML661902.1, forward strand.
TTTTCCTTCCAATAGAGCGTGTTTGTTCTCTCATGTGGCTTTAACAGCACCAGCATACAATGAATGCTGTGTGGGAATTGGAGAGTTTGCGGAGATGATCCTAGAAAAATAGCATTTGAAAGCGTATTAGATGTCATTTAATTTGATAGCCTAGAAGTTTGGGATGAAGTCTGGGATGTCTTTTTGTTAGTCTGCTGTGGAGTAAAATCTTTGCTTCTTTCTGCTTCCTCAAGTTCATGTTCTTGCCAACCATTTGGATACATTTCCTTTTGCACATGGAGTTTTAACTCCTCAGTTCTCCAGAGATTATATTTCCTCTGGCTGGGGGTGGGGATATAAATTAAGCCTGGAAGGAGCACTGACCCCTTATTCAGTTCTTTACAGAGGCTGTATCTTTAATAACAGTCTTCTGCTTTCATAACATCAACATAGATTCTTCACACGATCTAAATGAACAAACAGAGGACTTGGTTTGCATAAAAGTAACATGTAATTTTATTTTGATAACAGAGAAATAGTAAATGTGACTGAGTTGATTTATTGGTTATAAAAATTATTTTTCTGTAATTTAAGAATCACCCTTTTGCATACTAGATCAGTATCCCTTGGAATCCTTCCTGGACAGAAGAAATATTTGCTCAGAGTTCCTCTGTATGAACGTGTACTTCGGTGTCCCAGTGTACCTTCAGATTTAAATTCTGACAAATGTGTCCAAATTAAGAGAATTCTAGAACATAGTGATCCTCAAAAATGGGCTCCTGACATGGTCTCTAAGCCTAAGCAAAAGAAGACGACCCCGAGAGTTAAACTATCTGTTGACGAAGATTCATCTGAGAGCATTAAACTATCACCAAAGCTAGAATTGAGTGATTCTTTGAACTGTGGTCTTCCTCCAGCAGTCATTAAACATTATGAGTCCGAAGTGGAGATCTTGACTGAAGAAATAAATAGTAAGAAGAAATATCCTGCATTTTTATATTGTAGGCGTGGAGCTCTTTATAGGAAATTAGGAAAGTTACAGAGTGCCATGAATGATCTACAGGAAGTAAGTTTTATGTAATCAAAATAATAATACAATTTATCCTTGCTTATAATTATATATTAACTTTTACTAGAATTTTGAATAATGAATATTTGTATTATGTATATTCAAATAATTAGCCTTAAAAACACTAGATTCTGTCAGATTTGGAGGCATCATATTATACTATACACATATAAAGCTGTTAAAGTCAGCAATGTTTGAAAGGCTATCTTTCCTTAAATCAATTTAAATTGAATTTATACATCTATTTTCTAGGCTATATCTTTGGAGCCATTGTTCCTCAATGCCTATTGGCATCGACATTTCATTTATCTTTTCCAAGACAAAATTAATGAAGCTTTGGATGACTTGAATTTTATAAATAAATACAATAAAAATAATGCAGGTGGGTTGTCTGTGCAGTTATATCTTAACCTAAGCTTTGGTCATTTAGTGATATAAAGATACATAATTCAAGACATATAATTCTCCACAAATGGTTGTAACTTTCCTAAGTTAAATTTACTCTTGATATTGTAAATATAGGACTCTTTTGTGATCCTATTGTGTTGTTTTAAAAAAATATTTATCATAGTTGAAATGTTAATGCTCTTGGTATAACATTGCAATAAATTGGTTTCTTACTGCTTATTTCGTAAGATAAGCTTACAATTTTTATAGAAGTATTTCACAAATTTAGTCTGAATTAGAGTTGTAGTAATTTTGCATGTGTGAGTGCTCAGTTACTCAGTTGTGTCCAATTCTTTGTGACCCCATAGACTGCAGCCCACCAAGCTCCTCTGTCCATAGGATTCTCCAGGCAAGAATACTCGAGTGGGTTGTCACTTCTTCCTCTAGGGGATCTTTCTGAACCAGGGATCAAACTGGTGTCTCCTGAATCTCCTGCATTGGCAGGCAGATTCTTTACCATTCTTAAGACTTCTCAGTTGGATGAAATATATAGCTTTGTGTTTATGTACTATTCTCTAATCAACTTGAATGACTAGGCATGGAACTTTTGAGAAATGAGAAAATGTCATATTCATCTTTGTATCTCCATCACTCACAACATACCCCTAAAATATAACATGAGCTTACTAAATGTTTTTTTAAATCTATGCTGACCTCTGCTAAAAGTCCATAACTTTTTACTATGAACATTAAAAGATTATGAAACGTTTTAGATATATAAAAAGGTAAAAGGTAATTTTTGTTATTGAAATTGAAGACACTTTTAACATAAGTATTTATCCAGTCTGTGAGAATGAATTTTGCATTGTTGAACAAAAGAACAAATATTAAATGATAAAGAGAGTAAAATAGAGATACATTTTTCTAAGACTACATTTTAAGAGGGTGAAGGATTAATCTCTTAAAATTTAGGACTGTAACACTAAATTTTACCTTATTAATTTTCTTTAGATGCATATTTTTCAAGAGCAGAAATTTTCAGAGGAAAAAATGAAATTACTTTGGCAATTCTAAATTATACTCAGGCAATCAAGTGCAGGCCCATGGATGCTGATATGTACTTCAGGAGGGGTGAGATGTATGAAATAGAAAACAAAATGCTGGCCATTGATGACTTTTCTAAAGTAAGCTGTATTACATATAATGCTGCCATTTATATATTTGTATATTTTAGAACATGATATAAAATACTAATTATATAAATACAAATTATCTAATTAAATATTTATACATTTTAGAGCATGATATCCTAATTTATAACAAATTATTGAAATTCTTTTGTATGTTATATAGTCAAAATTTATTTATTTTAGATTTGATCCTAGAATATTCATTAGTGGAATTGATATTAACAATCCATCAATGATGTTTTTGAATGAATGGATTTCCATCAAGTTGGGTATGGGAGCATTCAGGCAACTTTGATGGAGCCTTGACTTTCCAGCTGTCTTCTTTTGGACTGTGAAGCAGTGAATAAAGAAACCTTTGAAGAGTGCTTCTTTCTTTCAGTGAAGAAAATCATTTTCCACTTCTTGACTCTGAGATCTGGCAATTTTCTTCTGCAGCAAACCTATCTGCTTTCAAAGACTGCTTACTGGCTCATTCATTCATTCATTCACTCACAAATATTTATTGCCTAAGTCACTGGGTAATAAAATGGATAACTACTGGTGAATAAAACAGACATGTTTCATGCTTACATGGAGCCTTTATACATAGTATAAAGGACAAATATTAAAGAAATAAATATATATACTAATATATAATTACTAATTGTGATGAATTCTGTGATGGAAATAAAGATGATCAGTTCTATTCAGTTGCTCAGTCATGTCCGATTCTTTGCGACCCCATGGACTGCAGCACACTAGGTTTCCCTGTCCATCACCAACTCCCAGAGCTTACTCAAACTCATGTCCATCGAGTCAGTGATGCTATCCAAGTATCTCATCCTCTGTCATACTCTTCTTCCACCCTCAATCTTTCCCAGCATCAAGGTCTTTTCAAATGAGTCAGCTCTTCACATCAGGTGGCCGAAGTATTGGGAGTTTCAGCTTCAGCATCAGTCCTTCCAATGATATCAGGACTGATCAAACTATAGGCTGGTTTGATCTTCTTGCAGTCCAAGGGACTCTCAAGAGTCTTCCCCAACACTACAGGTCAAAAGCATCAATTCTTTGGTGCTCAGCTTTCTTTATAGTCCAACTCTGACATCCATACATGACTACTGAGAAAACCATAGCTTTGACTAGACAGACCTTTGTTGGTAAAGTAATGTCTCAGCTTTTTAATATGCTGTCTAGGTTGATCATAGCTTTTCTTCCAAGGAGCAAGTGTCTTTTAATTTCATGGCTGCAATCACCATCTGCAGTGATTTTGGAGCCCCCAAAATTAAAGTCTGTCACTGTTTCCATTACTTCCCTGTCTGTTGCCATGAAGTGATGGGCCCAGATGCCATGATCTGAGTTTTCTGGATGTTGAGTTTTAAGCCAGCTTTTTCACTGTCCTCTTTCACTTTCATCGGGAGGCTCTTTAGTTCTTCTTCACTTTCTCCCATAAGGGTGGTACCATCTGCATATCTGAGGTTATTGATATTTCTCCTGGTAATCTTGGTTCCAGCTTGTGCTGCCTCTAGCCCAGCATTTCTCATGATGTACTCTGCATATAAGTTAAACAAGCAAGGTGACAATGTACAGCCTTAAGGTTTTCGTTTCCCAACTTGGAACCAGTCTGTTGTTTCATGTTCAGTTCTAACTGTTGCTTCTTGACCTGCATACAGATTTCTCAGGAGGCAGGGCAGGTGGTCTGGTGTTCCCATCTCTTTCAGAATTTACCACAGTTCATTGTGATCCACACAGTCAAATGCTTTGGCATAGTCAATAAAGCAGAAATAGATGTTTTTCTGGAACTCTCTTGCTTTTCAATGATACAGTGGATATTGGGAATTTGATCTCTGGTTCCTCTTGCCTTTTCTAAATCCAGCTTGAACATCTGGAAGTTCACAGTTTACATGTTGAAGCCTGGCTTAGAGAATTTTGAGCATTACTTTGCTAGTGTGTGAAATAAGTGCAATTGTGTGGTAGTTTGAGCATTCTTTGGCATTGCCTTTTTTTGGGATTGGAATGAAAACTGACCTTTTCCAGTCCTGTGGCCACTGCTGAGTTTTCCAAATTTGCTGGCATATTGAGTGCTACACTTTCACAGCATCATCTTTTAGGATTTGAAATAGCTCAACTGGAATTCCATCACCTCCACTAGCTTTGTTTGTAGTGATGCTTCCTAAGGCCCACTTAACTTCACATTTCAGGATGTCTGGCTCTAGGTGAGTGATCACACCATTGTGGTTATCTGGGTCATGAAGATCTTTTTTGTACAGTTCTTCTGTGTATTCTTGCCACCTCTTCTTAACATCTTCTGCTTCTGTTAGGTCCATACGATTTCTGTCCTTTTTTGAGCCTGTCTTTGCATGAAATGTCCCCTAGGTATCTCTGATTTTCTTGAAGAAACCTCTAGTCTTTCCCATTCTATTGTTTTCCTCTTTCTTTGCATTGATCACTGAAGAAGGCTTTCTTATCTCTCCTTGTTATTCTTTGGAACTCTGCATTCAAATGGGTATATCTTCCCTCTTTTCCTTTGCCTTTAACTTAATAAATGAAATATTTATTGATTATAGGGGGCAATTTATATTTGATTGGGAGATATTAGAGAATCCCTTGAGGGAGTGAATTTTTGCTTGTCTGTGTCTTGAGTCTATAGTCAGGCAGATATTCCACTGATTGCAGCAGAATTGTAACCTTGAACTTCTGAGTTTTAATTCTAAATTCTAGTTCTTAGTACATCTGAAAAGTTATTTAAACAGTTTAACTTTTCGTGTTCCCAACTGCTTTGTTTCTTAATTTATAATTGTTAGCCACATACTTGACATTCTTTTGCTTCAAAAGAATATTGTTATAACTTGGTAACTTCTTGTCTAGAAGTGAACACAAATCTCTTTTAAAGATATTAAAGTTGTTAAAATATCTTTTTGGATCATTTCCTTTATCTAGCACTGATATTAATAGTTTAAAAATTGACTAATGCAGCAACTTGAGGTCAAAGTCTTTAGTTATTTTTTCCTATTTTAAAAATACTTCATAATTGCTGTGCTTCAACTTCCCTTCTACTATCAGTAGGCAAGGAACTTTACAACTGATTTCGCAATGATTTAGTCTGTTTATTGCCTTCTTTGTCAATGTGAGATGAAAGAGCCATGCCAATACCAATTCATTTCTTTTCTCCATTTTAGGGGCTAACTTAATCCATATTTGATTTCATTGAGTCAGCCTTAATGTGGTCTAATATGTGTCACTTTTAATTGGAATAAAATGCTATGATAGATTCAATATAATTCAATCCTACTCTAGTTGAATAATTACTTATGAGGTTTTATTAATAAAAACTTTGGTGGGAAAAAACCTTGGATTTTTATATGTGCTGGATTTTGTTTTTGTTTTTAATAAAACCTCCCTCCCCTTTCTAGAATTTGATGACAAATGGACTTCCTTAAAGGCGTGGTCTTTACATGCAAATCTGAAACATTTTGCATCTTAGTTTGTTTTTATATAATCTGAAGTTAAAAAGCATGGTTGTAGTTATTTAATTTCCTGTGGGATTATATACTTTTCTTGCTTATATTTTTTTTCATAATGTGATATGTTTTTGTGACTTCCCTCCTCCTCCTGCCCCATGTAGTGTATCTTTTATGATCCCAAAAGAACAGATGCATTATTTAAACGTGGGATGTTCTACTATGAAAATGAAAACTGGATTGCAGCTGAACAAGATTTTACAGCCTTGTTAAATATAGATCCCCAAAATTCTAAAGCAAGGTAAGAATTATTTTAGATATGGTTTTTGAAAAAAAAATTGAAATATGCTCTCAGGAAAGAAAAGTTGCTTGAAATACATCAGACAGCCCTTTAAAATAGTGAATCAATTTTTAGACCTACTAAAGTGAAGATCTTTACCTATACCCTAAGAGTAGTGAGTATTTCAACCTAAAAGACATAAAAGTGATAATTTAGTGTTGTTTCATTTGCATTTTCTAAAGACTAGTTACAGTATCGATTTTTTAAAATATTGACCTGTATTTTGTTTCTTTGGATTTCTTTTCATATCTATATTTATTCAGTACAGAGAACTGTTGACCTAGATTTCCATGCTTTCTTATTGTAACTTGGATATTAAACTTTGTTCTTCCAAACTTATTGTGCATAATTCAGGTTCCATTTTGTTACTTTTATTTTAATCAAAATTTAGTTTTGAAGAGGCTTAAAACGTATATATAGTCATACCTATTTGTCTTCTATTAGCATTGTTATAGTAAAATAAAGTATGCATTCAAAAATATGCAGAGTATAATGACATCACAATGTAAATGCTTATGTAAACACCACCAGGTCAAGAAACATTTCTAGCACACCTCCTTATGCCTTTGCCTCTCTGAGAAGGTAACCACTGTCCTGACTTACATTTCTTTATAGATTCAACACACAAGTATGTGTCCCTAAACATTCTTAGTTTAGTTTTGCTGTTTTCCTGAACTTTATATAAATAAAATTATAAGGTAGTATCTTTCATCTCTAGCTTATTTCATTGGATATTATGTATTATTGCATGTGTATCTGTTTGTTCATTTTAACTTTTGTATAGTATTCAGTGACATGAATATATTACAATTTATCCATTCTACTGATGAACTCAAATACAATTTCATTCACCATTACTGTACATGACACACATATGTGCATATCCATTGGATATACAAGTAGGAGTGGACATCTGCATTCCTATAGCTGATTCATAGAGTATGCAGTTGTTCAGCTGTTAGGGCCAAACTAATTTTGCAAACTGGTTGTACTACCAGTAGTTATGCAGCCTCCATACCAGCACTGGGTACTATTATAGCTTCAAATTTTAGCCATCTTAGTGGGTATGAAGTATTATCTTATTTTTCATTCATTTTCAAATGAAAATGAATTTTCATTTTCTTCATTACTAACGTGATTATTCAGTTTCAAATGTTTACTAACCATTTGGATTTTCTTCTGCTTGTCCTCCATAACTTTTGTATTGTTGGTCTTTTTTCTTTGTATGAGCTAAAACATATTCTTGATATGAACCTTTTGGTTATATTTATAGCAATTAGTTTTTTCTGGCTCTGGATTGTCATTGCACTCCTTAAATATTGTCTTTTGGTAAACAGTTTTTAAATGTAAAACAATATAAACTGATTGAATAACATTTTTTCTTCAAGGTTAGTACTTTATCTGTCTTTATTATAAGTAAATTTTTCCTGCTTTTATGTCATGTAGATATTCTCCTGTCTGATTTTCTAGAAAGTTTATTATTTTGCCTTTAAAGTTAGATTTACAGTATACCTAGAATCAGTTTTTGTATATGCCGTGAGGCAGAGAACAAATTTCATTTTTTTCTGTATGCATATTCAGTTTTCCCAGCAACATTTAATAAAATGCCTGTCACTTTCCCATCGCTCTATAGGAAATGAAGATCCAGGTATGGGTGGATCTCTTTCTTAGTTCTTTTTTCTATTTTGAGGTATTTTTTTTTTGGATATGGACCATTTTTAAAGGTTTATTGAAATTTTTACAATGTTGCTTCTTTTTTTTATGTTTTTAGTTTTTTGCCACAAGGCCTGAGGGATCTTAGCTCCCTGAGCAGGAATTGAACCCCCACCCCATTTATTGGAAGGTGGTCTTAACCACTGGATTGCTAGGGAGGTCCCTATTTTGGGGGGTTTAAAAAAATATCTTTGCACCAATACTATACTGTCTTAAATACTACAGTTTCAAAATAGGTCTTGAAATCCAGTAGAACAGTTCTTTTAATCTTTCAAAATTGTCAGAGCTTCCATTGGCTATTTTGCATTTCCAAACACATTGAATAGGGTTAAACTATATGAAGGGCTTCCCCAATAGCTCATCTGGTAAAGAATCTGCCTGCAATGCAGGAGACCCTGGTTCAATTCCTGGGTTGGGAAGTTCACCTGGAGAAGGGATAGACTATTCTTGGACTTCCCTGGTGGCTCAGATGTTACAGAATTCGCCTGTAATGCAGGAGTCCTGGGTTTGACCCCTGGGTTGGGAAGATCCCTGGAGGAGGGCATGGCAATCCACTTCAGTATTCTTGCCTGGAGAATCCCCATGCACAGAGGAGGCTGGAGTGGGCAATGGTCCATGAAGTTGCAAAGAATCGGACATGACTGAATGACTAAGCAGGCATGCAAACTATATGAAAATTGACTTCTTTGTTGATCAGAATAGTAAAGTTTCACAATTTTGTATGGTTTAAGTTAATAGACTCAGCATATTAACTTCCATGGTAATTCATTTGTATTTTGATTGGGGTTGCAATGAATTTATAGAGCAGTAGGGGAAACTTTGATATCCTAACAATATTGAATCTTTTCATGTATGCCTACGATACATTTTCTTTATGTCTTCATTCCCTTTGCAAAATAATGTTTCATAATTTCTGTAAAGAAGCCTTATATATATCTTTTTCTTTATTCCTATATATTCAATATTGCTCAGTTTTATTTTAGGTACTACTTTAGTATAATTTTACTTTAAACTTTTTGTTGCTGGTATATAGAAGTGCAGTTGATAAATATATATTGACCTTGTGATATAGCAGTCTAGCTAAACTTAAAAAAATATATTTAAAAAAAACTTACTTCTATTAAACTGGAGTATAATTGTTCTACAATGTTGTGTTGGTTTCTGCCATACATCAACATGAATCAACCTTAGGTATATATATATATCCTCTCCCTCTTGAACCTCCCTCCCAACTCCCACTCCATCCCTCCCTTCTAGGTTGTCACACTGGATTTGAGCTCCCTGCCTCATATGGTACAGCAAATTCCCATTGGCTGTCTATATTTTTTGCATCTTTCCATGCATAGAAAAGTGCTATATTCCTTAACTTGAGATATCTGGTTTTCCTTTAATTTACAATAACCTTTTGACATTCAGACTGCCTGCTCTTTGTTGCAAAACTTCTATATAAGCTGTCCCCAACCCCTCGCCTCCTCAGAGCACTTCTCTCAAGGTTACTTGAACTTGAATAAACCTTGAAGTTCTAAAAAAATCCCACTGAATAAAACAAAACTGTCAACTTATAGGTTGTGAATATTTTCTAAGTTAACAGTACCTCTATGTGTTGAGATATCATCCTCCTACTTTCCTTTAGTTCTTTATTTATAGTTGCTTTTAGCTATTTGGGCGTATTTAAGATGATTGAGCCTTACTTTACTAGCATGTGAGGTGAGTGCAATTGTGTGGTGGTTTGAGCATTCTTTGGCATTGCCTTTCTTTGGGATTGGAATGAAAACTGACCTTTTCCAGTCCTGTGGCCACTGCTGAGTTTTCCAAATTTGCTGGCATATTGAATGCAACACTTTCACAGCATCATCTTTTAGGATTTGAAATAGCTCAAGTGGAATTCCATCACCTCCACTAGCTTTGTTCATAGTGAAGCTTCCTAAGGTGCACTTGACTTCACATTCCAGGATGTCTGGCTCTAGGTGAGTGATCACACCATCATGGTTATCTGGGTCATGAAGATCTTTTTTGTATAGTTCTGTGTATTCTTGCCACCTCTTCGTAACATCTTCTGCTTCTGTTAGGTCCATACCATTTCTGTCCTTTATCTAGCCCATGTTTGCATGAAATGTTCCCTTGGTATCTCTAAGTTTCTTGAAGAGATCTCTATTCTTTCCTGTTCTATTGTTTGGCTTTCTTATCTCTCCTTGCCATTCTTTGGAACTCTGCATTCAAATGGCTGTATCTTTCCTTTTCTCCTTTGCTTTTCACTTCTCTTCTTTTCACAGCTATTTGTAAGGCCTCCTCAGACAGCCATTTTGCTTTTTTGCATTTCTTTTCCTTGGGGATGGTCTTGATCCCTGTCTTCTGTACAGTGTCACAGACCTCCGCCCATAGTTCATCAGGCACTCTGTCTATCAGATCTGGTCCCTTAAATCTATTTCTCACTTCCACTGTATAATCATAAGGGATTTGATTTAGGTCATACCTGAATGGTATAGTGGTTTTCCCTACTTTCTTCAATTTAAGTCTGAATTTGATAATAAGGATTTCATGATCTGAGCCACAGTCAGCTCCCTGTCTGGTTTTGGCTGACTGTATAGAGCTTATCCATCTTTGGCTGCAAAGAATATAATCAATCTGATTTCAGTGTTGACCATCTGGTGATGTCTATGTGTAGAGTCATCTCTTGTGTTGTTGGAAGAGGATGTTTGCTATGACCAGGGCATTCTCTTGGCAGAACTCTATTAGCCTTTGCCCTGCTTCATTCTGTACTCTAAGGCTGAATTTGCTTGTTATTCCAGGTATTTCTTGACTTCCTACTTTTGTATTCCAGTCCCCTAAAATGAAAAGGACATCTTTTTTGTGTGTTAGTTCTAGAAGGTCTTGTAGGTCTTCATAGAACTGTTCACCTTCAGCTTCTTGAGCGTTACTGGTCAGGGCATAAGGTTGGATTACCATGATATTGAATTGTTTGCCTTGGAAATGACCAGAGATTATTCTGTCATTTTTGAGATACATCCAAGTACTGCATTTCAGAATCTTTTGTTGCCTATGATGGCTACTCCATTTCTTCTCAGGGATTCTTGCCCACAGTAGTAGATATAATGGCCATCTGAGCTAAATTGACCCACTCCAGTCCATCTTAGTTTGCTTATTCCTAGAATGTCAACGTTCATGCTTGCCATCTGTTGTTTGACCACTTCCAATTTGCCTTGATTCATGGACCTAACATTCCAGGTCTTTGCAGCATCAGACCTTGCTTCCATCACCAGTCCCATTCCCAACTGGGTGTTGTTTTTGGTTTGGCTCCATCCCTTCTTTCTTTCTGGAGTTACTTCTCTACTAATCTCCAGTAGTATACTGGGCACCTACTGACCTGGGGAGTTCATCTTTCAGGTGTCCTATCTTTTTGCCTTTTCATACTGTTCATGGGGTTCTCAAGGCAAGAATACTGAAGTGGTTTGCCATTCCCTTCTCCAGTGGACCACATTCTGTCAGACCTCTCCACCACGACCCATCCATCCTGGGTGGCCCTGCATGGCATGGCTTAGTTTCATTGAGTAAGACAACCTGTGGTCCATGTGATCAGATTGGCTTGTTGTCAGTGATTGTGGTTTCAGTCTGTCTGCCCTCTGATGCCCTCTGTCAGTGCCTACCATCTTACTTGGGTTTTTCTTACCTTGGACTTGGGATATCTCTTCACAGCTGCTCCAGCAAAGCCCAGCCACTGCACACTAGTAAAGTAATGCTCAAAATTCTCCAAGCTAGGCTTCAGCAATATGTGAACTGTGAACTTCCAGATGTTCAAGCTGGTTTTAGAAAAGGCAGAGAAACCAGAGATCAAATTGCCAACATTCATTGGATCATCGAAAAAGCAAGAGAGTTCCAGAAAAGCATCTATTTCTGCTTTATTGGCTATGCCAAAGCCTCTGACTGTGTGGATCACAATAAACTGTGGAAACTTCTGAAAGAGATGGGAATACCAGACCACCTGACCCGCCTCTTGAGAAACCTGTATGCAGGTCAGGACACAACAGTTAGAACTGGACATGGAACAGCAGACTGGTTCCAGATAGGAAAAGGAGTATGTCAAGGCTGTATATTGTCACCCTACTTATTTAACTTATGTACAGAGTACATCATGAGAAACGATGGGCTGGAGGAAGCACAAGCTGGAATCAAGATTGTGGGGAGAAATATCAGTAACCTCATATATGCAGATGACACCACCTTTATGGCAGAAAGTGAAGAAGAACTAAAGAGCCTCCTGATGAAAGTGAAAGAGGAAAGTGAAAAAGTTGACTTAAAGTTCAACATTCAGAAAACTAAGATCATGGCGTCTGGTCCCATCTCTTCATGGAAAATAGATGGGGAAACAGTGGAAACAGTGGCTGACTTTATTTTTCTGGGCTCCAAAATCACTGCAGATGGTGATTGCAGCAATGAAATTAAAAGATGCTTACTCCTTGGAAGGAAAGTTACAACCAACCTCGACAGCATATTAAAAAGCAGAGACATTACTTTGCCAACAAAGGCCCATCTAGTCAAGGCTATGGTTTTTCCAGTGGTCATGTATGGATGTGAGAGTGGGACTATAAAGAAAGTTGAGTGCCAAAGAATTGATGCTTTTGCACTGTGGTGTTGGAGAAGACTCTTGAGAGTCCCTTGGACTGCAAGGAGATCCAGCCAGTCCACCCTAAAGGAGATCAGTCCTGGGTGTTCATTGGAAGGACTGATGCTGAAGCTGCAACTCCAATACTTTGGCCACCTCATGCGAAAAGCTGACTCATTGGAAAAGACCCTGATGCTGGGAAAGATTGAGGGCAGGAAGAGAAGGGGATGACAGAGGATGAGATGGTTGTCTGGCATCACCAACTCAATGGACATGGGTTTGGGTTGACTCAGGGAGTTCTTGATGGACAGGGAGGCCTGACATGCTGCAATTCGTGGGGTCACAAGGAGTGAGACATGACTGAGCAACTGAACTGAACTGAGCTGTTGGGAAGAGCTGACTCATTTGAAAAGACCCTGATGTTGGAAACAATTGAGGGCATGAGGAGAAGGGAATGATAGAGGATGAGATGGTTAGATGGCATCACCGACTCAATGGACATGAATTTGGTTGTACTCTGGGAGCTGGTGATGGACAGGGAGGCCTCGCGTGCTGTGGTTCTTGGGGTTGCAAAGAGTCGGATACGACTGAGCCGCTGAACTGACTAAGAGAGTTGAATATAAGTCTGTGTGATGTCTGGACTCCCTCAGGGATGATTTTTATTAATTTCTTTTTATACTGTGAATAAGTCATATTTTTCTTTGCATTGCTTGTAATTTTTTTGTTGAAGAGTAGTCACTTTGGATGCTATAATATAGCACTTAAGCTATCATTTGCATCCACTCAGCTTCCAGGGTTTATTGCTGTTGCTTCTTGTCATTCATGTGGTTTCTTTAGTGACTTTTCTGAACAGATTTTTAAAAGTCTGTATTCTTTGTCATGTGTGGCTACTGAAGTCTCTATTCTGTTAGCTTGATTGTCAGCTGTGATTTAACTGAGATTTTCTTAATCTCCTGAAACAAACCAACCAATCAAACAAAAGAAGTCTCTCAATCTTTGCAGGTTGCCTCTGATGAGGCACTCTTTCAGTGCTTGCCCAGACAACTTCAGTGACTCAGCTTTTGTGTCCTATTTGCACAGAGCCTAAATTAATCAGAGCTGAGAGCTTAGGGTCTTCACAGGTCTGTTCTGTGCATGCTTCCAGCCTTGGGTTTGCATGTGGCTTTTAGATTTTCTCAGTATGTAGAATCTTTCTGAAGCCCTCACCCCACTGGTATCTCCTTTTCCAGCTTCTTTCATCCCAGAGTTTTTGGTTAGTTTGTTGCTTGTCCCGACTGTTATCCCTTGCCTCAAGTGGCAGCTGCTAATACATTTACCTTTAAGTGCTTTTGATAAATACCATCCAGGAAGTCACATCAGCCTCCATAAAGCTCTCAGGCAGTCAAAACAGAGGGAAACATTTGAGCCAGTCTTTCAGTGATCCATTCAGCAGACAGGTCTTTGAGAATAAGATTTGTGTTGTTCCCTCTGGTACTAGTAACCTGCCCCAGTAAGGCAGGTGGTTGTCCTGAAGGCCACCATGGGTCTGGGAAATTGGGGAGGGAAATACAGGGTGAGTTAGAACACCACAGAGCTTCCTTACCAGAATTCAGCTGTTTGTCCTCTATTAAGCATTTCCCTGGTTGTTCTGTTTTTAATTAGATTTCAGAGTTCCAAAAAAATTGATTCTGACAGTTTTTGCCATCTTACTCATTGCTCTTATGGAAAAGTGGAGTTTTGGAATTCCTATTCTACCTGTTTTGGTCTACTCCAGTCTCCCAACTCTTCTTATTATTGCATCAACTTTAACCTTATTATAACATTAGTGATAAAATAGTCTTTATCCTTGAAATTAATGAAAGTGCCTTTGGCTTTTGCCAACAAACATTATAGTTTTAATTTTTGAGCCATTTATTTTTTATTTCAAGGGAAAATCTTTTTTTCCTGTTTAAATTTTTTCCTAAGATCTACTTATAAGAGTTTCATGGTAATAGGCCTGATAATTTTGAAACCTCTTGGCTGTCATA